>JABMCL010003553.1:62500-326686 GCA_018857735.1 Alviniconcha marisindica | reverse complement strand
ATAAAATACAAGAAGCTAAAGAATAATTATGACGTATTGTGGCTATTTTTGTGACGTCCAGTACAAGAGACACAGAAACAAAAGACAATCTACTTACTGCAGGCCAAAATGGTCTGAATATTATGAGGATAATATTTTACAGCTTCAAACCAAACATTATACATGTTCTACGAGGCTTTAGTTGTCCTATTTTATATGTGACAATAAGCATACTTTTGTGAAGCAAATGTCACCAGATTTAGCCATGTTGCTTGGTTTTTTTACACAAAACCGTAGATTGACTAGACAAAGAGTCATATTTTGGTCATGAGAGAATCCCAACACATGTGAGGCTGTTGACGATGATGAACTAGACCAGACAAAGGCATAAAAAATGAAGGAGAAGATGCAAGTATCATCACGTTCCCATCTGCAAACACAAAAATTGCTCTCCAGTGCAGTTATAAACATTTTTGCACTGACAGATGCCATCTGCATATGACATAAGCCAATAAGGAAACACTACTCATTATTTGCCACTTACTAAATTATCTTTCACACACTGTATTTGTAGACGAATGGAAACATGGCTTAAGACTGGTCTTTCTAGTTTGGCATGAAACAAGTGGGTGAAGCATGTTCCCAAGTACTTGAAGGGTTACCTGATAAAAACCTTATACGGGCCTTTCAAAAGGCTGTAACTAATGTAAGGACCAGTTGACCTTTTACAACATACATGCTACCAGCAGGGCTACAGAAATACACTTGCTGGGCTGTAAGAGATTGGTAGAAAAGTCTTCCAGCAAGCCAAGACCAATCATTTTGCCTGCTGTGATGTCAATGCAATGCTGTTTGATATGCAACATCTTCACCTATTTAACTTGGCTAAAGTATGAGGCCAAGCACGAAACAGTAAAAAAAAAAAGAGGAGTTTTCTATGAAAAAGGAAAAAAGCCACTGTCATTTCATGCTCAGAATAATTCTTTTGGGACTGTTGATTTTCATAGTCACAAGACTGATGGGCTGGCAGAAAACTATAACTGGTGCGGGCCTGTCCCAGAACACAAACTGAACATCCAGCAGAGAATCACAATCCTGAAACATGTTAGGAATATAACTTATAAGGCTGGCAGCTGATTTGTACTGTGATTTTTATTTTATTTTTTTGGGTTTTCTTTCACAGTTAAAGGCTCAGGCTGGTGTCAAATGGGAACATAAGCAGCACATGTGTAGCTTTCTACTTGAGTATAGCTGCTGTAAATTCACATCTTAGGAAGTGAGTTTCCTGGTCTTTAGGGGCGATGTTATTTATTATTATTATTATTCATCGCTTTATATAGCACTATTCTTTGCTTTTCGAGCAGACTCACTGTGCGCATGTCACATGTGATTCTCAATGAATGACTGTATCCTTTTGTAGCACATATTTTTAATACCCACTGAAGTGGTGTACTGACAGCACTCTTGGTTGTTGCATGGCTGATGCCACATGAAACTGCTGCTGTCTCGGCACAAGTTCTATGTACAACATTCAGCCATCACCAGTTTACAGTGTCACTTCATTCAAAGCCACATAGGTCTGTTTGTGTGTTTAGCTGTAACCTGCCACCTGCACTTTTGGTGGAATGACTGGGATCTTTTACATCCTACTGCGGTAACACAGGGGTGGGAAGATACCAAAAATAGTCAGACAGAAAGTTGACCCTGGAGAAAAACATTCTCCCACCACTCCTGCTGGGACTCGAACCCCGGGCCTTTTGATCACAAGTCCAGTGCTTTTAACCTATTCCAGCTGTTCTACATTGAGTGTTGCATTTTGGCAAGTCAAAGACTTTAAAAGTGCCTGTAATCACTGAAAAGACCTATGTACTGTTTGTAAGGCCCAATTGCCAAATGTAAAGACCATCAAGGCCTTGTTTGAGACTGCAAAAAATGCTACGATTTATACAGGCTTGGTAAGAAGGACTGATAATAAATAATAATAATAATAATTGAATACTTAGAGTGCCTAACCCATACAGGCCCTAAGCATTTACACGTTCTTTACAAATACATAATTATTGTCAAAATTCATGCATTTTCAACATGAGGCCCCACACACACACACACAACATGCATGCAAAACACAGAGATCAGACTCATGCGGCTCGCGCATGCACACGCGCACACACACAAAGGATATACATTTTTGGGGCAGCACAAGGTGACCACTCTGTGTAGGATAGCGACCAGAGAAGGTGGAGGGAAGGAGGGGCTGTTTCAGCAATGCTCCCAGTTGTTTCTTCTGCTGTCTCAGTTTGTTTTTCAGCTGCTGCAGTTCCCCACTCTCATCCTCCACACAGCTGCTTACCAGTCAAGGAAAATCAAACCATAAAACCACAACCAGAATGTAAGCACAGAGTGCAATTAATAATGAGAAAGTAAATAAACAAATAATGATGACACTTTTGTAAAGTACAAGTCCCACAAGTGCTTTACAATTTCCACCAAGAACAGTAACAAAAATTCACAAACCTGCAGCAGGCACTTAAATGTAAAACAAAAAGATAACAAATACATAAATACACACTTGAGTTGAACATGATCAGCAGACACTTCAAACAGGGTGGATTTTTTAATTTTTTATACACAATTAAAAGGAAAGGAACAGTTTTGTGGAAGGGAGCTCCAGGCAAGTGATGTTCGGTAGTGAAAGTCTTTGATAATCTGGGCACTAATTTTAGAGGCAGTCAGAAAGCATTACATCAAGACAGCAGTACACAGATCTGGGTCAGTAACCTTTATATGAGCCTAACCCTGTGTGTGTGTGTGTGTGTGTGTGTGTGTTTTGTGTGGTGTGTGTGTGGGTGTGTGTGGGTGTGTTTGTGTTGTGTGGTTGAGGAGGAGAGAGAGAAGAGAAAGAGAGGGAGAGAGAGAGAGGAGAGAGAAGGGGGAAGACATTACAGAACACATGTCCCGTATACAAGATTTTTTTTTGATCAAAAGGGGCCCAAAAGAGCCCTTTTCAAAGGGTAAAAAAAAACAGAAACACTGAGACAAAATGAACACAAACAACAGCATTTCCAATAACATGGGAAGGGGTTTTCCACCCAGTGAAACTCACTTTTAAATGCAAGAAAGGGCATTTTCAGTCCCAAAAAAGCTATGGCTGCAAAGGGGATTGGGACAATGTCACCTCTTCCTGTTGCATCAACATGTGGTGGGGTCAATGTCATGACTACAGACTTTTTGGCCTTTACGTCTATGGCACAGACAAATCTGTTAAAGGGTGGGACAAGTGCAGAATGAGGGAATGGGGAGTCATAAATGGGAAAAACCACCAATGAGACTTTGGTTCATGCTTAGACCCCTTTTAAATTTTATTCCCCAAACATCCCACACCCCAAAGGGGGAAACCAAACAGAAAGTGGAGGGAGGTCAAAGGGGATTTTCTTCAATGCTGTTGAAATCCGGGGACAAAACCCCCTCCAAAAGCCGTAAAAGAACAAAGGGGGGCAGACCCGGGAGGGGCAAAAATCCTGGATGGGTCAAGGGGAGAGGACTCAAAACCCCAAGTTGGGGCCGCCCGACAGAGGGTTTTAAGGGGAAAACCCAAAGGGGAAGGGAAAGGTTTCCCAAACTATTCCGGCGGGCCCCTATGAGACACTTTCCCGTCACTGTGTCGAAAACTTGGGAAGCACTATCCAAACACATATGTTTTAGTGTAAATGATTTAATAATATTTTATAGAGGTGTGGATGTGTGTGGAAGTGGGGGGGGGGAGGTATGAAGTGTGTTACTGTGTGGCGGGGAAGGTGAGGGGTGCATGTGTCCCTGGGTGTCTGGCAGTCATACTGAATGTGAGTGGTAAACATGGTGCTTAACGTCCACAGAAACCGTACGGCTTATTAGGGACTGGGGGAAGGGGGTATGGAGGTGGGGGGAGAGGGAGATTATATATCTATTGCTACACTGTCACCACCAGAATGACTTCGGCATTAAGATGGGCAGCGATGAGAGCCATTTTAATGTTTCAGTAGGAAGCGATGGACAAAGTCACAAGACAGTGTCCACAAACCACAACCTTTTTGAAGAGAAAGGAGAGCCGAAGCGGTATCGAACCGAGGTCCTTCCGCTTACCAGCCTAACGCCTTATCGCTGGGCCAAACCGGCTCACTAATGTGAGTGTTTTTAATGTGTCTTACTTAACTGCATTATTTCATGTGGCAAAGCTGGTGTGAGCGAAGAAAGATTTCTAACTGTTATGATTGCAATGGACAATAAAGTATTTTGAATTTGAATTTGAATAAAAGGTTCAAAAGAACACTTTTTTTATTAGGACACAAACTGCACATTTGAGGATCTCCTTTGTCAAGCTACAAAACGACGCTTAAACAACAGTTAAACACAACAAAAAATGAGATGAGAAGCAAAATAACTTATTTTGGGGGGTTGAGCTGTGTTGTTTTTATGTCCAGAGTTAGGAAGAATGTTGGCATGACAACAATGTGTAATGGGCATGATGTAATGAATATTATGTGACATAAAACTCAAATGGCATAGAAAAGTGACTGAGAAAGGTGAGAGGTTGGGGGTAGACAAAACTTTTGTTGCAACAAAATTATGTTTGTCTTGACAAATATTTTTGTATGTTGTCACTTGTATGTTAAATGGATAATAAAAAAATCTCTATTTCAATGCACATTATGTGTGTTCTCTTGTTCATATTGTTCAGCAGTTTGAGCTGCACAGTAGGCTCTTTAAAAATGTTCATTATTATTTATTTCCTATAATTTTTAGTGTAAAGGATCTTCACCTACTCATTCAAACTCATTAACATCAAACTATGTAATGATGCAATCAAAAGTTATGAAACAAAGGATACAAGTCTTCATCAATCTCTAGCTCCATTGCTTCAGCAGCTTTCTGCATCCAGTTACAACGTAACTCATCCTTTTTCAGCCTGTACACAAACCAGTTATTCACACAATTATCAACAGCAAATAACACACATTAACACCACAAACTGTCATAAACTAAATGTTATTAATCAACACACAAGGGAGTTAATTAGTGTTTGAAAGATGTCACACAAACACAACAACAAAGACCTGAGTTGCCTACAGTAACTCTCACATGGCATGCAAGTGAATGCAAGGTACATACTCCAGCAATGGAGATAGGATACAACCCTGAGGTGAACCAGCAAATACGCAAACTGAATCAGAAAGACCATTCATATAAATTATACTCTCTGAAGTTAGGTTGGAGAGTAATGAACACTGACGAAAAATCAACAAACAGAATTCTGACATAGGCTTTTTCTTTCTTGAGAAGTGTGTGGATTAGGTTTAGGATGGTCATCCACTCCCTTCCCATGCCTTTTGGCAAACTGAAGGGGATCCAGGTGTTCTGTCTGCATCAACTAGATTTAACAATCTTTTCTGAACATTTCATTGCCAAAGAAGTTAGGACAACTGGTCTAAAATCTTTTAAAGAGGTAGGTTGTTGTTGTTTTTGTTGTTTTTGTTTTTGAAACAGGAATGGTGGAAGATGTCTCTCATATCAAAGAAATTTTGCATAATTCTAGGGAGGCCTGGGAAATCAAGCAAAATATGTCACAGTTCAGTATCCTTCCACACACACACACACACCATCAGGGCCACACATTTGCATAACACTGATAGCCTTAAAAACACACTTTAAAAAGAGTTTCTTCAGAAATTTCTGCATCAACATCTTTAGCAAAGCAAGAACATTTGATTTTATCAACTCCTGGGGGGAAATCATATGTAAAAAGGAACTGTTACAAAGAGTTCAGGTCCTCTGCAAAAACAGAATTTAAATCTAAATATATGAGGCAGTCACGGATTGCTAATGCAGGTTTGTCCAAAAATGGATTAAAAAACACACCATTTTTGGACAAATCCACACTGGCAATCCATGACTGTCTCATAGCTTCACTGACTGCTACTGTCACTCTATCAAATGTTTAATGTATGGGTCATTCTCCTGAAAACTGGTCAAAATTGTGACATGGAGGGTAAAAATTCAAAGTGTGAAGTTTTTAATACCATTCTTTGGAAATGAAAGCTTGACATCTCTTGTGTACATAAATATAAGACATAAAATGACAGGGTGACAGGAACTTGGTTAATTGTGCATTATGTTACATCATAGGTCAGTGTCTCGCGTGTTACAGAAGACACCAGAAATGCATAAATAGAGTCAGCACAGTGGCCAGCTTGACTCTTGCCTTTTTTATTATACAATATTTCCTAATTAACAAAGGAATATCTGTCACTTCTGACATTTAAAAAAAAATTGTCCTGCCTCTATAAGTATAACGATATTGATTTAAAATATCTTCTTCGAAGCACAGACATGCACGAAATAGATAACACATTTCATTTCCTTTTTTTCTTTTCTTCTTTTTTCCCCGCAAAGTAATTTGGAGTAGGGGGGTATGCACTGCACTAACTTGGTCTGAACCGTATATATAAATATACATGTCAGAGGGATATTTGTTTCTTGCTTTCTAAAGTTAATAACCAATCGCACTTAATTAGTAATCTGTCTCACATGTTATCTGGACATCATCACAAGTACAAAAGGATATAACAATCACACACTTGAACCATTGACCAAAAAACTTAATAAACAAGTATATTCATTACAAAAGCAATGTTCTTTCTTGATTGGAACTGGTATTGACCCCTGCTTTAGATATTGGGATAGCCAAGAGTGGCAGCAATCTAGTCCACAGTCCCCCAAGCCATATTCTGTTTCACGCCCTGTGTAAACGAAAAGCAAGAAAATCTTTTCACAGTGTCTTACCCTGTCTTGTGATGATGTACCATGAAACTAATTTGGATTGCAAAAGTTTCAGTATTTCTGAAGATCTAGTAGAAACAATTGTGGCTTTGACCTTGAACATCGCAAAATGATATTTCTGAATGATACTCTGGCTGATGATGATGCATCACCATACTAAGTTTGACCGATCAGAGATATTGTCCTGGCAAACATTCACTGAAGTTCAGAACCTTCACTGTGACCTTGACCTTGAATACAGCAAAGCAACCTTTTCACAAGCTTATGAACATGCACTGTCAAACTAAGTTGGTCGCCCCAAAAAATCAGTAGTTCAGAACATATAACAGAAATAGTCATATTTGATTGTATGAACCGAAATTCAGTTACTGTGACCTTGACCTTGAAGACAGAAACCCATTTTTTGCATATGATGCTCTGGCTTATAATGATGTCTCACCATACTAGGTTTGGTTACAAATGGTTCAGCGATGCATAAGATATCATCCAAACTAACATTAACTGAAACTTTTAACCTTGGCTGTGACATTGACCTTGAACACAGAAATCCAACATTTTCACTGGACACTTCTTTGCTTATGATGATCTACACTCAAACTGAGTTTGGTTGCAAAAGACTCACTGGTTTAGAACTAATAAAAGATACAGTAGAAACTGTCATATGTTGATTATATAAGCCCACACTGGGACCTTGACCTTGAAGATAGAATCCCATTTTTTCGCACGACATTCCGGCTCATGGTGGTGCACCACAATACCTAGTTTGGTTACAAAAGATTGCAAACAAACACTCAACCAAGTGGGAACAAATATGTGTCATGAGCGTTACATCCTTCACCCCTGAAGACACCACAGTGCTTTCCCTTTTCTAGTAAAATAATACACCACACACAGCACAAAAAGGGGTCAAACGTTGCTGCGCAAGTCAGCTGATGTGGACTGGTACATTAGGGTAGGTCGAAAGTCAATGGTACAAGCAGAAATAATTATTTTGTGTGCTCGCACTTACTCCATTGTAAGACACCACGTCAATCACCCCTGAAGAAATGACTGTAATTTATTTTGTATCTACTCTTTTGTCATCAAACAAGCATTAAAAATAAGGTGAAATGTGGTTAACTACAAAGCTGATGAAAAAAAGAGTTTTTTAATTTCCATTGTGAACAAGTCACAATATTACTCTTTTGTCATCAAACAAGCATTAAAAATAAGGTGAAATGTGGTTAACTACAAAGCTGATGAAAAAAAGACAGTTTTTTAATTTCCATTGTGAACAAGTCACAATACTGTGATACACACTCAAAAAACACCATCGGTAATCTGCGAGACCCTGATTATCTTTCCTTTGATTGGAGCTGTTAATAGCAAGCAACACACAATAAATACCATTTGTATGTAAGAACTGGCCTCCTTCTTTCTCATGAAATCTGTTTTTATTCAATCATGAACGATTCCAAGGAAATATCTGCAATCAGCTAACCTTCCCAAAACCATGTCACAAATGGCGGCCATGAAAATGTCGCGATTTTTACCATAAAAGGCTCACAGTGCAAGCAATAATGATGTATTTACCCACTGCGGCATTTCCCTTATTTCTCCAAACACATTACATCAGAAATATAGCGGTAGTTTAAAAAGTTTCATGTTTTAGTTCAATTTTTATTTCGTTGGGAAAGCGGCACCCTCTTTGGTCCAGTTTTCAGAATGACCCATTAAAGGCCATAATTAGGAATAGCTCATACCAAGTTTTATTTCTGTTTTTGCTGAGGGGGTGGGGTGGGACTCAGAGTGACTCATTTTTGATTACATAAAGTTCTCAAATGGTACAAATTATGCATTAAGGACACTAAGGATCACTGACAAACAATAAGTAGAAACATGATGAATAATTTAGCAGTAAGGAGTAGTATGTCAAAGACTCTCCTCAGAAACCAGATTGTTATTATGTGTAGAAAATTACTGATTTTCTTTTGACATAAAATAAATATGAAAAATCTGCTCCATAAACTAGGACAAAATCCAAACACACACACACACAAAAGGAGTCACCAGGTTACTTTTCATACAGTACAGCGCACTGCAACCCTGCAATCTTCAACTCATGATAAATCTGCCTTCATCTAGCATGTGTGCTGTTCTAGAGAGAATAAATAAATGCACAGAATCTGCACTAAAGATCAATAAGGAAGAACAAAAAGAAAGATAAGAAAATACTCCAGCAGCATAGAGTACTACATCTGTGTATGGAAGCAAGCTTCATTTATCAAGAAAATGACTGATACTTTGTACACAAAATCACAATACACAACTATTTATTCATATTTATAACTATAATAATAATGTAACATAATTACAAATGGATTGAGATAAATTATGTTATAATAATATAACTATAAACAGACTGAGAGTAAGGGGGTCTATGTCTAAGAGTGTGTAGTGTTTCATGACTTGGAATTACTGAGATATGTGACCTGTTCTCACAAAATGAGTCTTAATTTAAAATTTGGCAATTTGAGATACTGCATGTCTCAAATCTGCAAGTTCTGCTCATTATTTTGATACTTAAATCACGTTTCTGCCCCCCCAAAATGTGGACGTGACATGTTTTTGAAGGTTGCATGTGTGGCGGAGGCCATTTTGAGAAATCAGCTTTAAAGTTTTCACTGTGCATTGAGTAGTTTTTCCTTTAATCCTTAGCAACAGGTGGTTTAAATGTACCAATCTTTACCAATTTTGGCACAAGAACATATCAAACATTGGGGCACCTGAAGAGAATTGAAATTTCAACACTAGTTAACTTTTAATATATTTTGTTAAATGTTTTTAATTCCATGCTCTTGATTTAAAATAAGCAAAACTGATGCCGGGTAGGGTGAATAAAATGCATTTTAAACATATTTATTGAACTTTTCAGAGCATGTCAGTGCAAACACATGAAAGTTTAATGCTTATAGACTTTAATTTCGTAAAAATCTGAAAACACCCAGAGAGACCCCCACTGGCTGCTTTTGCCTGTAGCACAGTAGGCCAGCTCCAAGTTAAGACTCAATTGGTGAGAATGGGTCACAAATGTGCAATTCAGTTCTTCATTGTGTGTTAATGTATAAGATCAAATGACAACTTTAATTTCCCACTGGGATGAACAAAGTATATTGTTATTGTTGTTGTTGTTATCAGGCCTTTGTAAATCTTTGCAACAGGCAAGATTGATAAAAGACATACTCAAAAAAACAAAAATAAAGGAGGGGTCACCCGGTTATATCTTGCACAGTGCAGCGCACTTCAACCATACCCCCATCTTCAACTCTTCATAAATTTGAACAACTGACATGTTTGACATTACTCATGCTTAGAATTACAAATTCAACTATTCTGACTGCTGAGTGGAGTTTTTGACTCTCATTAAAAATTAAAAAAAGGTGAGCCTTGTAATGATCAGTGTTAGGCCACTGGGTCAGTTGGCTAGCCTTGCAGGCAAAAAAAGTGTTGAAAGTCCCCAAAACTAACCTTAAATCTAGTGGATACAGATCTTTCCACTTTTAAGCAGCTAAACTCTGGTATTCTCTTCCTACAACTGTCCACAACTCCTCTCTCTCCTCTTCCAAGTAAAATCTGAAAACACATCTTTTTAAAAATCACTTCTCTCCTGGTTTGTAGAGCACCTTTTCTGCACAGTCTGATCTGTTGTGTGTCTGTGTGTGTGTGTGCTTGCATGCATGCATGTGTGCATGCGTGCTGTACAGTATAAATCTGTACATGCTCTTTGTGTAAAGTGCTCTGACGTAAGTCATGTTACAGACATTGCGCTATTGGGCGGTTCAGATGGGTTGTTAACTCCCTTGATGTTTGTCCAGCATCGCTTAAGTCCCTTGGCTGCTTTTACTTCTGGTGCATACTTTCTTCACAATGGAAGGCGATGACAGTGAATTTGCAAATTTTACACTGCCAACTTTAAAGACATTTTTGGAGGCCTGTAGCCAAAATGTGCCTGGCAACAAGCAGTAACTTGTTGCTCATACTATAGGATTCCCCAAAACGCATTTTTTCCATGAACTCATGATCTTCTAGTCAGCCAAAAAGTGATGCAAAGACATTTTTCCCCCACCCTCGATCCCCTTTCTCCAGTGATTTTTGCAACTGCAACAGTGGTGGCATTTGTACTGCTTCACAATTCTAGGTTCAACTTCCATTGTTATACACAGCATGAAGCAACACCTACTCAGAAATTGGCCCGGAAGTGATGCTGCGACCTCTCACGACTTCTTACGCGAAACATTACAAAGGGCATTCACTCATGCTTCACTGAACCGCCCAACAGAAGTGCCATATATTATTATTATTGCAGGCATGAAAAAGAAAAGAAAAAAAGATCAGTGAGTTTTTTTTACTATCATAAATGTAAAAAACATTCAAATTTTCTTATTATGATTTACCTTGTGATTTACACAGTAACACCTTCAGTGACTGACTATGATTTACACAGTAACACTTGCAGTGACTGACAGTGTGTAAAGGTCACATCAGCATCAACATACTTGCAAAAATTTAAAGCTGCATACTTCAGTAACTTATTATTTGATTCAGTTAAAACTCAGTATGGCTTGTTTAACACGTGGACTAGATATGGATATGATGCTTTTTCCTGAGTTGGCTGAGTTTGGAGGAATTTACTGATGCATTTCAAGTCTCAACAAGAAGCGAAGTATTTGCTCTGGGTTTTTTGGGGGTTTTTTTGTGTGGGTTTTTTTTTTTTTTGGGGGGGGGGGGGGGAGACAAACTGTCTCAGATGGACTGGACAAACTTAACTTGTAAAGGGCAGTCACTGTGCACTGGAGAAACAAAAAGGGGGGAGTATGCCCCTTCTGAACTTCTCACTACATGTTGCATGAAACTGGCACATATGCCCTTAACAGTTAAATAGCATTTGCTTTGCTTGGTGGTAGCATACTAGTACAGGTACAGAATGGCACCCATCATTATAGGAGATCCTTCACTCTAGGGAGGTGAGGCTTAGCACCAGAATTATAGTATTTTTATGAACAAAACTTACTAATGATTTTCTAGTGATGGGTACAACACACACACACACACACACACACACACACACACACACACACACACACACACACACACACACACACACACACACACACACACCTGTGTTGTTGACTGTCAATAATTGTTGCCAAGTCAACATGTCTTTTCAGGGCTTTCACCACCTCTGTTTCCACAGGGAAAACTGTCAAGTCCTGACCTGGTGGACACAAAGAAATATCTTGGACAACTAAGCAAAGACCAACAATCACACTACACAATGCATACTTTCTAATTAGTAATAAACATACAACTTTTACTAGAAGTCAAGACTGAACACTTTCTCAAGGGACAAAAGAAAACAGTAAGCAAAATGTCATCAAACCTTGCCTTTGCAAACAAACAGGGTGTCTCCCCCCAAATGAGGACAATGAAACAGGTGAAACTACTTTTCTGCATGTATTATGTAGATCTTGTAAAAGACACATAGGGTTGCTAATAAGAGTAATACTAATAGAACACAAAAGAAGTGGGAAAATGTACTGACACAGGGAATGGGAATGGCACAGTTTCAAAATATATATTGTCTTGTTCTGGTACAAGCAGGAATGACGCAGAAGAGAAACAAAGAAAATATTGTGTTGTGTGTTGTAAAAAAAAATCATTCCCCCATTAGTATTTTCTTCGACTGCTGTGAGGTAGAGATTGCTTAGTGGTTCTTGTTTTGCACCAATCTTTCCAACCATGCTTATGATACATGCCAATTTTGCCTTCTCCGTCACACCCAAAATTTCATAACAGACAATGACACTAAAAATTAAAATGCTCTCTACTACACTTTTGTACACAATTAGTAACAGTTCTATAAAAGATACAAGTGCTACTGTGATTTTTTTTTTGATTTTTTTTTAATAGATACGATATGTGTTGTCAAACCAATTTTAGCTTATTATCTATTAAAGGACATAAAGATTAAAACTAGACATCATTTCAACTGGTTCATTATATATCTGGACAGGGTCAAGGGCTTTGTGTGTTTGGTGTCCTTGCATCTAGCACTAATTCTTTTGTCTTGCCCACATTCATCTGACTGTGAATTTATTAAGTCTCAGAGTGAAATCATAAAGATTGGCCCTCACCTTGTTTCAATTTCAGAATGTTTCTGTACAACTTCACTTCATCTGGAGAAATGAGGACCACACTTAGTCCCTCTTGAGATGCTCGTGCTGTTCGCCCACTGCGGTGCACGTAGTTCTGCAAGCAGTCAATGCAGCACCAGCCTTCTCTTATTACAGGGAATGGGATTAAACAAACTAGCATAAGCAGAAATTAACAAGCCAGCAAATGCAGGTCACAGTTGCATAATATCAAGAATATGCCAAATTTACCCAGCTGATATAGTTCAACAAAATTGTACACATGCTGAGCTTGGGCTGGATGATTGTGAGCTATGCTTGCCTCTGCAAATCTCACTGTGCGTGTGTGTGACCCTGCCTTCATAAGACGGTAAGACTATAGTATAAGAGCAATCCACACTTCTGCATACTAATGGTTGCAGAAGGTTCAATGTATCGTAAGAACCCTAGCTGAACTCTAACTGTAACAAAGCTTTCAAAATTTATCAAGTCAGCTATTTCACAAGATGAAAAACATATGGCAAAATATTTGTAATACCGCTGACAATTGTTTTTTGTCAATATTTTCAGTATGTCAGTCAAAAGGATGATACCACGCTGATGGATGATACCACTTGTTCTGTGGAAATGGTCTGCATTGGCTACTTCAGAAATGTATCTTCAAGGCACAAACATATAACACATGTCTTAGAAATAGAATGCTAGCAGTCATCCTTGTTTTAGATTTCTTTATCTTCAAGTTAGCTAAACATTGTACTGTCTGAGTAGAATCTTGGTGTAATGTGCCCTAAAAATGAGACTACAAACCAAGGTCCCTCATGTCTATATGCATGCAAAAAGAGCACATATGCATGTTAAAGATCCTGCAGTACTTGTCAGAATTTGGCAGATTATGGAAACACTAAATGAAATAACCCACCATCCACAAAAAATAAGTGAACCTGCTCAAGAGTAGAGAACAGCACTATATAAAAGCAAACCCTAACATTCGACATTAGTAAAAATCACACCAATAACCCCAAAATTGTATGGATAAATATGTCTGCTGATGTAACTTTCCTTGACAATGCCAATGGCAAATACCTTCAAATATTTGAATATACACAGTACTCGGAGTATCTAGTTCTACTGAACACATACAATCAGAACTGTACATATATGATCAGAGTACACTGATCTCACTTTGCACTTTTCACTGCATGACCACAACAAAATTTGAAACATTCAGTGTTTCATCATCTCCGTTGGCTGGACCATTTTGTGAAGTGCCTGCAGCTGGAGGTCAAAAAGTCTTAGCAGTGTGGCTGACTCTGCCACAATGATCCAAGAAAAACGGACCTGCACAGTGAAGGGAACTTGATAGTGCACCACATGATCCACTCCTTTGATGTCCAGACCTCGGGCAGCCACATCAGAAGCCAGCAGCATGCTTGTTGTTCTCTCTGCTCAAACGTAATTCACCAGGGAGTATCAACAGTAATTATCTCTTTTCTAAAGCACTGTAAGTAACCCTGCACTACTGGGCTCAATCTGTTTTACAATCATCTATTCAGTATAACAGAGCAAAGTAAAATAGGAACGCATGTCTAATCCCAGGAAGCAGGGATAGCTCAGTGGTTAGAGCGCCGGACTTGTGATTGAAAGGTCATGGGTTCGAATCCCTGCACGAGCGGCAGGATAACATTTTCTTCTCCTGGGTCAACTTTCTGTGCTGACTCTTATTTTGGTATCTGTTCCACCTCCGTGTTACCACAGTAGCGTGTAAAAGATCCTGGTCATTCTGCCAAAAGTGCAGATGGCAGGTTACAGCTAAACATGCATACACCTTAGGTATGTGGCTTTGTATGAACTGACATGGTGCACGGTTGTATGGTGTACACAGAATGACAGAATGCGCCGAGATGGCAGCAGTTTCATGTGGCACAAGCCATGTCAACACTGTAAGTATACCACTTTGGTGAATATTCAAAAACATGTTATAAAAGATATTCACTCATGTAGAATCACATGTGAGCACAGTGAGTCTGTCAAGAGCGGAGAACAGCACTATATAAAGGAGAGGAACAACAACAACATAGTCATAGTTCAGGAGCTGTGTGAGAGTCGAGGTGGCCGTCCTGGGCTGTCCGTCCTAATGAGCCTTCTGGTTTCCGTGGACATAAAGCTATACTGAACCATGCTTCGGCATTGGTCACAGCTTGTCCCTAATATGTCAGCCGACATCTGAGGACATTAAGCATCTCTTCATCATCAACAAAATAGTGAACAAGATTAATGCCAATACAATCAACGCTAGCTAATGCAGTAATAGTCAGCTTAAAAAATGAAGGGGGTAGACTGGATAAAAGAATAAAATTATTTGAGGCATTTCTGTAGGTTCTACTAATGAACTTTTTGCTAAGAATAGGATCCATTAAATATGACTTTGTGAACACCATGACATCACATGGTCTTCAAATTTCCACTGTGAGCCCTGTGTTTTGGTTTTGGGTATAGGGTTGGCCAAAGGCTCAAAGCTCCTGAAGTTCTCTGTGGAACCTCTACAGTGTGATATCTTATGAATAGTAAGTAAAGCCAGTAACTCAGTTTGTGACATCACACAGGTGCCCTACATTTACAAGATGTTTCATGCATAATAATGCGCTGGATGGGGAAAGGGCTGCTACATAATTCCCAAACATTGTCATTTTTTCTCAATGAAAATGGATGGATACTGCATTGCATTAGTAATCGTATACCATATGCTAGTATTATGGGATTTGTTGTTAAATACTTTGTTTACACTAGATCAATACTGTGATTTATAGTGGTCTATGACGTAAGGAAAACACACAAAGTCTTTGACCCTGTCAAGATAAATGTTTACTTTAGGTTTATAGTGATTTGCAAATACTTTTTAATGAGTGTAAACAGACAGCATAACATTTCCACTCCTCCACACTGCAAAATGTACACATATATATGTATGAAACCTTGTGTAACTCAAAATGTACACATATATATGAAATCTTGTGTAACTGTTTTCTGGTTTGTGCCAATTACAAGCAGGAATACTGTCTTTAAGTACAACAACTGGTACTATGTAACTCCTTTGTTAAGAGGTAACTGCCTGCCCAGAGCACAAGTCCACCTTTGTACGTCTAATTGCCCCCCCCCCCTCCCCCCCAAACCCCACCCCCTTTAATCAACATGTTCAGCTCTGCCCCAACTCTTGTTGCCCAGACGTGAAGTAGGTGTTAACTGGCACTGACAGTTTCACTTAAACCATGATGGCCATAGTGATGTGGATGCATAGTTGTTTGTGAACCATACGATGTCCTGCACTTTTGCCTTTTGATTGGCACATTAATATTGCTACTTTATTATTAATTTCAATGTCATGCATATGTAGCAAGCATTCAGTGTTCTTATTTTTCTATGTGTAAGAGAAGACTGCATTTTGTATAAAGATTATGGTGGACATGACTAGGTAGGGTGACTTTGTGGACAGCACTATTTTATCAGAGAGCATTACTTTGTGTGATGATGACAGAGCCCTGGTACATAAATTGCTCTTTTCCCATTACAAGCCTGGGGAAGCAGTCAATGTTTGGTATTTGCTGTACGTTGAAGTCATTTAAAAAAAGAAAGATCTGACTCCACTACAGACTGCATGTGAACGATGCAGGTATGTTGACAGGTTTTGTCTACCCACTGTGGATATTCATGTATTGCAAGTGACCTGTTGAGAGCTATACACCATTCTAGCTAATGGAGTGCAATTATGGAATTTTATAGACGCTAACATAAAGTCTCATGAAAACACAAAACATTTTTTCTGATCTCAAAGCGTCAGTAATGAAAAAAATGAAAACATTTCATCAGAAAATGTCACGTTAAACGCCAGTGCATCATAATCCAAAATTTTAACTGTCATGCTTTGATATTTATGTTGCATTAGCTTCTGGATGAATCTGGAGAGAGTGTGTTCACCGCCTTGTAATGAGTTGTAATGTGTAATAAACCTTTCAAAAGAAAGTAGCTATCATAAACTGAATTTCTAACAAACACTTAAAACAAAGATCAAAACACTGTGGTATTTGCATTGTATTACAGGATGAAAATGGCACAAAACAAAAGCATTTTAAAAGCTTCTTTTCTGTTTCAGTTTCTCACAAAAATAATCAACAATCTAATGATGGACACAGCTGCAAACATAGCTTAAACAAAGTTTAGCAGGAAAAGATAAGTACTGGAAATGACAGATGACAGCCTTTTCCACAACCTTGTTTAACCCGACAGGGGTCAAATAGTATCTTAAGTATCAACTCTTAGTCTTATCAGACATGAGGGGGTCATGTTTTGAAAGTTTTGTTCTCTTCTATTTGGACAAAGCTGTGGCCAAATGACCTCTATGAACAGATTATGAATACAATTCTGAAGTTATTGTAAACACTGGCTGATCATTTTATTTATTTCGGTTATTTATTTTTAGAATTATATAGTGCATGTATCTGGACTCTGGCTATGTACTGACTGGTTTAAATTTCTTTTAGGTCTAGCTGATTTTGAAACTGAGGATGCTTTGTAAAGGAATCTCAGTAATCTTACTGTTCAAGACACTGCAGTGCTTTCTTTGTTACAAGTCTGAACAACCGAAGAGAGAAAGTTAAGTTTGCACATAGCTATGGTATTTACGCACTAATTTAGGATCTATTAGGCTGAATCTGCAGAATGTACACATATACTGGCAGATATTGTAATGTGTCTGACGAAAAAGGAGTTGCCTTCGATTTCAGTTGCTTTTTATTTGAAAAGCAGAAGATTGAGGTACCATCAATTGCACTCCATTAGCTGGAATGGGCGTATGTCTCTATTTACTTTGTATTACATTCATAGTGATTTGTAAATACTTTTTAATGACTTGGTCCACGCATGACTTAGCAAACAGTGTGTTGTTTTGGCTGTTTTTGTATTGAAGATGACACAAGAATGCGTCCCAAGGCTATGTACCTGCTTTGTGTTGTTCCTTCTAAAGTTATTCCAGATGTTAACTTTGTTCAAGAACAGGCTTGATTGAGTAGCACCAATTGCTGAGTCAAGTGCCAGGAATCCTCCATCCCCTTTTCTTAGGCTGCATGCATGTGCCCTGTACCATGGAGCCCAGCCATACTTAGGATTTTTACAGTTTGTATTAGTCTGTGGGTTGTTTTTATATATACTATTTTGTAGTACACTGTATCTGTGGCTTGTGAGGCTCACATGTGAGATAATTATTGGGAATGCGGATGTGACTGTACTTGTGTATGTCATTTTGTTACAACCATGAACTTCCGTTACTGTGCTTGACTACCTGTGTGAAGCATGCTTTGTCGCAGCTGAAGGTTTTGTACTGAGGTTTGTTTTATTAATTGCATTTGCAGATGGCATTGGGCTTACAGTATAACAAGTTGAAGTTCAATTTATTAGCAACCAGGCACATACCTGGAGGGGTACTGCAATTGGATGTGTTTATGTATGTGTTTATGTATGTTTGCGATTAATCTTTCCCTGATTTATTCTTCTGATTGTATAATGTATTGTTAGGCTCTGAGACAAACAAGTTTTTCTGTGGTGAAATTCCAGATTGGTCCTGGCATCCAAATAAACAGAGAAACTGCAACAATGTGTTTCGTCTCCACTTCTATGCATGACCTCATCCCTCTTCACCCTTCCCTCCATCACACATGCAGACTTGCATACTCAAATCTGTTCAAAGCCATTGGATGTTGGACATCTAAAGAAAACTCTTTTCATGCTGACAGAGAACATTTACTTGTAAAAGCAACTATTTCCATGTATATACAGCAGAATGTACCCAGACACTCACCTGCAAAACGATCCAAATTCTTTAAACGTTGTCGCTGATGCATATCACTGTGCAAAGGAAGAGGGTCACGGCCCAGCAGTGTGAAGACAGATACTAGGCGTCGGATACAGTCTTTACTGTTACAAAACACCAGTGTGCGTCCTTCATACTTGCGCAATAGGTAGTAGAGATACAGATCCTGCAAAACAAGTCACACTAGTCATTGCAGTCACAAAACATCATGTAACTCTATTTATCATTTTACATGACCCATTTTGGTTACTGTATCTGCTGCTCTAAGCTATAGAAGAAATATTAGACTCTGCTCATATATTCTCAAAACATTCACCTCTTGTTTCTGCTTTTGTCCTCCCTTAATTGCTTTTTTGTTCCACGGGCTGACTGAACAAGGTCTCTTGTGTGACAATGACAAGACATCCTCAATTGTACTTACTGTACTAATGTAAGATTTTAAGAACATTACACCTTTGTTTTTCCCTTTCGACCTTAATTTACTTTATGACAAAAAAGAAAACCTGAAAATATGGACATGTAAGCTAGCCTGCTTAAGGTGTTCTGCATTGAGTACCTAGTATTAGCTGTCTGACTGCAAACATCAGTTTTCTTATCCACCCAAACAAAAATGTGGTTTCCTTACTGAGTAATACTGTATGTCAATCTGGCACGGCTCAAGCATTTTTTAATGTCTCATAGTGTGGACCTGCTGTCTATACCAAGAAAGTTAACGTCACTACTATCACTACTGTTTAACATTTCAAGTTTCCTGCAATACTGAGACACTTCTGGACGCTAAGCAGACATGAAGAAGCAGCAAATTTTATTAGTAAGAAGTTCTTGTTGAGCAAAGAATAAGAATCTTGAACCTTTAGTAAGACCTATGAAATTATTTTTGTAAATTTCCAGACTTCATGATTTGAAGTTCAGAAGGTACAACTGAAAACATATTTTTGTATGCTGATATGCCCTGACAGTGACCTTGACAACAGCAAAACTCTTTATGGCAGACTGTCTGGCTCATGGATACCAGATTTGGTTACAAAAGGTTAAACCACAATTTGAAGCTGTCATCCAGAATTTGTTTTTATATGTGACTTTGATCACAAAAGATATCAGCCAAGATAACAGCAATGTCCTTGCTTAATGTTACGAGATTCTTCCATCTGGTAGACAATTTTGTGTACCGAAATCTAATAGTCTGCACTCAATATCATTTCTGAATAGATAAATTTGTTCAAACGTCAGAGCAGTGTGTGTGCGCACGCGTGTGTGTGTGTGTGTGTGTGTGTGTGTGAGCCACGTTTTAATTTCTTGAATGAGATAATAGAGTAATCTTGAATCTTGAATATGGCTTCAAATAAAGTGATACTGTAAACTGGTGCATGGTTGTATGGTGTACACAAAATGTGCAGAGACGGCAGCAGTTTCACATGCCAGTCCACCAGCAACGTAACAACCAAAACAGCACTGTATGTACAGTGATACTGTAAACTGGTGCATGATTATATGGTGTACACAAAACATGCAGAGACTGCAGCAGTTTCACGTCACCAGCCACATAACAACCAAAACAGCACTGTATGTACACCACTTTGGTGGATATTCAACAACAAAAACATGCAGTCACTCATTCAGAGCTGCATATGACTAGAACGCAGTGGGTCTGCTCAGAAGCAGAGAATAGCACTGTATAGTTGCCATGGAGAAGAGCTTAGGGCTCATTCCAACATGAGCTGCTCAACAAGTGTTCATATAAGTATAAATAAATTCCATGGTTCTTTGATTACCTTACTAAGACTTCATTATGTAAAGCTGAATAAAGTACTGTCATCTATTATTTGTACAAACACTGATGCACCTCAAGGCACCCTTTCTGTTCTCACTTTGGCGAGTCATGTCCTTTAGTGAAATCTGCGAATTATATAGAACTGATGGGAAAAGTCAGTAATGATGAGGATGCACTACACCACAAGCAGAATGAGAAGTTTATGAATTGGTGTGATAAAAATTACTTGTATTTAAAACTAAAACCTTTAGCCAATGCTCATTCTCTTACTGTGTTCCAAAGCAATCAAATTCTCTCCCTTCTGACATCTATCACATTCTATCCTCCAGTACCTTCAAAACTGACCTCTACAAACAATACGCAAATGATTTATGAATTGGTGTGCTAAAAATTACTTCTATTTAAAACTAAAACCTTTAACCAATGCTCATTCTCTTACTGTGCTCCAAAGCAATCAAATTCTCTCCCTTCTGACATCTATCACATTCTATCCTCCAGTACCTTCAAAACTGACCTCTACAAACAATATGCAAATGATTTCAAATTCTGTCATCTTCCTTTTGTCCCCTGTGTCCCTCCCTACCTCGTCATGTTCCTGCTGTGCACCTGAATGTACATATATGTGTGTGTTTGTGTTTGTGTGTTCGAGCACGAGTGTCTGCGCATGCACACACCTGTGCAGCTGAGGTGTGCCAGGAATACAATATTATGTTTATATATTATTTCTGAGGTTTTATGCATTCATTTTTCTTGATCTCATAAAGCATGATGTGCTCACAATTGTTGGTGAGATATTGCACTATAGATATTACTGTTATTATTATTATTTTTCCAAAACTAAAGAGATTGACTACAGGAAGAATCAAAGATGTCCCAAACCAGGGACGGTAACTTCCAGTATGTTAGTAACTTAATTCTTATAATGCTGTATGTAGTAAACTAGTATGTAGCCTTATTATGTGAATATTTCAAAATCAGATAGAGGGAGGTTGGATAAGATTGTAAAAAAAAAGGTCATGTGGTGGGAAAGTCATTGGACAGTTTTAAGACTCTCCATGAAAAAAACACTGTACAAAAAAACACAAAAAAAACTAATGCAAATACTAAATGATCCTACACAGACACTAATCTGAAAGCAGGTGCTGCATCTGTGATTGATTTTTATCCCTGAAAACAAATACAAACCATTATAAGGCTTTGTTTCAGCCTTTGTTTTTAATAATAATGGAAATTTGTAATGTGTGAAAGCCACGGGTTTTGCAGCAGAAACATTGGAGTTTGAGCATGCGTGTCAAAGATGATAACATTCAAAGAGTTGGCGGGGTGAAGTGGGTACCTAATAAGTTTGAGAGCTTTTGTTTTTGGTTTGTCAGATGTGACATTACCCAGGTTTATTTGGATTTACTACACATCTGGCTAGATGTCAGTGCAGACAATGTGGGCTAAGACTTGTCGCGCACAGCCAGTCCCACTATCTGTCATCAATGAAATCTAAAACAAAATCCTTGATACAAAACTTTTATTTCAGTCTCTTCTAGTTTCTACTTATTAACCCTTTCATCACTAATGTCACCAAGTGGCAACTTGTAATGAGAAACCATTGTTGCCGAGCAGTGACTTGTAGCAAGAACACCAATGTCGCCAATCAGTGACTTGGGTCAGTGGAGTTACTAAACCTCTTGAATGTGTTGTGAATTAAACCACATGTGGCCCAAAAGTTAGTCACAAGACAAAAACAAGACAGGCTTTCATTTGGTACTTGATTCAATTCAATTCAAAATATTTCATTGTCCGTTGCAATCATAACAGTTAAAACTTAAATGAAAAAAATTCCTCATTCACACCATCTCTGCCACATTAAATAATGCAGTTAAATAAAACACATTAAAAACAGAAGGCGGTATAACACATAAAGAACAGCTGTCATAAAAGGTAAGTGATAACTAATACATCCTTCACAATCACATGCATTCCAGATGCCATTCTGATGTTGAAACCAATACATATTCCATGCCTTCAATTCCAATATTCCATACCTTCAATTTCAAACTCACTAATTATCCACTCATACAATTATTTTACAAATTCAAGGCAATCACAAAAAGTCAAGGTAATAATATCACTGTTCCCAGTCATATGTATGTTTGCATTCAACAACAGGCGGGTTAAATGCATCATGGCATGCTTTCATTCTCTTTTCTTTCTTCTTTTTTTAAACATTCTTTTAAAACAATTATTATGTTCATTCATTCATACATCTCCCCCTTCCTTCCACACATCCTCATCCACCCACCCTCATCATTATGCACACACACACACACACACGCCTATACATACACCCTCACATGTGTATGTGTATACACAAACACACACAGACACACACACATACATTTTCCACCCACACTCACATACAATATGTCTTTAAAGGAAAAGTCCAAGGTTTTTAAGTATGCAAAATGACCATCGAAATAACAGACAAATGAGTCACAGGTCTGAGATTTAATGAATAAAAAAATTAAGTTTATGCTGGTTTTTAATCAATTTTATTTTCTGTAGGCTGGCCGAGACTGCTGTCTCGGGTTCTCCATCAGTCACGTGACTTTCTTGGAAGTGATGTAAGTCTGGGGAGTCAGCGCGGTTGCCATCTTAGATTGTTCATTGAATGTGTATGCGTGTGGTCGACAAAAAGCTCTAACCATGCCAGCCTGTGTTGCAGCAAACTGTAACAACTCACAAGCAACCCAAAGAATAACTATGCACAAATTCCCGCAGAATCGACCCACTGTGAGGCGAAAATGGGTCAAATTTGTACAATTCAAACGAGCTGACTATTATGCTGTGCCTCAGTCACGCCCATTTGTGCAGCGAGCACTGCGCTGAGTGCGATTTCGTAAACTTTATGGCGGAATACCAAATGGGGTTTGCTTCAAAGCGGAATTTGTAGGGCTGTCCACAGGTTATGCGCTGTGTGCGATTTCGTAAACTTTATGGTGGAATACCAAATGGGGTTTGCTTCAAAGCGGAATTTGTAAGGCTGTCCACAGGGTAACCGACTTTGAAAAAATTCCAGTTCAAATCTCCAAGGATGAAGCTGACAAGCAGCAAGCACACAGCATGATACCAAAAACTGAGAGATACACTGATACCCTAAAACAAGCGCTAACAAGGCAAAGACAAAAAGTCTAACATGAATGCCTACAGCAGAAAAGGCCATGAAAGAAAGAGACTGTACACAAATGCCTATGGCAAAGAGAGAAAGAACAGACCACAAATGCCTGTGGTAAAGAAAGAAAGACCAAACCACAAATGCTGGTGGCAAATGAAAAATGGCTGCCCTAATCAGGCAAGCAAACAGCTGACACCAAATGAAAGAAGCAAAACAGCTGAAACCACCTCAAAACCCCAAACGGTTGCCTACCTGCAAGCATAAGATGGGGAAAACACACACACACACAAATTAAAACAAAAAAAACACCACCAAATCACAACAGTCTAATAGACTACTGTCTTCAACAAAAGGAATGGACAACTACAGTCATAAGAGCACAGAGCAAAAATAACTGTGCCAACGACAAACAGATGGAAAGCCAAACTAACCATAACTAACTCTAAACTAACCCCTCACTAACCCGGCTTCCATCTAGAAAAACAAAGGCTGCAGACTGATATAAAGCAAAACGCTAACCAGGACTACTGATAAACAAATGCAGACGACAAGAGAAATGCAAAATGGCTGCCCTAACCAGGCAAGCTAACAAGTGGGTATGAAATGGCCAATAAACCAAAGATAAAAAAGAAAGAATGCATGCTGAAAAAGAAGGGGAAAAGAGAGAGAAACCAACAACATTTCTGAAAAGAAAGAGGAGGCAAGTAATGTCAGTGAGCAACAGGACAAAGGCTGGATACACGTAAACGTGTACACAATACAACCCACTTAGCAGTGACAACACGGCAGGGCAACAGACGTTCACGAACTACCCCACACAAAGAAAGAATGAGCGGTCTCATTAAACATTGAGACTACCCCCCTCACTCGTACATCATAAATGAACAATATAACTCGAGAAACAAAAGGGCAAACCAAGAAGAACCGGTAACTAGCCCAACCCCAAACCCTAACCAAGGGAGGCCACGAAATCACTAGTCTATTGAACTAGAACAAACAAAACTTTTTCATTTTTACATAAAAATTATGATGAAACAAACAAAGATAAATTGGGAAAATAAAATAAAACACCCAATAAAAGGCAGGCTCCCTGATGAGGTCCAGCCTGTTGTGGAAAAATAGAGTAAACGGAACGAAAAAGACTGAATGAGATTAAATAACAAGGAGGAAATAAACTACTGACAATGGCATCGGAGCTTCATCCTTGGAGATTCAAACTGGAAATTTTTCAAAGTCAGTTACCCTGTGGTTACTAGCCATTTTTCAGCAACTCCGCAGAGTGACATAGTGCACATGATTTTCAGCGTCATGGCGATGCTTTTGGTACGACAGAAAATGCCCGTTTTCGTGCATTTATAACTCTCAGATCACAATTTCACCTACATCACTGTTCTCAGCAAACTTTAACGGAAATCATGTCAAACATCACCCCAAACCTTGGACTTGTCCTTTAAATTGATGTATAGATGAATAAGATTGGATGAGTGGTTGAAAAGATACAGCAGTTTAAAGTAGGTAGTAGTGACCTGCAATGTGGCACTCCTGCACAGCTGGTTCTGAGCTGCAGTGTGCTTCTGCACTGCTGGCTTCCAGGGATATACTTTGCATGCATTGGTGACAATGAAAGGGTGAAATAAAACTGGTTTAGATGGATTGTACCTCTAAAGGTGGCTGCCATCCTTTGTTTTACATGTAGATCCAAGTGCTGCAAAACTAGATCAGAACTGATATTGATAAACCTATCACTAAATACCCAACTCTCTTTTAAGATCACTTTTGATTGATTTTGTTAATCAGTAATTTGCCAAGGTTTGACTAATAATCAATGGGCTAAAATGCTACTAGGACAAGAAAACATTGTGCAACTTCTTTAGTAAATATTTGGCGCTAACCTTTTCACTGCGTTGACAGTTGATGCGTGCTTCAGTGAGAGTGTCAACAGTGGCCTCCTTCCTGGTCAGATCAATGACCTTGGGTTTATCCTGGATCCCCAGCTTCAGCACCAACTCTTCTGTCAGACAGCACACACTGTGCATTCTTTACCCTATCAAGGCACTAGACTCATAACTCAGTGTCACTACAGCACCAGCAACACAGTCAATTCACTATGTGCATGCATACACACTCACACAGATCAGAAACACATCACAGAACACAGTTTAGCCACCTTCTTAGCACAAAAAGAGACTTTTGCCCACCAGAAGGCTTGAAGATGACATGGCTTTGTCTTTGATGCTCTCTGTTCTTCTATAAATCATGACATAAATCATATTAGGTCCACTTCAATGTCATAGAAGGGTAATCAGTAATCTGTTGTCACTTTTAAATGGTTGCAATGAACACAAATGGCAGAGTGATGAGTGCAACTTCCTCACAATAAAAATGTGATCATTTCAGTTGTGAATGATTTTCATGCACATAAATGGACAGCTGCTTGTCTTCTCTAAACAGCAGCTGATGTGGACATTCAGCTGCAAGGGAAGCCAAGAGGTGGTAACAAACTGCTATGGCTGTCACCTTGGGATGCACAAGCAATAAAACCAAACTTGGATATGGATGAATAAGATGGTGATGCCAAGTGCCATAGATGGTTATGCCAACTGCCATAAACAAAACTAAAACAGTGCTGGAAAGTCATTCCATCCCCAGAAGTGTTTGGACTACATGCGATGTGCCAACATATGAGAGTGGAGACTGGGTACCATCTGCACAGTCATTAACTACAGGAAGAGACAAGCTGAAATACCTGGGAGTCACCATCACCAATGACCCAAGATGGAGCCTGCACATCTTTAACATCACCAATATGGCACACAGAACCCTGGGCTTCACCAGGAGCATGAAGATCGTCAACAAACAGATCAAACAGACAGCATACAAAAAGATTTTGTCAGCCCATTATGGAAATGCAAGCCTAGTCTGGGACCCCCACACATTAGTCAGAATCAACACACTGGACATAATGCAACAGCAACTGCAAGTGACCACCAATTTCTAGTGTTGACATGATGTTGGCTGACATGGAGTGGCCAACCCTGGAATCTAAAAGAAAAAGGGCCAACCCTGGAATCTAGAAGAAAGAGGGCCAGACTGAGCACCTTCTACAAATTCCACCAACACCAAGAACAGGCCACTGTATGGTCACCTCAGAAGAAGTACCCTCCAGTCCTGCCACAATCTCTATGACCATCCTTTTCACAGAACAGCATATCTAAAGTCCACTGCAGAACAAACTGCCTTGAATTGCAAATGTTTCCAACAAGTGTTTGAAAAACTGCAACAAACAAAATTGATATCTGTTCACAGGTTGGAGAACATTATGTCTCTGCAGACCCAACCAGACACATCAGCGACACACACACACACACACACACACACACACACACACACACACACACACAATGAGAGAAAAACATTTATGCTCAGGCCTTGTATACATGCTGACGCATTGTGTATATCAAGCTTACTGTACACCGACATTGTCTTGTGAATATATCCATATGTAACAATCATACAAATGTGTCCAAAGTTTAAACTAGGTAAGTGAAGACTACCAAGAAAGAATAACTTGGTTTCACCTTTCTGATGCCCACATGATCTTGAAATAAGGACAAGTCCACTAAAGCTGGTACAAACACACACAGCTATGAAATGCTTATAAGCACACACACACAGAAACCTTACCTAAATAGTGCCAGGAAATGGCCAGCATTAAGGTTTTTCTTAGTAAACAGCAATTTTCTCCTTTGAGCAATGCCAGTCAAAAATAGCATTATAAGATAGTACGTTATTGTCCTTAAAAGGAAATTTGCTTTGAAACATACCATTGATGTAACATGTGAATGAACAAAGCTGTTCAGGAAAAGAAAAAGAAAAGTGTGATAATTAGAATTATAGCTAAAACAAGTTAATAACAACATAAAATAACAATATGCACACACACACACATGAGTGACAGAGAGACTCAGAGAGAGAGTCATGTATGTATATATGCCTGATATTTACAGTCCATGCATTTAACAGCTGCAGTTTCAACTTGATTTTACAAGAACTTATCAGAAAATATAATTTTCAACTGGTTTACACTTTTGTAACCTTGAAGTAAGCCAAGGTCACCAAAAGTGCTTAGAAACATGTGGTCTGGCTCAACATAGGTTGAGTAATGATCCCAGAAGTTTGCAACTTTCCAAAAGAAAGAAGAAAATGGATGACAAAAAGATGAGTTGAATCAAGCGTAAAAATGTGTCCCCAAACATTTGTTTTTTTTGTTTTTTTTTGGGGGGGTATATGCCTGTTAGAACAGTAGCTTCACAAAGTAATATTTTTTGGTGTGCAGAATTATGTTTTGTATGTGCAGGATGGTGCTTTTTACTGCTTTTTCTGCACTTCTTTCACCTGATAGCCTGTTTTAGATTCAAACTGAACAGACAACCCCAGTAAGCATACAGCCCAAGATAAAAATATTAGATACAGTTATCGAAATGGGCAAAGGACTGAAAAAGGTGAAACAGCTGAAGAGATTTACAAGGTTTACAAAATCTTACCCCAGGAATATGTTCACTTCTTTGGTGTGTGTAAATTTTGCCAATGAAACTAGATGGTACACAAATCAAGAAATTTGTACAGTAGATAGCAGTCAAGCTTTTAATCTTTCTTCTTTGAAAGGTTATGGTGATGTCAGGAATAAATTACATCAGAACTGGTGTCAAATTTGTTGCACTGTTTGTGGAGAAAAGACATGTCTTTGTCCATGATTGGATGGTATGCCAAGATTAATGAAAAACTGATTAATGCGGAAGATCCAAACGTTTACAATGAAAGCAAACAAGGCATGTCACCTGGTGTGGCAAACACCCCCTGGTGGCATAATGCTCCCTTCTTTCGTGTGTGTAAATTTGGCAACCAAATACAATGAAATAAGAGATTTATGCAATAGATGGAAAAAGGTTTTAATGCAATCACAGGTTCCGCTCCCTCTTATCTTTCTGAGCTGCTACACCTTTACAGTCCTTCCCGCTCTCTCCGCTCTTCGTCAAACATACACATGCTCAAAATCCAATGCTTCAACCGCAAAACCCATGGCTTTCTCACTTTCTCACACTTTGGCCCCCACATTTGGAACAAACTCCCCCAAGCCATCAGGCACTCTGCTATTCTCTCTTCCTTCAAAAGCCAACTCAAGACATTTCTCTTCTCAGAATATTTCAATTAGGCTACATTGTCCTTCACTCCTATCAGTCTGTACAGTGCGTGCGTGCATGCATGTGTGTGTTGTGTGTGTGTGTGTGTGTGTGTGTTTGTGTGTGTGTGTGTTTGTGTGTGTGTGTGTGTGAGTGTGTGTGTGAGTGTGTGTGTGTGTGTGTGTGTGTGTTTGTGTGTGTGTGTGTGTTTGTGTGTGTGCGCGCACGTGCGTGCGTGCGTGTGTGTGCATCTCTAGCATGGTGTTTAAAAACCCTTGTCGATGTCTTATTTCTTTTCTTTTTTCTTTTGGATAACATTTTCCATCTCAATGTACATTATGTGTGTATGCTTGTTCAGCGCTTTGAGCCACAGGATAGGCACTTTATAAATTTCCATTATTATTATTATATGCATGAAGAAGTTTTAATAGAAATTACAAGATGATGTAATAAAATAAATGCTATCCGAAATGGCGTCAACCTACATGTTCATTTACATTGTCCCTTCCTGCTTAACATGCAGTTACCTGTCAATTCATCTAATGGTCTTCAGGCATACACAAAAATAAATCCACCTGTTCATCTTGATGCTTCACTTCTTGCTAGCCATGATCGAAGAACCACCTGTCCCCTCAGCTAGGAGTCTGCATGTCCATAGATGGACCCATTTAATATACCTACCCGTTCATTTCGATTCTGTACACATCAACATACCTACCCGAAAATAAATTTATTTACTTGAATGCTTTCCTTTTAGGCTACCCTACCACAAAGACCTGCTTCTTGACTCTACTACTCCTTTACATGCCCATATATGCAACTGTTCATGACCATGCCTGTTCATTTTCATACTTCTATTCCAATTAGCCTCTAAGATAATAACTCTTGTATAGTGCAAAACCCAATAAATATTTATGAGCTTGTGGCTCTATCCATCAATGTTTCTACTACTCCACATGTCCACAAATATATCCATTCATCAGTATGCCTGTTCAGTTTAATTCTTCCGTTCCGGGATTACATGCACAATTACCTTTCAACTCATCTACTGGGTTACATACACAGATGTACCTGAAAGTAAATCTACCTGTTTATCTTCATGCTTCTCTTTCATCTAACCACAAAGACCTATCTGTCACCACAACTATTTGTGTGCTTGCCCATAGATGTACCTGCTCAGGACCCTACCTGTTCATTTTCATTCCGATTAACCATTAAGATCTACCCGTCAATGTTTCTACTGTTCTAAATGTCCTGTCCACAGATGTACTTATTCATCAGTATACCTGTTCAGTTTCTTTCTTCTTTTTCGGCATAACATGCACAATGACCTTGCAACTCATCTACTTGGGTACCTACACACAGATCCACCTAAAAAATAAATTTACCTGTTTACCTTCATGCTTCTTTTTCATTTAACCACAAAGACCTACCTGTCACCACAACTTCTTGTGTACATACCCCTGATGTACCCATTCATGACCCTACCTGTTCATTTTCATACTTTCATTCCGATTAACCGTCAACATTTCTGCTGTTCTACATGTTCATCAGTATACCTGTTCAGTTTACTTCTTCTTTTTTGGCATAACCTGCACAATGACCTTGCAACTCATATACTGGGGTACCTACACAGATCCTCCCAAAAATAAATTTACCTGTTTACCTTCATGCTTCTCTTTCATCTAACCACAAAGACCTACCTGTCACCACAACTACTTGTTTACCTGCCCACAGATGTACCCATTCAGGACCCTACCTGTTCATGTTCATACTTTCATTCCGATTAACCACTAAGATCTACCCGTCAACATTTCTACTGTTCTACATGTACACAGATGTACCTGTTCATCAGTATACCTGTTCAGTTCATTTCTTCCTTTTTGGCAAAACATGCACAGTTACCTTTCAATTCATCTGCTGTGGTATGTATACACAGATCTACCTGAAAATAAATCTACCTTTTATCTTCATGCTTCTCTTTTGTCTAATAACAAAGACCTGTCACCACAACTACTTCTATACCCACCCATAGATGTACCCGTTCATAACCCTACCTGTTCATTTTCATACCTTAAATCCAATTAAACACTAAGATCTACCCGTCAATGTTTCCACTGCACTGCATGACCCTGTTTACCTGTTTATCTTTATGCTTCCCTTTCATCTAACCACAAAGACCTGTCACCACAACTACTTGTGTACCTATCCACAGAGGTACCCATTCATGACCCTACCTGTTCATTTTCATGCATTCATTCTTATTCTGAATCTTTCTGATGCTGTTGCAGAAGTTTGCAACATGCTGCGGTGTTGTCAAACTAAACAAAATGAAATAAGGGTACGAGATTGAAAGAAAAATCTTCCATCTATTACATGGTGTGGTTGTTTTTAACATATGGCTGTTGTTTTTTAATGGTAACATCATTTCTGACCTATTGGTAGGCAATGCATGGTGATACATTTTGGGGAAAAGCTGCAGACTTCTGCAATCATGAGAACCCACCATGACGGTGAAAGGTTCCACTGACACTGTTCCATCTTGCCAACTGCAAGCTTGAATTCACAGGCAGTTAGATTTTCCTGCTCCCTGTGAAGGAAGCAGGGAACTCTTTCTCTATCAAGGAGAAATTATTATGTATTCTGTCACCTACTCAAACTACACAATGCTGACGTTCCACTTCTGCTGTTGAGCAGCTGATTTCTCCTTTGGGGTGCATTTCTTTTTTCTTCAGAAAAACACAGAGTGTGTGTGTCTGGGATCATACAGCACTCTTCCCAAATAGTACATGCAGCATGATGACAATCCAGCCTTTTCACAATGTGGTATGATGCCCACCACAAGCATACCTAATTTCTGTTTAGCATCTTTCACAGCTTTCCTCTGCTTTTTCTTCATTGGCCTCTGTGGTCCAGAATGGTCCAAGGTCAGGGTAGCTGAGAAAATGAAATGCTGGCGTCTCACTGGTAACTTGCACCCACTGAAACAATACATTTCATACAAACTGGGGTAAAACTGATCCCAGTCCCCACCCCTCTCCAGCAACACAGCTTACCACTTACAAATTTGATCAAGGCAATGCTTTTGAAACTAATTCACCACTTTAACAATATGATTGAGCATGCATGCATGTTTCTACTGCAAGCACCTAAAAAGGTAGTGATCTAAAAGTAGATCACATGTACAGTCAAAAATGCCAAAGGCCAAGTCCATGTCTGATAAAAATTAAAATGATCATCTGTATATGAAACAGAATTCAACCAAACACATATCTTCAGAAAAACAGTTGTTTTACAGAATATATATTGAGAGAAAGAAATACAGATAACAGAATAAAGAAAAAGTTGTCTTCCAGGAAACCTTAATTCTTCAGACTCACATGGGGTTGCCATAGCTGTTTATAGATATGTTGATGTTGAGTGAGTGGTAACCTGATAAAACAGAATAACTTTGACTCACGAATTTAGAAAGCCCACAATTTTGTCTAACTCCTCAAAATGTCCCTTTTCAATCATACGATCAGCTTCATCTAGCACAAACTGCTCCACATTGTGAAGGTTCTGCAAATGGTCTTCTCCCTGTAACATACAAAACAAATAATACAAAAGGCCCTTCCCAAACATCACACAAGATGAAAATTTTCTTTCAGAAACAATAAAGTTATATAATAAAAAGTTTTTTTTGAAAAACATAATTATTACCATTTAATCCTATTTCAGTTAGGTTCTCCAACAGAAAAGTATCCTTCATCAGTTCATGTCACAAGTGACCAGCATCAGGTGTTGTAAGTCAAAACAACCCAGCAGTCATATAATCAGATCTCAGCTAGTCAATGAGCCAACATTCACTGACTCAGTACACTTCATTGTCCTATTGGGCATTTTACCTGGACTATTTAGGTCACTTTTCCAGAGAAAAGCAATATAGAGAAAAGCAGCTAAAACTGAAAGGGTTTCTGCCTGTGTCCAGTGTTTTATGAGTAATTGTGAAGTTGCCATAAAAATTTAGGCCAGAACATACATACATGAACAACACGGAATGGGTGAAAATTACCTTTTTGATTTGATCTTGTGCTGATCTGAATGAGAGAACATCAATAGCTAAAAGTAGCAACATGTCATGGCACAAACCACAAGTGACAACCCTGTTTTGTTGAAGTCACCTACATACACTTTTTTTCTCTCTTCCTGGTCAGTGTGAAATAGATTGTGCCTGTGGGAGCTGAGTACAGTAGCATCACTGTACAAACAATAACAAGCAACATTGTCCAATGGAATCTGCTTTCCTTTCTTCAAAAGCACAAAGAAGAAGAAATGCAAATTTGATATGCAAATTTGATGTGAAAGTGACAAGAGCTGCTTGTGCCAGGAGCTCCATATGCAACCAGCCCAAGAAAATACACACACACACATATGACCTTGCAGCAGCAACAAATATTACTCTTCCCATTTTTGTGAGTTCTGTGCCATGATGGCAGAATTAAATCACAACCCATGGATGAGCTGGATTCCAACTGAGGGACAAAACCCACTGACATCACTGAAATAGGGTGAGCTGTCATACTACTGAAAACTATAAATAACACTAACAGTAACAGACATGCATGCTTTATATTTATTTTTATGGATGCCAACAATCTTCCAAGCACCGAACAAGTTGTAAAAACTAAACCAAAACAAGATAAGTCTTTTTCTTTCATTTTTCATCATTTTTGACCATTTATCTGTTGTTTAAAATTAAGTGTCGTTCTGTGGCTTAATAAAGGGGATTTCCCTGAAAATTTGCATACTGTGTCTGTGTTAAAATAAATAAGCATTGGTTTGAACCTTTTTGTGTTTGGATCTTGTTTTAGAATGCTAGCAGTCATGCTGTTTCAGATTTTTAAAATTCTAATTTTTAAAATTTTAACTTTTGTTCTTTTAAATATAGATTGCATTCTGTTCATGCATCTGAATTAAATGCTTGGATATACTTTCAAATCATTATGCATTCCAGATATTCAGTTTTCATGTCAGTGCTTCAATCCCTTCACACAGCATTTTCTTGTGATTCCCTTGATGAGCTAAAAATATAACCTCTCTGAATGGACACAAAAATGACGGCACCGTACGCATTTTTTGAACATGTTTGCATATGCCATAATTATGCTTTTGACAAACTTATTATGATCCCTGAACAAGTCTGACATGATGCAGAAGCTTTTTTTCTCTTTCAACGCACAGTATTGAAATATTACCTCTTCAATGAGTTCCCATAATCGTCCTGGAGTGGCCACAATAATATGTGGTAGATGTTTCAACAGGCGGGACTGTTTCTGCCGTGCCATTCCACCTACCACTGTCATCATCTGATAGATACCAAAAAAACAACAAAAAAACAATTGTGGTAACACACGCACACACACTAAATTTTCAGCATAATTTTGTTCTAATTAACATAATATGATACTCACAAGTCACATGTCTCACTAACATATTAGTGGTGAAGCCATTGTCAGACATTCCAAAGAAAAACTTCTCACAATACCCTCCAGCTTCTAATTTCTAGGTCACATTTAAGCCTGACAGATAACCCTGCTTCTTCTTTTCTAGGACAAACCAACAAATAGCTGGGAAGATGGGCAGGACAAAGAGTGTAACACATAAGAGTGTTAATTTACAACACAGCTTGCACAACCACCGGGAAGAAGATGCTATGTGTCCCATTCCCTCATGTATACTGCAGATTCCTACAGCAGAACTCAATAAGGATTTACAGACTTCCAATAGGCGGCCCCCAGAACTGCAGTGATGGTGGTGCTTTTTAGAAAAGCAATCAAGGCTACAAACAGCCCATGTTTCAGGCACCCTAGGTTGGGCAAGGAGAAGGGCCAGATACACTTCTGCAGACCACAGCAACCAATGGCCAACAGAAGCAGCAGAAAACCTCACTAGATCCTCCCATAAAGGGAGAAGAATATGCTTGTGCTTAGATAATATGTATACTGTATCTAGGTTGTTTGTTTAAATGTGTGTTGGGTGTCTGATTAGGTTTGGGTAGTGTGTTTATGTCCAGTCGATGGTTGAGTAGGATTAATATTTGTGTGTGTGTGTGTGTGTGTGTGTGTGTGTGTGTGTGTGTGTGTGTGTGTGTGTGTGTGTGTGTGTGCTGATGTGACATGAATACACACCCATTTATAATTTGTGATTTTCATTTTGCGTAATAGATTTTTGTGCAGCATAACTTGTCTATGTTGTTGTAAACACAAATGTTTTGGCATTCCTTTACATGTTCTTAAATTAATGAGCCGTATACTTTTTTTCTTTTTTGTTGTTGTATTTTGCATGGAATTTACATACCCCACACAGAATCATTTATTTTGACATGAATCTGAATTTTTCCAAAATAACTGACTCACAACACACCCACTGGAGAACACAAGAAATAAACCAAAATAATGAAGTCTCTTTTTCCAGACAATTGCCCTGATATAACCGTAATGGTTGACTTGGCATAAAATACCTTCTTTAAAAAAAAAAATCAGTTTATGTTACAAAATAACAAATGCACCATAAGACACAGTTAATCACTCATAGACAGCTGCAAGACATCAAACCTAAAAAGCAAGTAACATACACCTATACTCCTCCCCCACCCCTAAACCACACACAAAACAAAGAAGGTTGAATGACACAACTATCCAGCTATACATTGCTTCTTAACTAATTAGGTTAGTGATTAAACAAGTGAAAAACGTAGCATCCAAGCAATAACAATTAATCAGTTTGAGTAAAACATCAGCCTTCCAGTAAAAGAGTCATAACAATACAATCATGCGTTAAAGGCATTTTCTTGTTATATTCTTCTAACTTACATCTTTGCTTAAGTTGTTTTCTGAACACAGAGACCAGTGGTACAGATTGCTCAAATTTACATCGATAACGGTACTGCTTTGCCAACAGAATAATGAGGTCAAAAATGTTGTCAGTAATAACTGTGCTGTCTACTCCAAAAAGTACAAGATTTTCTGTAATCTTAATATTACAGGCTGTTTCACAACTCATGCTGATAAGATTCTCTAATAATTGCCAAAAGCGTCTTGTAAAGTAGCACTGCCAAAAGAAATGTTCAATAGCATCCTTTTCATCACAAAATGTACATTGTTCACAGTTTATAACCTTCGTTGCAATCACCCGATGGACAATTCTCATTTGCAACCACTTTAATTTAATGTCATCAATTGTATGTATTTTTAAAAAGCAAGACTTCCAATACACATTACAATATGACTTTTTTGTCCATTTTGCACAACAATTTGGGGTACAATCACTATCATTCAATGTAAGCTTTTGTACCTTTTGATATGGAATATATTGTCCTCAATGCTACAATTGCATTTGATGGGCTATTGTCATCAACTTGAATCTCTGTTTTGTGAATGTACATTTTTTATTTATAATATCAACCCTGAATTAAGTTACAAAATCCATATAAATGCTGTACTTATTTCTGAACTCTGTAAATGTTAACAGCTTTGCAGTGTTTCCAATTTTTTTTGCAAGATTGTGTATGAAATAACTTTATTTCCAATTTTGACTCGTTCGTTATGTAACACCAGTTCAGCAAGAAGCTCACTAGAATTTTGGGGTTCAATTATGTAATAAAGTAGTCTATAACAGTATAAGCCTTAAAAACATGTTCCCAAAATATATTACTTTTTGCCTTTTGGCAATACAAATTTGGACCACGTTGATCTATAATAAAAGGATGTTACTAATGCTACATTTTTCCATTTATGCTTTGTCTGTTTGGGTTTTCTTATCCATATAGTCTTCAGGGCTGAAATATATTTCCTTATATCTGGTACTCCCAAGCCTCCACTCTTTATGGCAGTTCTGCAACTTTTTTTGTCTTGTTTATTATTCCAGATAAATTTAAAACACATTTTCTGCAGATTATTCACAGTCATCTGGTGGGTCTGTCAGTAGAATCCAAAGATGTACAAGTTTAGAGAGTATCAGAGATTTCAAAATAGCAACTCTTCCAAGTGGAAATATGTCTTTTTGACCAAATGTTGAACAATGCCTTCACTTAGAATTTTTTCCCATTATAATTAATTTGTTCACAATCTTTCACGTCTTTCCCCTAATATTTTGAGCTGACTAGGATTCCAAACTATTTTCAAGTGTGGCATATATTTAGTTTGTGACTCTTTTGCTTCCAAGCCAGATCGCCTGTGTTTTATCTGTATTCAGAAACCAAACCAGATACTTTCCTGTACTTTTCGATTGTATCCAATGATTTTTCAAATGATAGTATATCACCATTAGTCATCAATTGTGCATCATCAGCGAACTGAGAAATTTTATGTTCTACCTCATTTATACAAATTTCTTTAATATCAACATTTTCTCTTATCATTGTTGCTAATATTTCCACATATAATATGAACAAGTAAGGTGAAACAGGATCACCCTGTCTACATCCGTGTTCAATAGAGAACCACAACAAAGTTTGACCATTTACTATCACTGGTTTATCTTTCTATAAAAAGTGGCTATCCATCTACAAATATCTTCACCAAATCCAAATGCTTTCAACACCTTAGTCATAAATTTCCAGTCCAGAGAATCAAATGCTTTTTCAAAGTCCAAACACAAAAGCATACCAGGCATTTTTTTTTTAATTCAGGTAATTTATTAGGTCATAGATCAGTCTGATAAAAGTGATATTACCCCTATGTATCTATTTGAAATAAATCAGTTTGGTCCTCATTTATCAATAGTGGTAGAACTGTTTTGATTCTGTTTGCAATGCAGGAATATCCTATCTTATAGACAACATTTAGAAGAGAAACTGGTCTCCAATTTTTTATGAAATCTTTGTTATCTCCCTTGGGGATGCATGTAATTATGCCCTGTTTCTGTGTTGCAGGCAACTCTCCATCTCTGAATGCTTCATTCAAAGTTCTAACAACAAGATCTCCAATCTGCCTCCAAAAGCATTTTTTTTTAAACCTGCACCAAAGCCATCATTTCCGGGACTTTTCCCATTTTAAAAATATTTTTCAAGGCAGTTCCTGCCTCTTCAAGTGTTATTTTTCCTTCAAGTGATACTTGTTGCTCTTCTGATAATTTAGGTATTTCATTAATCAGCTCATTAATTTCACAATCATCTACATCTCTGGACTTACATAACATTTCATAAAAGCACTGGACTTCATTCATAATTGCATGTGGTTCCTCAAGAACTGAACCATTTCTATCTACTATTTTTTCCATCTGTTTACTTATAAAGTTTCTTTTTTCAAGACTGCAAAAGTATTTTGTAATTGTTTTCACCCTCAGCAACCCATCTTGCTTTTGACCTCAACAAAACTTCTATCCTTTTTTTCTCATAATAAAATTAATTCTAGATTATTTTTTTCTTGTACGAGTTTTATACCTTCTTCTGTTTTAATTTCTTTAATGTTCTTTTTCTTGCATTTTCTTTTTCTTCATGCTCACGTAAGCTATTGTTTTGGATCTAATTTTCTTCAACATAAAATCCAAAAACAATTTGTTTGGTTATACTAAGTTCTATCTCGGATTTGGGGATATTATGCAGAGTAGATCGATCATAGTGACCAGCTGCATATTCTTCTGTTACATTTTGAATTTCTGTGTTCACTTGATATAGGTAATATTTATCTCTAAGCAGGGAGCAATTGAATTTCCAAAATGTACTGTGCTTTGTATTCTTCCCAAATTTGAGCTTGAGCATAACAATAGGATGGTCAGATCAATATCCTGGAAGAATATCTGCATCATCAAAATGCCACATTAAATGATCTAACAAAAGAATAAAATCTAATCTAGCTTGCTTAAAAGGGTTTGGTTTTTGCCATGTGTAACGTTTACATTGTGGATTGTTCTCTCTCCAAACATCTGTCAACTCAAGTTCTAATATCATATTTTCTACTGCTTCTTTGGCTTTGGGGTTATTAATGTGTTTATAATTATATCAATCTAGCTGAGAGTCTAGAACAAGGTTCCAGTCTCCCACTACTACAACACAATGATTTTTGTGGCATTTGACAGCTTCAGAAAGACTCTGGTAAACGGCTGGGTTGTCTTTGTTTGGACCATACACATTAACAAGTAATAGTTCTTTACCCATAAGGAAAAGTGATATTATCATAAAACACCTGTTTTCATCCCTCTGAACTTCTCCAACTTTGAACTCAAAGTTATTATTCAATGGAACATCTACACCTCTTGAGTTTGACTTATATGATGCAAAAAACCCATTAATACCCTCATTCTGAAGTTACATATTTTTCTATCTTTTTATCAAAGTGTGTATCTTGTAAGCAATATACTGAGTGACCTTTTTGTTTAAGACAATGAAAAACATCTCTTTGCTTTTGGAAATTTCCCAAACCTTAACAATTCAAAGATGAAATACAACATATCATACTACTAAGGCAAAATGCCAACAAGCATAGCACTGCAGTTCTTCTACGATGTAATACAAAGCATGTTGTACTTGTAGTTCATCAACCACACACAGAAAAGCATGCAACTGCAAGTGTCATTTCACAACCAGCGCACAATAAGCATTATGAAAAGATACATATTAAGTACTAATGCAAAAGAATCCATATTTGCATCACCAACCAGACAATAAAAAAGGACAGAAAAATGAAGCATTTAAACTAAGCCACCCAATCACAATCATACGCACACACACACACACACACACACACACATGCAAAGCCTGGAAAAGGATAGAAAAAAAACAAGGGGAATTGTATAACTTGGTAGATCTGCCAAGGGCAGTGCGACAAAACGATGTTGTTAATGCTATGCCTGTATACAAAGAAGCGACTAAGGCCATAATGTTTATAAATAACACGCACAACAAAACAAACAAACAAAACTGCAGCACCAGAATCAGGAATTCCAATGACTAGACCAAGACCGCATTTGTGGTGCCAGATCAAAAGCAAAAAAAGACAAGCAAAAAGCGAGAAGGACACAGTCTATATGCACACACTCTATCCATATGCACATAAGTAGACAACTCAAAATAACAATGGACTGATGTCCTTTACAATCAGGTACCTCTCCACTGCCAAACCCCAGGAGGGGGAAGGGGAAAAAAGGGAGCAGAGAGGGAACAATCAGAAAGAAAAAATGAGGAGGTGAGGTTCAAGAACAAGTGGTAGTCTTTTTCTTATGGCAATACTCCCAATCTTAGCTTACGGCATAAACTATGTTCAACAACCCATGAACCATGGTCAACAAGTTACCTTTCCCACATCCGCACACACTGACTTGGTTCCTATCATCAATACTATGCTATTGGCAGAGCACAATTGGAGTACACACTCCACACGACTAGTTGTGGCTGCACCTGCACCAACAAGCACTGGCACACCTCATCCAGGTTTAAAAGCCCATTATCAAATCCAACAAGCCAATGTACCGGCAAGAGTATTGTTATCAAAATAAAATAGGCCCATCACCCTCACAGTGTGGAATTACACATTAAAAAACATTGACATAATTCAAAACCTAACCAAAACCTCTAATAGTACTGAGAGAGAGGAAGACAGGGGGAATAAGAGCTAGGGAGAGAGGGGAGGGGTGGGGAGAGAGAGAGAGTACAGGCGCCCGACCGTAATCAATACGCTTAAAGAAGCCATAATCAAAACAACAAAAGCACCAGCGATTCCAGTGTGACAATAGATTTAAAGGTTGCCAGCAGGCATCTCCTTCTTAAAAAGTTCATTAATGTCTGCACCATATTTTATTCTCACTGTCTTACCATTTTTCAGTTTGGCAAAGACCTCCTTGTGAGGCCTATGACACAACTGTGTATGAATGTTTGTATGTGTCTCTGACCAGTTTGTAGTTGGCTGCCGTGAGGTCTTCATCCACAGATTCCCTTACCCTTCAGTTTCCTTTGAATGGCAAGCACTTTGTCCTTCAGTTTCCTGGACTGGAAGCAGACAATAATAGGACGCCTCTTGCCTGTCGTGAATGGCCCGGTCCTGTGCGCTGCTTCTAGATCCTCCTCCATCGTGGGGATGCCGATCAGGTCTGTGAAGATCCAACAGCACTTTTTGGCGCAGTCGTCCGCGGTCTCCTTGGCCTTCTCCTCCACGTTGTACACCCTCAGGTTCCATCTGCGGTCGTACTGCTGCTGGTCGTTTTGGTCACTGAAGATGTTTAGTATCTTTTGCTCTTGCTTACTCAGCTGCTCTTTCATCTCTGCATTTTCTTTTCTTACGCTGCCAATTTCCTTTTCAGCATCAAAAAACCTCCCCTCTAGTTTGTCTAACCGTTGCATCACCTGAGAGGTTAGTTTGTCAACATCACTCTTGAGTTGTTGCATACTGTCTCTGGTAGCAAGAGTTTGAAACTGCCTTCTGATCTCATCAAGTGTTGTCTGTATTGCTGTTGTCTGTATTTCGTTCTTTCTTCTTCACACAAATCTGACACTTCATAAAAAAAATCTCTTTTTGTCCTGTTTAATTTTATGTCACTGGGCTTGAGTCACTCAATGATGTCGATGAAGGTTTGCACTTCTGTGAGATTCTACTAAAATATTCTGAAATGCTACTTGACATTGCAGCCACTTTCACTCCCCATGGTGCAAGGTAAACCATACTGAGCATAGCACAAGAGCCACAAAAAGAATGCATACATTGCCACACTGCCCTTATCAAAGCTGTGTCACATCATTCATAAAGGCCTATCACACTTCATGTTTACTGTCAATTCAACTTGCTGCACTGTCAATTTTCAAAATCCAAGTGTTTTTTCTGAACATACACAACAAAAGTGTCAAAAAATACCTCTGTGTAATCGGCATGATGTAAGCTTTCTAAAGATGTGAAAATCAAATCAAATTAATCCACTGTCTTTGCTTTTTTCACAATTTTCATCCAGTAAGCCTTATATTAGTGAAGTTGAATTGCCCTGTGAGGGATGATTGAATTTTTTTGACTTGACTTGTGGACAGAAAGTCACCTTCCCTGAGAGTGTTTGAAATAAAAGTGCAAACAGCACACCTGGCAAATCATGGTTGACAGAGACTTCACTAAAGCCACCAGTCACCAGAGAAGAATCTCCCATACAGATCTAGCCAGAAACTCTCGCAGAAATTTCAGCTGAATGGATCTGTCCTTTAAATTCAAGCAAGCAATGTCATCCTTGGCTCCACTCAGGGCATGGACTTCACTATGTCACCTTCCAGATGCTAGTCTTTCATGAAGGCAGTCTTCAGTTCATGGTAAAAAAACTAAACTTCAAAGCTACAGAATGTAATGGCTCAAATGGATTATGGAGGACTGCCTCAGAGAGTCCAAGACAATGAAAAGATCCTAGCTTGGTATCCTGTGCAGCAGCTGTGCCTCATGCAGAATCAACACACATGCAACATCAAATGATAAAAATGGCCACTTGTTTGCCTCTTCAACTTTGACTTATGTTACAAATGTGTCAGAGTTACAGAAAAATCACATTCCTTGGTAAACCATCTCTTCAAGTTCAAGGACAGAGCTGACAATGAATACTGCATGATGCTGCATGTGCATTATTTCTGCATGACAGAAAAGCCTACATGCACTCCATCCCATCTCTCTCAAAAGTTTCCCCAATGTTGCCTTTGAAACAGTTCCAATGTTCCTTTGATTGATGATGGCCTTTCAAGGAAGATTGTTGAGCACTTCCTCTCTCCTCCATTCAGTCAGTGGTGTGATGTCCTTGGCTTTGAGCCCAAAGGCACAGATACAAGCTACTCTGGGCTTCCCATTCCACCTTTCACTTTTTGTAGCATGCTCACAGAATCTGTGAGGATGATGACAATAACTCTGGGTTCTCTGCATCAACAGTACCCCATCATAGAAGTGTGAAAACAATCAAGTTAATGAAGGTTATTAATATAACAGTTAATACATCATCATCATGATCATGCGTATTTTGCATGACACATAATGATTACATAAGCATTCACAATTACAAACTCAAATGTTGAATTGTATGCAAGTCAAAAACAAAGGCAGAGAGACAGGATATGTTCCAGTAATATTCAATCATTTCTTTAAAATTTGCCCTGATAAAACTGCCATGGTTGACTGGGCATTAAAACAATTATCTATCAATTTGTTCAAAATTCTCATTTGTGTAGGCAACGTCATCACGGCAATGGCTAACATTAACAATACACACGTCATTTCCTTACCTGAATGTTGGTGTGGCGAGCAGCAGACTTGAGATGCTTGTACACTTGCAGGGCCAGTTCCCTAGTAGGTTCCAGGATCAAACCACATGGTCCTTGCTGCCTATCCTCCTTGTCCATCTTTGCATACAAAAAACACAAGTCTAGTTCAGTTCAGCTCAAGATGGTATGTATGCACTTGGAAAAGCCCACCTCTCAGAAGTTTCCCCAACATTGCCTTTGAAATGGTTCCAATGTATACATGATAGATATACAGATTTTTATAAAGACTTAAAACTAAGGTGATTATGACACAGATGTATCCAAAGAGTTCTGAAAATTACATTCCTTCCAAAAATATTTATTGCTTTCACTAAGTTTCAGATAGTTAAAAATCTTTTCCACTGAGATTTCTTCAAATAAAACATGTAGTGACTGATCTGTATAATGGCTTGTTCTTGTTTCAATGAAATCTGAACAAGTAAGTAAAAATTAATGTGTTTTATAGTTAAAAGTTCGTCACATCTGATGCACATTGGCAGTTCCTCACCCTTCAATAAAAAGAATAAGTAATAAAATAATGGCCATGTGCAGTCAGGCCAACACTGTTTCCTCTTTTCTGTTTGTCCGAGGACAAATAATGCACTGTCTTAAATCTGGAAATATGTAGTTTATTTTCCGGGAACTCATCCCACTCTGACTACCACAGGTCTAGTGTATATTTGTTTGTACAGGGTTTTAGGTCTGAGAAGGGGATGAATTCAACTGAGATGTCACCAACAAGGGCATCCTTAGCTGCAGAGTCTGCAGCCGAATTACCTCTAATTCCCACATGGCCAGGGACCCAGATAAAGACAATCTCCTTCCCATCTTTGGTCAAATCCATATATATAGTTCTGGAATCTGTACCAAGATAGGCTGGTCATACTTTAAATATAGCTTTTAGTGATGAAAGTGAGTCAGACAGATTTTTGTTTAGAACAACAAACATGTTTTAGAGCCAGAAGTATAGCTCATAATTATGCTGTATCTATAGAGTTGTCATCCGGATGGCAACAAGTAAAAGGTTTCGGGAAATTTTTGGTGGAGACAACCACTGCAGTGACTCCTGCCTCGTTTTCAAACCATCAGTGAACAAATATTCCGACAAAGGATATTCTGTAATAAGTTGTAGATATAACTGTTTATAAGTTTCTGGCTTAGTTGCATCTTTTTTGAATTTGTTTAAATCAAAATGGACTGTAGGAGCTGAAAGCGTCCAAAGGGTGATGCCCAAAGAGGGAGCATCGTCAATCAGATTTAGGGTAATTTTGGATTCCTCCAAGCAGATGGGAAGAGGTGGTATTTTTTATTCCGATTCTTCAAACAGTTTGGTGTTTTCTGGTTTGAAAACACAACTATAAGCTGGGTTTTCCAGCAAATATTTTAGTTTAAGGACATAGTTTATAGAGTTTTAAACACTGAGAAGCCAGGGACGGTTCATATGCCTCCACACAGAGACTTTGGGCAGGAGATGTGTGAAATGCCCCCAACATGATATGCATGCCTTGATGGTAGATAGGATCCAATTGCTTTAGAACCAACTGATGGGCCGATCCATACACAATGGATCTGTAATCCAATTTGGAGTGGATTAATGCACAATTAGCACAATGCACAATTAGCATGACAATATGATTAGTTCCCCATTCAGTATGTCCCACTACTCACAGAATATACAGAGCTTTCTGACAGGAAGTTTTACTGTATTGTACATGATTTTTAAAAGTAAGTTTGGTGTAAAAAATGAGGCCAAGGAATTGCGCTTCTTTGACTACTTTTATAGGCATTTTTTTCCAGAAGGATTTTAGGGTCTGGAAAAAAACAACTACTGTTGGTGAAAAAAGCCTGGCCACATGAATTCAGTTTTGTTGGAAAGCTCAGTAAGTGTGCACCAAACACTGTCCTGATATAACCGCACTGGTTGACTTTACTTATGTGCACACCATTTTACTTTACTTATGTGCACACCAAAACAATCTGGTCAATGGTCACTCCAGGTAAACATTCTGAGTCCACTTGAGTCAAGAGAGTCATACTTCAGTTGTCTGCTATTAATATCAGTTTTATTCTTTCAACAATGCCAGTTCACCAGTGGGGCGGGTGGAGGGGGGCTGCATGAATGCCTGAGTGAAGATGGATACAAAACTTTGTTCAAAAACAGTGAAGTTCTGATACTTTGAATAGGCAAAAAATACAATGAATTAACATCTTCTGCTCCCAACCATGGAATTTTATTACAAACATGGAATCTCTCAAATGGCTGAATCAATCATCCTGTCATATCATACATGAATGTTTTAAAACTACCTGTTAATGTCTGCACTGTTTGGTTTTTTGACATCGACTGCTGCCCCCTCCACTTCCTTCATGGCAGTGCAACATTGGGAGAGAAGTAAGTAAGTAACTTGGTGTTTTATGCCCAGTTGACCAATATCAGGGTGAGACACATTTTGTCATCACACAATAAATGCTAAAAATGTGTACATGGGTCATTCTCCTGAAAACGGGACCAAATAGGGTGCTGCTTTCCCGATGAAATAAAAATTAAACTAAAACATGAAACTTTTTAAACTACCGCTATATTTCTGATGTAATGTGTTTGGAGAAATAAGGGAAATGCCACAATGGGTAAATGCATCATTATTTCTTCTCTTTTTTTTTCTCTCTTTTTTTTTTTTGGCAGATGACAGCAACTGTTTATTACACACAACTAACAGAACATTTGGCCCAACAACAGAAATGTAAAGAACCAAAAAACAAAAAAAGGTATAGCACAATGCAAAATGACAAGGCATGCACACAATACCTTCACAATACCTTCACATCCAAATTAGCACTAGAATGCTCTAAGTGGGGTTTGTGTGTGTGTGTGTGTGTGTGTGTGTGTGTGTGTGTGTGTGTGTGTGTGTGTGTGTGTGGACTAGCAATAATTAGTTTTACCTTCAGATCCAAATTAGCATTAGAATGCTCTAAGTGTTGTTGTTTTTCTGTTGTTGTTGTTGTTGTTGTTTTTTTTGTGTGTGTGTGTGTGTGTGTGTGTGTGTGTGTGTGTGTGTGTGTGTGTGTGTGTGTGTGTGTGTGTGTGTGTGTCAACTAGCAATAATGATGTGAATGATTCATGCTTTTAGACAAGTACATTTTAGTGCTATAACTAATGTTACCAATTCAGTAGCAAAGTAATCTACAATAAAAAATAAAACAAAAAAGTTTTATCATTACTATTCTGACTTTTAGGCCAAGGTTATCAAAATGTTTGGACTTGAAGCAACTCATCTTTTTTCTACCATGTCATACTTTGCGTATATTTTCCATCACCTTGGCTTTCAGTTTCACCTTGAATGGCTTGTTCACACAAGTAGCAGTGCTAGCACAAACAAGCATCACTGGGATTCCAACAGACAGGTGGGGAATTTTGTTTCAATTCCTGTTGAATTTAAAGAAGAATGAGAAAGAAAATAACAGAAACTCAGTTAACTAACACAATAACACCTTCCTCCCCTATGGTTTCTAACTTACTTCACATTCTTATAACAGACGTGACAAGGTGAACAAACTACAGGATAAAAGTAGTAAAAGAGGACCAAGAAAAACCTAAACAATAATTAATTTTATCACAACACTGCAATATGGTGACCATGTGGTCCAAATACTGGGAAGCACAAGTCAGCAGGCATGTACAAATACACAGCAGCCAAACTCAAGCACTGCGTTTATTTTGTTCAAAAGTTAATTATTGTTGAAATCAAAGACAAAAAAACAAAACAAAAAGTTTCTTCATAATGACAATTCAAATGGGCAAAGGATTCTTTGTTTTCACATACACAAAACCAAAACATACATCCTGATAAAAATTAACAGCAGCATACATGTTTCTTTCCTCTGGATGAGGGTGGGGAAGAGAAGAGTATTCAGATCAGTGCCCTATCAAACAAAAAAGAAACCAGCCATAAAAATTAAAATGTACCTCAGTCGCACAAAAGGGGGATCAAGTCGACAGCAAGATTATGATAAACAGTAAACACCCTTTGGGCGCCAGTTCATGAATTTAGTGTTTCCGAATTCTTTTCACTATCATTGTATCAAGTATTACATTTGTTTTATCACAGCCCCGCTGAATGTGGAATAGCTTTGAAATGCATTCCTGATTTCAGCAGCATAAATTTGTCCAACTTCATTTTCTCAAAACAGCCATAAATCTACCATACTGATTTACTGAAGCACAACTTCACTTTGGTACTATAGTATAATGTACATATTAAATTTTGTTATCAACTTAATAATAGATGCCCAGGGGGATATATAGAAATATCACTGCTTCCTTAAACTTGGAGGAAGTTTACTGAAACTGGCAGTAGGCACTATCAAGTAGTAAATATAACACAAAATGCAACAAAATCACTAAATCACTTTTTCTTACTTATTCAGAATGGAAGATGGAAAAAAATGATCCATAGTTCATGTTTAAAAGTACTAGCAATTTAAGTGGCATCACATGAGTGATGGGTGTTCTTCCTAACATAATGTTTTATCCAAAATAACCATTCAGTTTCTTCTCCTCTTGCGTTAGCTACTGGATTTTAATGTCCTGTCAACTACACGAGGTCAACTCTGGACAACTCTTTTCTGTTTGACGACACTTACAGTATACTTATAGTATACCAAGGTGGGTTACAATACATTTACCAGTATCCTTTCACATGCACATGGTGTTAAATTACAAGGAACCCTATGCTTTTCGTTTTACTCTTTTCAGTCAATTCTCCTCAAAAACTAAGGTCACAAACTGCAGAACCAACATCAAACACTTGTCCTGCTTTTACATATCCAACAAATTTCTTCATTAAAAAACACACCAAAATCACCTTCAAAATTTAGACCAAGCTTACACATTCAGATCTACTTACCATAAATACCAAACATGAAAAAGCTATTTTAATTTAAAAAAAAAAAAAAAAACGAACAGCAACAATGAAAACAAAAAGGTTTTAAAGAGGATTTTCACGTTACCTTATTCTCTACTTTTCATTCAAATTAATGATCAGTGGATTTTCTTCAAGGGTGCAGGAAAAAGGCGAAGCTTATGCGCATCGGAAAAAATCCATCATTATTTCTTGCGCTGTGAGCCTTTTTTGGTAAAAATCGCGACATTTTCATGGCTGCCATTTGTGACATAGCTTTGGAAAGGTTAGCTGATCGCAGATATTTCCTTGGAATCGTTCATGATTGAATAAAAACAGGTTTCATGAGAAAGAAGGAGGCCGGTTCTTACATACAAATGGTATTTATTGCGTGTTGCTTGCTATTAACAGCTCCAAACAAAGGAAAGATAATCAGGGTCTCGCATGTTACCGATGGTGTCTTCTGAGTGTGTATCACGATATTGTGACTTGTTCACAACGGAAACTAAAAAACTCTTTTTTTCATCAGTTTAGTAGATAACCACATTTCACCTTATTTTTAATGCTTGTTTGATGACAAAAGAGTAGATACAAAATAAATTACAGTCATTTCTTCAGAGGTGGTTGACGTGGTGTCTTACAATGGTGTAACGTGCGATCACACAAAATAATTATTTCTGTTTGTAACATTGACTTTTGACATACCCTAATGTACCGGTCCACATGAGCTGACTTGCGGCAGCAATGTTTGACCTCTTTTTGCACTGTGTGTGGTGTATTATTTTACTAGAAAAGGGAAAGCACTGTGGTGTCTTCAGGGGTGAGGGATGTAACGCTCGTGACACATAGTTGTTGCCACTCGGCTGAGTGTTTGTTTTGTAATCTTTTGTAACCAAACTAGGTATTGTGGTGCACCACCATGAGCCGGAATGTCGTGCGAAAAAATGGGATTCTATCTTCAAGGTCAAGGTCACAGTGTGGGCTTATATAATCAAAATATGACAGGTTCTACTATATCTTTTATTAGTTCCAAACCAGTGAGTCTTTTGCAACCAAACTCAATTTGAGTGTACATCATCATAAGCAAAGAAGTGTCCAGTGAAAATGTTGGATTGCTGTGTTCAAGGTCAATGGCACAGCCAAGGTTACAAGTTTCAGTTAATGTTAGTTTGGATGATATTTGATGCATTGCTGAACCATTTGTAACCAAACCTGGTATGGCAAGACATCATTATAAGCCAGAGCGTAATATGCGAAAAATGGGTTTCTATCTTCAAGGTCACAGTAACTGAATTTTGGTTCATCCAATCAAATATGACTATTTCTATTATATGTTCTGAACTGCTGATTTTTTGGGATGACCAACTTAGTTTGACAATGCATGTTCATAAGCTGGAGTATCTTGTGAAAAGGTTGCTTTACTGTATTCAAGGTCAAGGTCACAGTGAAGGTTCTGAACTTCAGTGAATGTTTGCCCGGACAATATCTCTGATTGGTCAAACTTAGTATGGTGATGTATCATCATCAGCCAGAGTATCATTCAGAAATATCATTTTGCGATGTTCAAGGTCAAAGCCACAATTGTTTCTACTAGATCTTCTGAAATACTGAAACTTTTGCAATCCAAATTAGTTTGATTGTACATCATCACAAGACAGGGTAAGACACAGTGAAAAGATTTTCTTGCTTTTACACAGGGCGTGAGACAGAGAATATGGTTTGGGGGACTGTGGACTAGATTGCTGCCACTCTTGGCTATCCCGATATCTAAAGCAGGGGTCAATACCAGTTCTAATCAAGAAAATGTGGAAAGAACATTGCTTTTGTAATGAATATACTTGTTTATTAAGTTTTTTGGTCATTGGTTCTAGTGTGTTATTCTTATATCCTTTTGTACTTGTGATGATGTCCAGATAACATGTGAGACAGATTACTAATTAAGTGCGATTGGTTATTAACTTTAGAAAGCAAGAAACAAATATCCCTCTGACATGTATATTTATATACAGTCCAGACCAAGTTAGTGCAGTGCATCCCCACCCCCACCCCTCCAAATTACTTTGGGGGAAAAAAGAGACAAAAACTAACGAAAAGAAATGTGTAATCTATTTCGTGCATGTCTGTACTTCGAAGAAGACATTTTAAACCAAAATCGTTAAAGAGGCAGGACAGTTTGGGTTTTTTAATGTCAGAAGTGACAGATATTCCTTTATTAATTAGGAAATATTGTATAATAAAAAAGGCAAGAGTCAAACTGGCCACTGAGCCAACTCTATTCATGCATTTCTGGTGTCTTCTGTAACACGCGAGACACTGACCTATGACGCAACATATGCACAATTAACCAAGTTCCTGTCACCCTGTCAATTTATTTCCTATATTTATGTACACAAGAGATGTCAAGCTTTCATTTCCAAATAATACCATTAAAAAATTCACACTTTAATTTTTTACCCTCTAAGTCACAATTTTGACCAGTTTTCAGGAGAATGACCCACATACTAAAACTGGTAGTCAGATTTTTTAAATCATACTTAAAAAGCGGTCAGAACATGAACAGAACTAAAAATAAAAGTAATCTAAAAGTCTTATAGTCTGCTAAAAATATTAATTTCTTTCAAATAGTTAAAGATGTTTTCCCATGATATATCTTGAAATAAAATATGCTCTGTGATTAAGCTGTATAATGGCTATCTCTTGTCTCAATAAAACCAGAACAAGTAAAATATGTTGTATAGTCAATCGTTCATTACATCTGATGCACACTGGTGGCTCCTCACACTTCAATAAAAAGGAATTAGTAATATATGAATGACCAATGTGTAATCGGGCTACCACAGATTCTTCTTTTCTGTTTGTCTGAGGATATATATTAGAATCTTTTAAATATATATGGATACATCTTGTGCAGTTTATTTTGGGGGATTCTGTTTCACTCTAACTGCCATAACTCTAACAAATATTTATTTACACTAGAATTTAAATCTGAGAAGGGGATGAGCTCATCTGAGATGTAGCCATCTAGGGCATCCATAACATTAACAGCAGAGTCTGCAGCCAAATTTCCTCTAATGCCCACATGGCCAGGAACCCAGACAAAAACAAACATTTGTTGTCAATTCCATATATAATTCTAAAATCTGTACTAAGAGTAAGACAGGGTGGTCATATTTTAGGTTATACATAGTTTGTAATGATGAAAGGGAATCAGACCATGTTATATATATAATTTTTTTTTCTTCCTCAGAACAGTAAACATGTTTAAGAGCCAAAAGAACAGCTGTTAGTTCTGCCATAAATACAGAGCTGACGTCTGGAAGCCAACAAGTAAAAGGTTTATGACTACATTTACATAGTGGAGACAGCCACCACAGTGACTCCTTCCTTTGTTTTTGAACCATCAATGAAATATTTTTTGGACAGGGATATTCTGTGATAAGTTGTAAACAAAACTGTTTGTAGGTTTCAGGGTTAGTCGTATCGTTTTTAAATTTAGTTAGGTCAAACCAGACTGTCCAAACAGGAAGCATCATTAATCAGGTTAAGGTTAATTTTGGATTTCTCCAGGTAAGGTAAGAACTAAGATGCAGATGCCAAGAGGAGGAATTTTCAAAGCTGATTCTTCAAACAATTCAACATTTTCGGGTTCAAAAACATCACTGCAAGCTGGATTTTCCAGTACAGAGTTTAGTTTTAGAATATAATTTACAGCAATATGTAGACAGCAAAAGGTCTGGGATGGTTTGTGTGCTTCCATGTAGAGACTTTAGACAGGAGATGTGTGGAAAGCCCCCAAAGCAATACGAAAGCCCTGATGGTGGATCAGATCCAATTGCCTTAGAACCAACTGACAAGTCAATCCTTTTTCTCAGCTGAAATATGGCATAGAAGCATGTAGGAATGACTGCATTCAAGCCTAATGCCTGCTCATAAGAGTAACAGCAGCGGCTGTGTTCACAACTAAGTGACTACAACAGGCGATAGCTGCATGTGAACATGCTTTATACATTTCCTGGGTATCGGTGCAAACTAAAATCAGTGTTCCCTGTTTCTTTTCTCTGTGGAAAGTCAGTTTTACTGCCGCATAAATTTGCATTTTCGCAGACAATGCCCATGCCTGACGAAGATCCCAGAGGTCTGCCAGAATGCCGTGCTTTCTCAAGGTCAAAGAAAATGGTAAGGACTTGCTCTTTTTTCACAAAAGCATTTCTAAGAAACATTTCAAAATGAATGGTGATCTAATGTACTGTGGTTCTTCCTGAAACCGCACTGCTTCTCCAAAAGTAGACCCTGCGACTCGAGGGACCACATGAAGCAATAGTTGATCATTTTTTCTGTTGTTTTGCACAAACAGCTGGTTAACATGATGGGTCATGTCTAGTTTAGAACAGAAGTGTCTCCACAAATTCTTTTGTTGTTTAACATGTGATAGGCTTTGGCCCTTAAAAGTTTAAAATTTTCAACTTTGTTTAACACTGGGTTGCACAAGTGCTCTGGGCCTCATTCTGCTTCAGATTTGTGACAATTTACTCTGAGGCTAACCTGTAAATGTGTGTATTTGTGTGTTTATATGTTGAACCAGTTTCAAGATCTAAGGACTATGTCTGGTCTGGAATGAAAACTGGTTCTGTCTTATGCCTGAAATGTATTCTATTGGGAGGCATCCTTTTTTGAGGATGTACCTCCAGTGGAGTTTATGTACCTTGTACTAGTTGTAGTTACACGCATGCCAGGTGAGACTGACAGTTAGACTCAGGTCTTTGCTGTTGTACTTGTGTTACATATTTTGAGCGCTAATTAACCCCTCTGTTTGTTGATTCTGAATGAGACTGAGAGCTCTGGGCCTCATTCTGTTCCAGATTTAAAGCAAAATCATTAAAGAGGCAGGAAAATTAATAAATTTAAAAAAAGGTAAGAAGTGACAGATATTCCTTCATTAATTAGAGAATATTGTATAATAAAAAAAGGCAAGAGTCAAACTGGCCACTGAGCCAACTCTATTCATGCATTTCTGGTGTCTTATGTAACATGTGAGACACTGACCTATGACGTAACATAATAATAATAATAATAAAGGTACTTTAAAGTGCAAAATCTTGTCCCTAGAGACTATTCTAAGTACATACACATACACACACACAGAGACACCCCCACACAAGCATTCTGACTATACAAAGCTAAATATACACAGCTTCAAACGGGCAGCAAACGCCCAGGAGACTTAATGCACAAGTTACCAAGTTCCTATCACCCTTTCAATTTATGTCATATCTATGTACACAAGAGATGTCAAGCTTTCATTTCCAAATAATTAACAATAACTTAATATTTACCTTCTCTGTCACCATTTTGACCACTTTTCAGGATAAAGACCCATATCTCTCTATACACACACACACACACACACACACACACACACACACACACACACACACACACACACATATTTATGCAATTATTTATAAGTAAACCAAGATGCACATCTGCTCTCTGAAGCACATTAAATTTTGACTGTGGGTGTGACTGAGGTCCATACACTAAGAAGAAAAAGACTTACAGCATTGCTCAGAATGAACTCCAAAATTGGTAACCCAAATGCCAATGTCTTCCCACTGCCCTGAAACAGTCACAATGGTGAAAATTGTAAACAAGTTGTGCATACACATATCACAACTTACAAGCAAGTAGAAAGCATGTATGGGTCACCTTGAAAACTTGACAAACTGTGTGTCTTCCACCTTAATCAGGTTATGTGTTGTCACAACAGTACTACTTTAGTGACTGTATTCCAAGTGTGATGTAATGGATATATGACTTTCGATGTCTTTTGCTTTCTGAATCCTTCTTGTGTGTTTCCTGTTGTGTTTAGTTATGGCCGGCATGTTTTATGGTCATCGGGCATACCTTTCCATTATAAAAAGGCAGAGCTACTTCAATTCTGATCATCAGCGGTTGCACAGCAAACGTTTTTCAACATCGATTACCAAGAGATAGTAAGTAAGTAATTTGGTGTTTTCGCCCAGTCAACCATTTGTGGTTTCCTGGGTAGTTACCGCATTTTGTCATAGGCAATATCTGGCATAACTTGTCCATGTATAAAAAGCAAGTATTCAATTCTATATAGGTTAAAAACGTTTTAAAGAAGTGGGTAAAATCAATTGGTTTTCCCCCAAAGTATGTATTTCTCAAGTCATCTAAAAACCATATTGCACAAACATATGAACAAAATGTCCATGTTAAAAACTACATTATTCAAACAATTTAAAAACAGCCTAAGAAGAGGTAAAACAAAGCTGGAAACCTTTTCCCAATATGTATTTCTCAAGTCAATCTAGAAAACCAATCACTTCACAAACATAAAACAAAAAATCCATGATAGAATCAATTTTAAACCATTAGTCCTTCAATTTTAAACCCCTATTTAGAGAGCGATAAGTGCTAGGACATGCTGATATCGTCGACCATACCGTCTAATTTATCGATACCAGGTTAAAGAAAAGTATAAAAAGGAATGGATTGAAATTTAAAATGTTATATAAATGCTTAATGGCAAATACCAGTGCCATATGGCAGAGAGCTGCACATACCACCTCACCAACTATCATCTCCTAGCTGCTCAACAGGAGCCATATCAAGAGGCCTAACTCCCAACAAAAATTTACGAGGTTTTTGAAAAAGTCATAAGAATGGACTATCCGCATAAAAATGACCAGATAAAAAGAGCAAGGGGGTTATGCAGAAAAACAAGTTTCCTGCCCTTCAATAATAGCTCCTTTGTACCATCTTGCAAGTGGATTTATTTCTTCAAAGTTAACTTAAAAACCTCTTAAAGATCACTGAATAATGCAATAAACCATTATTTCATCTTTAAAGAATTGATGACGATTCCATTTCATCATCTGACAGGGCAGAGTATTGGTTGGAGAGAACTAGGTTCCTCTCCGCCTTGCTCTGCCTGTCTGGAACTTTTGGCTTGGGTGGCACCTGGGGCCTGCTGGAAGGAGTGGAGCGCCTGGGGTGCGAAAACTCTTTGACGTCCACCAGAACCCCATCCACCCTCACCGTAATAGGTTAGCACCTCGAAGATGACGAATCATCTTTCAAGGCCATAGTTTTTAAGGGACCTGCTGAACTCTTATGTGTGCTTTTGGAGGGAGCTGCAGAACCCTCAGATGCCATTTTGTGGGGACTGGCGGAACCCCTAGAGGCCGTTTTGGGGGGATCGGCTGAACCCCTATCCGTCTTTGAAGAACACTTAACGGACTCGCACAGAACCCGGGCGTCGGCCGATACCGTCCTCAACTTCCCGGAGGAAGCCTGAGTGCCAGTCGATACCAATCCTGGTCCGCCAGAAGAACGCACGTTAGATTCAGTCGTCCTAAGTGGACTTAGATTCAGTCGTCCAAAGTGGATGTTCTGAAAACACCCAGGTTAATGAGGTTTGACATTAAACAGATTTGGACTCTCTTCTGGTGGAAGTGGCAGTGGTGTAGGTCTTACCTCCAGTGATCACAGTCGGCATCTTGGCTTCAACCAACTGTCTGGCTTCCGGAAAGGATATGCGTTTCTCAACATGTTGAATCTCCTTCTCCTTCGGCCAGATTGGGCAATCTTTAGCCAATGAAGCATGGGGACCATTGCAATTAGAGCATAGCTTGGGACCCTCACATTGACCTTCATGCTTATCTTTTTCACAACCTGTACACTTCACAGCAACCTTGCAACGTTGGCCAAACTTGTTGCAGTTGAAGCAACGCATAGGGTTGGGAACAAACAAGGCCACCTTCACCTTTAGATAGCCAACCGTGATATCTTTCGGGAGGTCTGGAGTGTTGAAGGTCAGAAATAGGGTGTAGATGGGGACCTTTTCAGTATCCTTCTTCACCGTTACCATGTGGACCTCAACTACACCCTGTTCCTGCAGTTCCGTCCTGATTTCCATCTCCGTCATGCCGGACAGCTCACGGCAGCAGATGACGCCACATGACGAGTTCAACACTTTGTGGATGGAGACACGTACTGGTCTATTAACAAACTGAGTGGTCTTGAGGAGACCCATCGCCTGCGATTTCTTAGCGCACTCCACCAGGAAAGATCCATCCCTCAACCTTTTAATGCTTTTGAGGGTTCCAGCCACCGCTTTGAAACCCTTCTGGACAGCAAAGGGTGACAGTTTACTAAGTGGGAGGTCGTCACTTGACGACTACATGACCAGAAACCTTGGCCAATTGTTACAGGAGTTGTAGGAGCGTTCGTTATCAGGGTCCATGTCCAAATCTTGGTCGTTGTCCCGTAATCTTTTGTTTTTGTTTGTGGGTGCCATGTTATGTTTCTTAATGATTCATTACATTTTGTCCCCACCCGCCACTGAGTCCAACAAGGAGGTGCACACAAGCGGCATTCCAGCAAGTGTGCACCAGGGCTCAAAACGTAATATACTCAGGTGATAAAAACAAAACAAAATTTACTTCTATCCCCTGATTGACCCTGAGCCGCTTGCACACCTTTTGGCACTAATCAAAATTAGGACAAAGCACGACCAGCCGATTGATTGGGTCGGGCCAACCCAACACCCGTCTAGGGGAAGTCCAGGCCGAAGAAGCATGTTGGACCCCACAGGGGACCTCAGCCACCAGGATCCCATCCTCCCCCGACACGGGATGCAGCGCATGGCAAACATGCTGGGTTTGAAGGTGACCGCAGAGAGTAAGAAGAATTATATAAAAAAGAGCTGTGTTGTAGATAAATACAGGAGAATGGCCGGTTAGGTAGAAATAAGCTGTAAGAAGGGAGCTGAAAACAGACACGCTCACAGTGAGTGCTTTCGATGCTTTCATTCACGTACATGACGAATCAAAACATTACCTCAGTCACTGGTTTGCACAGAGGAGCTATTGCTTTACACAGTGCATATAAAATCAATTATCACTAAGTTTTGTTTTTGGAGTTAGAGGTTCCAAAATTTCCCTCGATCGAACGTTATGTGTGTTGAAATGTTTCATGACCAGCATCCGCAGACAATCTAGTGAAGAACTGACTTTCTCTTTCATCGAAACTTTACTCCAGTCACTGTGGTACGTCACTGAATCAGGCGCCAATGTTATATTTTACTGCCAAATGTCTGGGTAGTTTTGAAAATATATTTTGCCATTCTTCATAAAAATTGTTGCAATAAATAACGTTCAACAAAGTATTAGATTAAACAAGCAAAAGGGAGAGAGAAAAAATCACGCTTTTGCACTATAGACTGAAGGTTCAACTTAATTTAAATGTTCATCGGAGATTTAGTCAAATCTTACAGTTATACGATATTTATATTGGTATATGCCAAATCTTTTAAAAGTATCAGAATGTTAGCATACAGAGCAAGTTTTTGTTATGCTGTCGATCTAAATTTTGTTCAGATGCTTTCATAAATTTGTTTTCACCGAGTTTCTTACAACATGGGTGCATGTTGAAATCATAATGTGCGACAGCAGGTTGGTTATAAACAGTATATTCTGAGTGTACTCTTTAAAATTTTTGCTTGCACTTAATGCAATTCGTTTGGTTTACAAACTACGTCTTCAAACAAATCATCAGATATGGTAGACAATTCGAATTTACACAAGTTAAAGTTGTCAAGTTAGGTGTTGAACTTTACGATTACAACATGAGCTGTGGAAATAATGTTTGACATAATTATAGTGACCAGGCCTGTTTTCCAGAGTTCAAAAAAATGTAAGATGCCGATCTTAATAGCATTATTCTTTGGCTGTGATTTTTTTAGTAATATTTATTATGATTATAATATTTATAGGAAGAGTCTTTTATACTTTTACAATAATCCCACCCCGGTTATCAGATCCATGCAATTTCATTACGTACTGTTAGTAACCCGGGAACCGGAGCAGACGACGCTTTTGTTTTGAAGCGCTGCGTGTTGCGTAACGCCACATGGCCTTCACACACCCGACCGGCGATAGCCGCTGGTGCGCGCCATTTTCAAATCTGTTTATCCCTTAATATTTTGACCGCTTGTTTGTTTACCTACTCTTTGTTTACCTAGTCCTTTTCAAGTTATGCACTAAGCCATGTGTAATATAATTTGGCATCTTAGAATGTTTATTTAGATCTTATTTAGACGCAGGATCGAGCTTAATCAGTAGCCGAGCCCTCAAAGTAACATGATGCTAACGTCCCAGAAAACCATAAGCAAACTCTAGGTCCTTTCTTTTTATGGGGCCGTCGTCTGCATGGCGCGTTTTCTGTGTAGTACTAGTGAATAGTAGTGAATCGTTTTTTTGACTGATTGAAGTAATTCTGTGTCGATCAATGCTTTGTCGAAAGTTTTTGTGTTGTGTTTAGTGTTTATTTTGGGTTGAAATAATTTATTGAGTATTGTGTACTGTAGAAGCTAAGTTGTATTCAAGACTACTTGGTATCACTATCAGCGCTGCTGGACTAAAAAAAACGCGCCCAGGCGAAAGTTCGCACCGATTGTTTTAGTACTAGTCTTGAGTGTGTCTTGCTTCTCGTATAGAGCGTTGTATTGTAATTGAAATGTACCATTTTAACCGTGGGAGCGTGCACTTTTTTCTGATGTAAGTTTTATTACAGTTATATTTGTACTTTGTGTTAGTTGTGATTTAGTTGTACGAATCTGCTTATAGACAGGGCAAGCCACGTTCCCACCTCTTGTGCAAATTAAATAAGTCATGTTGTACATTTTGTCTATACGATTTAAAAGTTGTAATTGTAGCTTTCATTTGATGTTTTTATGTTTTAATTAGTTTAGTTATTGTTGAGGAAACTGTTTTTGTGCAGGCCAAGGAAACACAATAGTAAACCCAAATTTTTGGTCCAGAGGGCTGATTTCTTTGTCGCGATAGCTGTGTTCTTTGCGGCCCGCGCAGTTCTCTTATCTATGCGTGCGCGTGAGGATTTTGGGTGTGCTGAAAAGTTGTCTGCTGCTGTAGAATAAAGCCTGTTTGCCGTCGCCGCCTGCTGTGGTCTCCATTTTGACTGACACCGCTGCCTGTGTCCTGTCCTTCTACCACTCCACACCATTGCAACTTAAGTTGTAATGGAGTGGAGTGGTTGAACGTAGAACAGGACAGTGACCCAGGCAGCGGAGTCAGTCAAAATGGAGACCACAGCAGGCGGCGACGGCAAACAGGCTTCAACAAGAGTGGGAAGCGTGGCTTTTATTGGGTGTTCTATTTTATTTTTCCAGTTTAGCCTTGTTTGTTTCACCGTAATGTAACGATGAAAAAGGTTTGTTCGTTCTAGTTCAATAGACTAGCGATTTCATGGCCTCCCTGCGTTAGGGTTTGGGGTTGGGCTAGTTGCCGGTTCTTGCCATTCCCTGTTTTTTTTTCTTGGCTTGCCCTTTTGTTTTTCGATTATAGCGTTCATTTACGATGTACGAGTGAGGGGGGTAGTCTCGATGTTAACAAACCGCTCATTCTTTCTTTGTGTGGGGTAGTTCTGAGGGACTGTTGCCCTGCCGTGTTGTCGGCTGAATGGATTGTATCGTGTACATGGATTTCGTGTATCCAGCCTTTGTCTCGTTGCTCGCTGACATTTCTTGCCTCCTCTTTCTTTTCAGAAAGTGTTGTTGTTTTGTTTTCCTCTTCTTTTCCTGTACCTGCTTGTTAGCTTGCCTGATTAGGGCAGCCATTTTGCATTTCTCTTTTCGTCTGCATTTGTTTACATCCCGATGCCGGGTTAGTGAGGGGTTAGTTAGAGTTAGTTAAGATTCATGTTAGTTATGGTTAATTTGGCTTTCCATCTGTTTTTCGGCACATTATTTTTGCTCTGTGCTCTTATGGGCTGCAACAAATGTAGTCAATGTAGTCGTCCACTCATTTTTTGCAGACAGAGTCCATTAGACGTTGTGATTTTGGTGGTGTTTGCAGGTAGGCCACCGTTTTTCGTTTTTTAGGTGGTTTTAGCTGTTTTGTTTGTTTCATTTTGGTGTCAGCTGTTTGCTTGCCTGATTAGGGCAGCCATTTTTCATTTGCCACAACATTTGTGGTTTGGTCTTTCTTTCTTTGCCATAGGCATTTGTGGTCTGTCTTCTTCTTTCTTTTTCTTTTTTTGTCACGGCAATTGTTCTTATCAGCCTTTTCTGCTGTAGGCATTGGTGTAGAAATCGTCTTTGCCTTCTTTCTTTTCTTAATGTTCATATGCTAAAGAGCATATTTGGGACAAACTGCGATGTCGAACCCAATGGTGCCGTGGGGTTCGGGCGGCCCGTGAGAGTGCCGCTATTTTCCCCTAAGCCCTGTACTGTTCGTTGGTGCACAGGCCAGCCGAGTTTCTGTTTCCCTTTCGGCTTTTATTTTTCTCGGTTTTTTTTCACTGTTTTTTTTGCCTCGCTTTGTTTCAATTTGTTTTTAGACGGGCGGGGGTTTTGGGGGGTTTTTCAAAGTTTACCTCTTGTTTTTCCTTTGTTTTCTCCATTTTTCCCATGTCCTTTTTTTTTTTGTTTTCTTTTTTCCCTTCTTCTTTTTTTCTTCGATTTATTCAGTTCATTTTGCTGGGATTTGTGTGTTCATTTGCCTCTTTTGTTGATTTCCCTTTTTCTGGGGGGTTTCTTGTAAAAAAGGGGTTTTCCCCCTTTTTTTAAATTTAATTTTTGCACTGGGTGCCAAGGTTCAAAATGTATTTCGAGTCCTTTGGTCGGTCTGGTTTTTCCTTGTGATTGGCAAGGACAGGGGTTTCACCCAAAAGAACCGTTCTTTCCTCTACCAAGGATCAACTAGCGAAAGCCGGGCGATGCGTGACCGATACCCTTTAGAAAAAAATTCATTTTGGGTGGGTGTCCACAGGGTAACCGATTTGGAAAAATTTTCCCATTTCCCAAATCTCAAAGGATGAAGCTTCCTGCGACTGCTATTTTTTGGGAAGGTGTGAAAGGAGAAAAAAACCCAGCCACTACCCCTCCACCCCGGGGCCGCACATTGGTGGCATTTTTGTTGTGGCCCGATTGATGGTAAAAACGCCCTCTTTCCCGCCATTAGCCTCAGTGGTCTGTTTGTGGCGTAAAAGTGTCAGGACCTCGCGCTTTTAAGTTAAAAAAGAGAAATTCGGCCGGGTCGGCATGCATTTTTTCCTTCGTAAACAAAATTACTTTCATGGCATTTACTTTTTTATTAGTTTTAAAAAGGTCATGTTATGCACTAGACTTTCATAATTGGGTCGATTTTCAACGTTCCATTGCAAACAAAAACTGCCTTTACAAGCAGTTAGTTCAACTATTTTTGTCCTAGGCACCCGAGTCAACATGACCAAGAAACTCATAATTGACAGGTTGTGTGTGTGTTTTCCTGTGACACCCAAAAGCAGAAAAAGTTGGTAATTTATTCTTTTTTTTCTCTTACAAAACACTTACTTGTGTGTTAAATAATAAATATTACTTATTTTGTTATGAAAAACAAAGTACCAAACGTTATTTTAATCCACTACAACAAAATTAATGCAGCAAAACTGTTCACATGGAAATAGTTATGTGTCTTTTATTCTTTACAGTAATAAAAGTTACTGATTTATCATTTTAAAGGGAAAAAAACAGCATTGGACATCTTGTTGGGAAAAAGTAATGTATGACACATTTCTTACATTATTTGCTGTTTATATCAAAAAAAGCAAATTTGAAAAAAAATCATCAAATCTTCCTTGTCACGTATTGTTTTTAAAAATAACTGTTTTGTTTCAAAATGTGTTGCTTTTTTTTCATTTAAAAAAGTTCAAGATTGGCTGTATGTTGAACATAATCTATTGCAAAAACCATGTGTAGCATGCTGTTCTGTGTGACACAGAACAACAGTTCACTTGGTAATACTCATGTGGATCACATCGTGTAAGATCAGTTGGGTTTTCACAGTTAGCAGCACAGTGATGTAGGCTTGTTGTAAGGGGTAATGTTCAACATATTGTCACAAATCACAATGAAAGTCAAATTTCTCAGGAACGAAGTGCAGCACTGCCTTCTCCCTTCACTGGTGGATGACTTCACATGTGTTCATTCAAAAAAAGCATTACTCCTTTTACATCCTGTCAACTTTATTTTCTAGTACCCCTCTGTCCTCTTTTCTTGCACACCTTTTGGCACTAAGTCATTTACGAATGTTGAAGAGATAATGTTCTTTGGAACGACTAGGCCGTTTTTTTCCATCATAGCTGTTAACAGTTAAGCGGCCATCTGTGGCCACATGGCTTGCAGCATCACATAATATGAGGGCCATTGATTCCTTCAGCTTCCTGTCAGCTGTCTCATGTGATGCATGCATTTACACACAAGGGCTGTATGGACACCATAAGATTTAAGCCCATTCAATTGGGTGAATATTTGTTCCAACCTAGTGGGGGAGTATTGGCAACCTAGTTTGTTTTTAAATTTGGGGGAATTTTGTTTTGCGAACCAGTTGGGGTATTCGGAATTTTGGGTATTTGGGGGCCCAAAAAAGTTTCGCCAACATGTTCTGGGAACATTCACTCTATTCATGAACATTGCCCTGATTGGCTGACAGCAGAGCTCTCCTGTGGATGAGGAAGAAATAAAAAAAAAAATGGATGACGTTGTCACTAGGTTCTTCCTTCGCTTAGGAAGATTTTTTTTTTTATTTGTTGATTTTTGGGGGGCAGCTTTTTCTCAGGGACCCAGAATGAAAAGTAGTTAGTTTAATTACCCTGTGAGGGGTGATTAAAGTATACTGACTTGACGTTTTACTTTAGCCTACAATTTTACTCTTCTTTCTGCCCGGGGCGGGGGAAGCTTTCTTCAACCCCATTTGGCTAAAATTTACAATTTCCAACCCTTTGCAAATGTTTATTAAAAAAGGAATCATAGTTCGTGAACTTGAAATATGTTTGGCAAACAAACATTCACCCAGTTAAAAACAGGCTTAAGACTTTTATGAAGTAAGAGAGTCCGAGGCTGCCGACTCGAGAAAATTTTGCCCAAAAAGGGGGCTTGAAGCATCGAGCGCCCCCTCCAACTGAGCTACCCCCGCCCCATTTAATAACGATTTCCAGAAATAAAGGCAAATAATTTGACAGTGTTTTTTACTCCGGGGGAAATGAAGTCCCCCGAAAGGGCGGCGGGGGAAGAGCCGATCTCGACGTTTTAGATCTTCAGGCATGGACCCATTATAATTTATACTAGACTACCAGATGGGGGGAAACCCCTATCCGCTGATGTTCCCCAAACAGTGAGTCTTGATCGGCATTTCTGATCTTTTTTTTCTTTTGTTCGGGGGTTTGTCATCTTGCCCATTTCTCACACCCCCCAACAAAAACATGCCTACCTGGCTACACCAGCAGGCATGGACCTATATAATACAGTCCATGCCCATAGGCACTTACCGAATGCAGTCCCCTCGATTTCCGAAGATCGTCTATAAAAATTAAATGGTCTTTCTTTAGTTCAAACTGGCACCACAGTAATCACAGGAGGCAACTGATGTTTTGTATGGTGGTAAGACCACACATTAATTACAGAATCAGTCTTACTCTTACAGTCATAGATGTTCATAATACCTTATTCTCCATTTGCAATTTGTAAATGATTCCTCCTTTAACCCTCTGGTTTTGCCCCCTTCAGATCTATATTAATATTAATTATTATTGTATTTTGTTTAGTCTCTTGTAAGTGCCACATTGCATTCCTAGTTACTAATACTAATTTACTATACTGCTGAAAAATCCTTGATTCCCTGTATCTGTATCAGACTAAAGTTTGCCACTAAAAGCCTGTTTACACAGGTGGCAGGGCTGCAACCACCAGTTATAATAGTAATAATACTGACACTGTAATTTGTAGAAAAGGCAAAGATGCAAACCATGCAAAGCAGCAGAGAAATATAGTACAGTCTGGGCAGTCCAAGTGATGTCCAACCTATCACAAACAGAACTTACAGTCTGGGCAGTCCAAGTGATGTCCAACCTATCACAAACAGAACTTACAGTCTGGGCAGCCCCAATGATGTCTAGTCTGTGACGAATGGCATGTGGCAGGACCAGGGCCTGTATTGGGGTTGGCTCAGTAAATCCTTCTTCTTGAAGTGCTTGTAGTAAGACAGGTGATACTCCCAGCTCCTTCCATGATTCCATGCCACCTGAGATTGTGAAAAAAAATGTGACACTGACAGGCACGGACATTTCACATTTACTGCCTTGTATTTATTCATCAAGCTGACAAGCAAAACATTGTATTTTTCTTGACTTTAATGTCACTGGATTTTAAAATCACTTTGCCCTATTCACTCAGCCTAAAAAGTACAAATTATTAAGTATCATATCATTATTTCTCAGCCTTGAAGAACTTAAAATTTTTGGACCTTTCAAAACTTGAGACTATTTTTCAAACCTCTCAGTCTGATTCTCAAGACTCAGAAATATTCCAAGACTTGGATTTGGAATATCTTCTGGCAGGGGTTGTGGCATGGCTCAATTTATTAGTATATTATTACAAACAGATAAAACTTTTAAATGCTACAGTTGTTGTTGTTCTGTTGCACAGACAGTCCTAGCAATGAATAACTGTTCTGATATGTTCAGATAAACGAACCTGTGCATATTCTGTTGGTTCAAACTTCAAGCAAGAAATCATGTGACTTTTATTTTTAACAGAAATAAGAAACTCACTTGCATAGATTGGCTCGATTCATACTTGAGTTGTATGTCTTGTGGAAGTATGTTTGTTTGTCTGCCATCCTGACAGATATATAGCAGACACTCGTGTATTTTCACCATTCACAGTCAAAAATCTGTGAAGCTAACGCAGAGCTTTACAATACATTATTACATACAATATTATTACACAGACGCACACCTCTTCCAAGTTTTTGATTTCACACAATAAATGACCATTCAAATCCATTGCCTGAGATGAGAGAGAGAACTGTATTGTTTTCTGTTCTTTGTGTAGAACTTGACTGTTTCTGCATTTTGTGCATTGTCGAAAAGCAAATCTTTACGAATAGGACTAGGAGGGAAACTTATTCACTAAGCCACTTGCTGTATAATATTTGTTAAATTCTTATTGTAATTGTATACACCATAGACTGTCTATTACACAGTATTAGTATATTTAAAATTTTAATTAGCTTGTTTTTTTAAATAAAAAATAAAAATAAAGTTTTTGCATTTAATGATTTAGTTTCTGGGTCTAGTATTTTGTAACTACTACAATAATATTATTATTAATAGGTGATGTTTTATGTGTGTATATTAACAGGACTGTCTGGACTCTTTAACTTTAATAGTCACTAGACCAGTGTGTAGATGAGCATGTGCCAAAAGTTGCTGCTTAGAAGGTGGACATTAAAGTGAAAAATAAAAGCAGAAAAGTCATTTAGCAAGTAACACCATTTAAAAGATAAGTCTTTTTTATATACATTTCAGGTCTGAAAAAGATAACTTGATGAAGCGAGTCTGAGAAAAAGACATTTAAAGACGGACACCTGAATCTGTCGGATGCAACACAGGACACAATGTTTGTTTTGATTTAATCCTTGAATTTAATGATTGCTATCAATCTGTGGGGAAAATAAACATCCATCGTTTATAACAAGACAGTAAAACTTAAATTGACTCAATTCACTTTTTATTTCATATTCAAAATCATAACAATGATGTCCTGTGTTACATCCGACAGACTGCCACCTTATTTTTTTTTATAAAATGAAAATGAAACACAACACTGAATCAAAAACAGGATGTGTTTATTAGAATTTATGAAGCATAGTTGTTTCCATGACTGCAGCATGAAATAAGGTCATCAACGCCCTTTTTTTACATTTTATCTGTCGGATGTAACGATTTTTGGATGGACATAACATTTCCCATGCTCACAATACACAGCTTATAAAATAACAGTGCTGATTTCCCTACACTGCAACAAAATGTTACCAGCTGATTTAGTAGTGGTTTTAATGACTGCAGCACTAAACAAGTTGCTTGTATAGTTGTAATTTTGTCAAAGGCCCTTTTTAAGCATTTTATCTGTTGGATGTAACAACTCTATGGTGGACACAACACTTCCTTTCCTGTAAAATATATGCACAGCTAATAAAATCACTTAGTTTCCTACATCTGACACATTGCTGTAAATACTGAACAAGGCCGAAACCATTATTTAAAGTAATGCACTGTCGGATGCCTCACATATCAGAGGACACAATGGAATATGTAACACTGGACAGTCAGTATGTGACTTACAAAAAGTACAGCCAAGTAGTCATTATTATTCTTTCATTGACAAAACAGAAAACCATGTGAATTACTATGACCTATTGTTAACAGCAGGTAAAATTCAATTACGAAGGACATTGATTTGGCATTCAGGTCTCACTACCTGGAAAGTGGAATAACAACTGTAACACATTGTAAGTAACCAGAAACAGTAATGCAAAATCTGGAAACTGATGACAAAGCATAGAGAATTTCCCATGTTAACACTAATTCTTCCCATCCTAATAAATTTTAAAGATTTGTTTTCAGTGAGTTGGCACTTCAGCATTGAGACATATCTTTATTTCTCTGCTGTTCCTAAGTACTGCAGTGCTTCCCAGGACGAATCTGGCTTCATGCTCCACTAATGTTGTCCCTGCTGTGTCATGAAAAACACTTGCTCTTGCCCTTTTGGAGCATCGACCTCTTTAGCCTGAAAAGAAACATGCATGTGTACAAAATAAGGCAATATAACAACTGAATTTGAGGATATGTCTCCTTATTTATAGGTATGCAACTCTGGAGACCTACATGCATATAAGATATTGTGTGTGTCTGCACGCGCACATGTATGTGTTTTGACTTCCCCCGAATATATATATATAATATATATATATATATATATATATATATATAAAATTACGTATCTATATCAGACATTAGGTAATATTACTAACATATATATATATAGTGCTGTAGTTGAAACATAATAACACAAATACCAGGTTACCCCCTCCTTTTTTAAATTTCTGTTCATTTGGTCTTTTCATCCCTACTAACTTCCACCCCCACCCTACATTGTGCCACAGTGTATTGTATTTTGTGTTGTATGAATTTTTTGTCTTCATGTTGCATATTTATAGTGAATTGTCACAATAATTCTACTTTATATGCTGCACTGTATTGTATTTGTACTGCAATGCACATATAAAACTACATCAGTTAAGAAATTCTATTCTGGCTTTCAATAGTTTCAGCACACACTTTAGAATGCATCTGTCCTGCCAGAAATAGAATCAAAACAACAATAACAATATGCTTTATTCATCCCAGGAAATGGGAAGGCCTGGGAAGATAAAATAATTTTTAAAAAACATCTCCCTAATCACAATGTTAATGTCATGGTAATGCTTCTTTTCTTTTTATTTCTTCTTCTTTTTGTTGTTGTTGGTGTGTGTTTGTACAATTTGTATAAAGTGGTATAAATAGATAATTTACAGCTATGCCTTTTTTAAACTCTTAGTTCACATCACAGACGGCAATAATAAACCTGTAGAGTTGCAGAAGTGTACTCAGGAGTAAGAATTTGTGTCACGGCATCATGCTGTTCCGATCGACTGAACAAATGAAAAAAACGCTGTCCGACAGCGGCAAATCAACTCCGAAACATGTGCCGTCGTAAACATGGGTATTTTCGCCATTATGAAGTAAACACTTGAACGTACAAGTTTTTCTCTTTCAGTCGAAACACTAAGAAAAAGTTAGTTCGTTGATCGAAACTTGGACATTACTGTGCAAAATTCGGCCACTCGCGATCGAAAAACTGACCTAAGAAACAGCTGGCTATCGAACGAAGACATCACTTTGAATTTGGACACTGCCGACCGAAACCTGTTTAATAATGGTCACTTCGCTTACAATTACGAATGAAAATGCAAAAATAACATTGTATGAATGAACAGTAACTATTTAATCTGTCGGACACAACATCACATTTTGATCGAAACTGTAAAAAGGTACATGACCCAAATTGAAAATTCACTTACCATTCCCTGTTGGCACCATGTTTGAAGAGAAAGTAGGCGCAAAGCACTGTGGGTAAACATGGCCGCGCTTTGTGCAAAAAGACCGCAGTCACAAAATCGACGTTTATCCCCAGAATCGGCAATTCTTCGATCGTAACGGACTGACAAAATAAAAACTTGAAATTTTAAACTTGATTTTTTTTATTATGAATGGAATCCAATGCTTTTATTATCACTGCTTTTGACTAAACACTGATTTTAGCAACAGCTTCTTTGTTTCACCACCCACAAGTCCGCAGTGAATAGTAGCAGACGAACGTTTTCATCAGCATCGGAACCGGACCCAATGCATTTCGATCGAAATAAACATATGTTTATTTCAATTATTCAGATTTTACAAATAGTTATGAGCCGTTTTCTCAAGCATTAAAAAGCTTTGACTATGTCCTGTCAGGCAGCAAAGGGAAAATTGCCTAAAGAAGAAAGATGCAAACAAAACGACAACTGAAGCAGTGCACCCGAAATGTCCACCCTTCCTTTGCCGATTTTCGGCCCGGACTTGGTGTAAATTTTCATATTTTACTAACTCAAAACTAACTTTGGGAGTCAAGTTTATCTTTATTATCTCTTTGATGCATACTCTTTCAGATAAAGTTAGGTTTGTTCAGAGAAAACTTAAACCTGAAGAAGCATTTACAACCAAATAATGGATGGTCCTCGCCGAGCACCTTTTGGCACAGGCTCAGATATAGATGGACCATGACAGAGTTGCAATGCTGCCTTGGATGTAGCTCAGTAATGACAGTATAGGCTAGTGCTGTAACAGGGGTGGGAATACTGGAACAAGCACTGTGAGAGCAAAACCTCTGAAGCTGGTGTGAATAACGAAACAAGAACTCCATAATTCCAGCCAAACTTATCACAATATCAGTCATCAAGTAAGTAAGTAAACATGGTGCTTAACGTCCACAGAAACCATAAGGCGGGGTCAGTCATCAATTCACCAGTCATATATATAGTCATTGTGTCATGCAGCTATTATTATAATACCAGATTTGTACTTTACTTTAAAAACAAAAATTACAGTAATGTAACACTACCACGCACCCGACATATAAAACAAATGCAGTCTTTCTAACAAAATTGAATCCAACACATGATAGTGTAGCTTTCCTTTTTCTTTTCTTTCTACCAACTCAATTCAAGAACAATATCAAAACAACAGCAAAGAAAACCCTAAGTTCCTGCGGAGTCTATAACTAGCCTAATCCATCCTTAAAGCCGAGCCGAAGCTTGCGTTCCAGCTTTCACTGCTGCTATCAGTCCATAGCTTCAGTTCTATCTGCTGAGCCTACCCTCTCTCTCTCTCTTTCTTTTTTTCCTCTCTAAAATCCAGAGGTTATATACGTTAGGGAGACAATTTCCCCATCACGATCACACAAATCAAAACATGTCATATTGTCAGCACTAACATTTTTAGACGAGGCCTGTGGCAATTGTTGTCTGTCACTGTCCTTTGATTGACCAACCATTTGTCAGTCCTTGACATCGGACACGAGTGGCGCCAGGTCAGCCAAGTCACGATCTTATTAATCAAAACAGGTTCTTTCGTCGCATGTTAATTATCAAAGAGGCTCGTGGCAGACACTGGCCGCCGCTGCCCCACCTGGCCATTTGTCAATCGCTGAAGCGGACACTCGGGGCAGCGCGTCACGGCGTCATACCATCACAGCGTCATACCGTAGATGATGCACACCGTAAAAAGGGGCTATTAGTAGTCTCAAGGTCAGGGGGGGGGGGGGGGGGGAGTTCATTCGTCCCGGCCCATTAGCTCCCTTAGGGAAGCACTTGTAAATTCAGTGCACATAGCGAGTGCGGCCATCAACTGAATAGCCCCGCAAGGCTCACATCGCTACATCGCACAACACCATTGTGTTACAGTAACACTAACAGTTAACACATTAAATACAACTACATTTACAAATCACATTCATTCACTTCTGCTCTCCAGTCTCATCCCCATTGCTTAGTTTGCAAAAAATGGTTAGACTTAGTCACTTACCAAGTTGTATTCCCACAGACACAGGTGTTTCCTCATTTTCACTTATTGTTTCTTCATCAGCCATTTTTCCAGTTTGCAACAGCTTATATCCACTCTTGGCCTTTCCTTGCTTTGTCTCCTTCACTGTTGTCTGCTCTTGTTTATTGTCAGTGTCACTAGTGTCACACACATCAACGACTCTTGTCTTCCCTTTCTTCTGCTTTTTCTTCTTTGCCTTCTGCTTTGCTCTGACAGAATGCTTTGATTCCTTAAACAGTTACAATAAATTATAATTATTAATACAAACACAAAATTCAGAACATGAATTAAGAATGCATCAGTCAATCAGAACACGGCAGAGTCACCAAAAACAAACCACATATATTTCTATGACATGTATGTTTAATGTTAGTATCACTATCATTGGACAATAAATAATAATGATAAAAGTTTAATGTTAATAATATGTAGCAGTGATAATGCAAAACCTGATTTTTTTCTATCGACAACTTCTGTGTTGTTATTTTATAGTATTTATAATACAGCTTAAATTCTCAGGTTTACACTACAGTACACAAATCACTATAGTAATTAGTATACTTACTCTACACACAGGACTAGTTGCTAAAACCAATGTCAATTGGTTCTGGCAAGATAAATCATAAAGGGTATTGACTATTGGTTAGAGATGGACTAAGGTGGGACCCTGATCATCATAGTTACTAAGTTAGTATCAAGGAACTGACTCTCTTAGTAGTCTTAGTCTCTAAATTTAATATATTGATCTATCACAGTATCAGTATATTACAGTCATATTCTCATAATGATAATAGTGTCTAATAGTAGTTGCATGACTTTTCATCTAGTAACTGTACAGGCATACACATACTTGTCTACTAGTACTATGACTAAAGTATTAGCTGAGTAGTACACTTAATAACTAGACTAGTAGTACAGTAGCAGTAGTAGACTAGTACACTGTAGACAGAAGTCAAAATTTGAGATCACTTGTTCAAGTTGTGGTATTGCTTGTAGCTCCAAGGTTGGTTTTTAATGCAGCTTTGAAGCAGAGTAGGAGAAATAGCTTTGGCCAAAGGTTACTGTATTAGTTCTGATGTATACCAAGTATCCATGTAGAACTAAAACTAGTAAAAGAACGAAGCTGCCTGGGGAGGGGGGGGGGGGGGGGGTACACTTTGAGAAGCCAGGTCAGAGAGATCTAGGCAGATCAGTCCGGGAGGAAGTTGTGACAGAGAGCTGACAGTTTGTTGTCTATTCAGATGTTTCATATGATCATGTTTGTGTGCTTTGAAAACCACTTTCGCTGCAGTGCAGAGTTGTGAACTTTCTGTTATCTACTGAGAACTTGAGAAGACAAAGTGCCTAAGTGGACAGCCAGATAGAAGAGAATTACAGCAGTCTAACTCGAGAGAACAAAGGCACATATGAGAGTTTTTGTTGTTTCAACAGTCAGGTACTGGAGGATATATCTGTCGTCTGATTTTCACGTAAACAGAACGGCAGATGCTGAGACAGTTGAAAATTGCAATATATATGCTTCATTGCTTGTCAAGAGACATACTAATTACAATTTTACCTGAAATCGTGAAACCATTAAAAGTCTCGCAACTACAATACTCACTATGTCTCCTATGAGTTCATATTCATCAAGCTCCTGTAAATCTATCACATCTTCAAATCCGTCTCCTGGGGGAATTTCTATTCTCTTCCAAGCTGATTTCGCTCTCAGTTTCACGTGGTGCGAACCTAGAAAAGCCATCTTGAATGCTTCACTGATACGTTTCCGGTGACCATGACCGATTAAAAAAAAGAAAAAAAGTCTGCTTACCACATCGCATAACTGTAACCGATCGTTCCTGCGTCGTAATCCCTCTTGTACGACTGTCTGACTGCGAGACCGTGTCAACAAACAACATCACAATGGGAGAGGGGAGGGCGGGGGGGGGGGGGGGGGGGAAGGGAGATTATATACCTCTCGATACACTTGTCGCCACCAGAATGACTCCTGCATTAAGATGGGCAATGATGAGAGCCATTTTAATGTTTCATTAACTGTGAGGGACAAAGTCACACGACTGTCCACAAAGTCATGTAAACGTGGTGCTTAACGTCCACAGAAACCGTACGGCTTATGGGGGGGGGGGGGGCTATAGAGGTGGGGCGAGTGGGAGATTACATATACTTATCGCTACACTGTCACCACCAGAATCACTTCTGCATTAAAATGGTTCTGCTGACTTTGTTGAACTTAACAGGACATAACAATGGGCAGCGATGAGAGCCATTTTAATGTTTCAATAGGAAGTGATGGACAAAGTCACAATTGGTGTCCACAAACCACAACCAGTAAGTCAGCAGAGCCCCAGACCTTATATACTGTACTGACTAGAAAATTATATTTAGCTTTTCTGACACTGTGACAGACTATGAATCGAGTTAAAGTGCACGCAAATTAATAAAGACAATCGTAAATGGAAGACAGTTACAAAACTTGGCCTTTGTAAACAATCATAAAATTAAAAATAGGCCTAGCCGTACGGGACAAGGGAGGTCACTACGAAGTCAGCGGCAGGACTGGCGGGTACGTTCTTCAGATTGTCAAAGACCAAGAACTGTACTGTAAAAGCGTTGCAAGTTGTTTTTAGTATTGAACTTTATTTGTAGGCAGATTTAATTACATAATTTGGCGGAGGAGTCTTTTCCTTGGTACTAGCTACAGTGGGTAATCTCCGAAATCATTACAAGCTGGTTAGTTCCTTTCTTCGCCTTCAGCGCCTTTAATGTTATAAAATATAATGTAGCAGGTCCAGGGGACAGGGATGGCTAAGTGGTACCAGCTGGTTATAGTAATACTCAACAGTGGTTTACAGTGGCAGAGCGCCGGACTCGTGATCGAAGGTCATGGGTCCGATTCCCGGAAGGAGAGGCAGGAATTTTCTTCTCCACAGTGTTGACTCATTTCAGTAAAATAATTAAATATTCCTTCCACCATGGCACGTAAAAGCTAGAAGATCTCAGTCATTCTGACAAAAATGCAGGTCTTGATCTTGAACTTGATGTAATACGTCGCTGGACCTAATTGTAGGTATAGATGCGACGGGAGGGGAGTACGCGCGTGCAAATCAGATGATTCTTTGCGTGATGAACCGTTGCTTGAAGTCCTCAAGAGTGGGGGCCTTCACTTGGTGGTCACCGAGGTGGTTCCAGTCGGTGGTGGCGCGGACAAAGAAAGAGTTCATATGTTGTTCAGTGTTTGAGTGGGGAACTAAGAATGGTCTGGATTTTCCTGCACAATTGTGTGTGTGTGTGTTTATTCATAATTGTGTGGGTAGATCGTGCTCTTCCTCATTTTGATGATGTCGTTTTAAACTACGTTTAGATCCTTATTGTTTTACTTAAGTTCAACTTCTTGTCTATCTTCTTCTTTACTTCATTCTTCTTTTATTATTTTCAATCTCTCTTCTATGCCAGACGAAGACCATGGGTTGTGAAAGCGATTGTGTTTTTAGTTGTTCTTATGTGTCGCCGTATAGGTGAGTACATTTCTCTAGAGCTGTTCTATCTTGTTTGAAGATTAAAGCCTGTGAATAATATTAATAGCCCCCCTCTCCCCACTATCATTTATAAATTTATCTAGATTAATAATATTAGCTGATATTATTTTTGTTTTTTTCTATTACAGCACATCATTTTGGACATTTACTCAACAGTCTTGGCATATACTGTTCAAGCCTGTCTGTCCTTGTAGAAAAAAAATTGAAGGAAAATGAACCAAGCACACAAGGCATTTTTGCAAGCATTCATGACAAAAGGTGTCCAGAATGCAAAGGAGGTGAAGGAACTGTATAAAAACTGCTGTGAACAGTATTCTGGTAAGTCATGCTTCTTCATGAATAATTGGCACAATAGATCCTTATGCATGCATGAGAAAGTTGTTTTTTTGGCACCCAAAAGTGGTCTTAGAAATTATACATAATAATAATAATGAAATGTATAAATTATAATGCTATTTTTTTCAAATTGGACTACATAGCCTATTACAAAACAAAGCACCAAAAGACAGAACAGACTTCTGCACGCACACACACACACACACACATGTATACGTAAACAGTCAATAGGACAGCTGAAGAGGTGAGATTTCAAAGATGACTTGAAAGATGTATTTGATGACCTAACTTTGCAAGCGAGACTGTCTGGAGACAGGCAGTGCAGCATAAGAAAAAGATCTGTAATCAGGCGAGTGTGTACACACACAGAGAAGACAAAGAATAGAAATATCAGAAAAAGAATGTAGCTGGCAGGTTGGTTTGTAAACTGTCAGAAGTTCATTCAAGTACTGAGTTCAAGTAGACAGGAGGAGTTGAGCTGAGGCATAGAGAAGCCAGTTTGTACTGTATTCGTAAATCACTGGGCAGCCAGTGATAGAAGTAAGATTAGGAGATATATAATATATATAAGTGTTGGGAACTCTCAGGAAAAGGTGAGCAGTGTTGTTTTGGACTTTTATTATTTATAGTTTAAAGGACAAGTCCAAGGTTAGGGGTGATTTTTGACACGATGTCCGTTAAAGCTGAGAACAATGATGTAGGTGAACCTGTGATCTGAGGGTTATAAATGCACGAAAAAAAGACATTTTCTGGCGTACCGAAAGCGTCGCCATGACACCCAAATCACGTAACCATATGCCTACTACGTCACTCTGGGGAGTCGCTGCAAAATGGCCAACTCGAGCTCCGAAGACGAAACTGATACTTTGCCCGAGAGACCCACAAGGATACCGCCATATTAGTTTGAGCCTGTCGGGCAGGATTTTGAAAGAGTACCGGAACATCGTGTCAGCAAACCCCATGCAGTATTCCATGGAGTTTGTGAAATCTCACTCACCGAAGTGCTCGCTACACAAATGGGCATGATGCGACGCAGCAAGAAAGTCAGCTCGTTTGAATTGTATAAATTTAATCCACTTTCGCCTCACTGTGGAACAATTGCGTGGGAGCTCGTGCATTGTTATACCTGGGGTCATCTGCGAATTGTTACAGTTCACGGCAACACAGTAGGCCGGCATAGTTAACTTTTTTGTTGACCACACGCATACACAGTTTACTGAAGAATCTAAGATGGCAACCGCACTGACTCCCAGGACTGACGTCACTTCCGGGAAAGTCTACAGAAAATAAAATTGATTAAAAACCCTATTAAACATTTCTTTTAATTTTTTATTTAATTAAATCAGAAACTAGTGACTCATTTGTCAATCATTTTGATGGTCATTTTGCATACTTAAAAACCTTGGACTTTTACTTTAAGGGATACTGAGGACAGCCAGACAGGAGAAAATTGCAATAGCCAAGGCATGAAAAAACAAAAGCAGAAAGAAGAAATGATGTGGTATCTGGGGACAGAAGCTGACAGATGGAACTACTGCAGTGGAGTTCAAAATTGGCTGAACATACCAGAGTACTCATTTTCATGAGAATGGCCCAATGCCCCAAGGAAAGTTGAGGCACCACACCCCCTCCCCCCACCCCCCACGCCCTTTTTCTTTCTTTTTCTCTTTTCTCTGTAGTGAAAATAAAAACAACAGTAACACCACATTCTCTTCAGAATTTTCAGCTTTCTTGAAACCTTTCTCAGTGAACTGTGACTGAAGAATGCTGAGCATCACAAATACATACATGATAAACACATACATAATTAAATGTAACCCATTTCATTACATTTCTCTCTCTCTCTCTCTCTCTGTGACTAAAGAACGCTGGGCATCACAAATAAGTACGTAACGTGCATAATTAAAATGACCCGGTTCATTCTGTGTGTGTGTGTGTGTCTCTCACTCTCATTGAAGAATGCTGGGTGGCACAAGTAAATACGTAAACATATGTCTAATTCAGTGTGCTCGTTCATTGCGCCTTTCTCACTCTTCTCTACACCTCCCTTTTTTCGGGTCTCCCTGATGTTACACGAAGACATTGTCAACGTTTCTCTGTGTGTATCTTTCCTTAAACCTATATTTACACCTGACTGATTGTGCCTAATGCTCCTCCACAAAGCCCATGTGGGAAACAGAGAAAAACAGAAGAAGAATTGCTATTTTTAAGATAAATTGGGTGGGGGTTGAACTCCCACACAGTCACATCCCACACTCACACAAATGCATCAGTTCACCTCCCTCTAGACACCCACCCACTCATACCACCCATCCACACTCCCCCCCCCCCCCCCCCACACACACACACTCTCATACAATACACCCATACACACCCATCCATCCACACACAACCTCAAGACTCTATTCACATGCACATGCATCTTATAGACTATTAGTCCCATACATTCAGGCTGTCAGGGTAATTTGTTTTGAGTTTTAAATATGTCTCCAGAACTTTTCCCTCTGGTTTCTGGTACTGGTTTTGATTTTATCTATGGCTGTGCATCTTAGATCAGCCCGTTTGTGGCCACTGCCATTGAAATGCCTTGCCACTAAAGTGTTTTTGTTGGTTTTGATGTCTGATCTGTGGTGGTAAAATCGGTTCTGCAGGGAATTTCCAGTCTCCCCCATGTACTGTACAGACCTGCCCTTAGCACAGTCAATCAGGTATATAATGTTGCTGGAAGAGCAGTTCAGGTGGTCCCTGATGGAGAATGTCTTTTTAGTTTTGACACTGCTGAAGGTGGTGGTTTGCTTCAGATGTTCTTTGCAGATGATGCATTTTTTTCATACACTTAAAGCATCCCTCTGTTTCCTGGTCTTGTTCTGGCTCATGTGGCTTCAGTGTAGAGGGTTTGGACGGCATCAGCATCTTTCTCAGGTTGTTGCAATTCCATTCACCCACGATAGGTGGCGATGGTACTGCCTTTCTCATTCTTGAACTAGAATAAAGAACAGGCATGTTTGTAAGCCATTCAGCCAGTGCCAGTGGTGGGTTTCCTGGGTTGTGTGTGATGACAAATGGTGTTCTGTCCATGGTCTTCATTTTGGACTGGTACTGTAGGCTGCTGGTGTGTGATGGAAGAGACTTTAGTGATCACTGAGTCTATTAAATTTAAGGGTATCCTCTTTTCATCAGTCTTTTTTTGAGTTCTTGGCATCTCTTTTCAAATGTGTTGTTATCAGAGCAAATCTGTCTGATACAGAGACACTGGCTGTAGGGGATGCTTCTGGTACAATGACAGGGATGGAAGGATGTAAATGGTAAATACATAATATATGTGCATCTGTCTCCTTGATGTGAAGGTCTGTGGAAATGTGACCATCTGTGATACTCAGGCTGACGTCCAGATATGGTATATAGATCTACGGTTCCATAATTGGCCGTGAATTTGATGGTGGGGTGCTGGACATTGAGCCAGTCCATGAAGTCTAGCAGCTGTTGTTCCTCTTTAAACCAAAGCATGACAATATCGTCAGTAAATCTTTTCCACAGACTGGTGTTGATGTGATTGTGATAATAGCTGTTGCTCTAGCCAACCCATGAAGATATTGGGAATGGGTGTACCCATCACTGTCCCCAAGATTTGCCTGAAAATTTCTCCATTGAACTCACAGACATTGTTGTGGAGTATGTGTTCAACAATCGCCAGCAGTAGATGAGTAGGAGGTGCCTGGGTTTCTAATGGTCATTGCCAGCTAAAGTCTCCATAAGAGATGTAGTTACCTCATGATGAGGTATGTTGGAATATAGTCTGACCACATCAAGGGACTGAGTGAGAGCTTCTGGTGGTACCGATGGAGATTCATATATCCGTTTCCATTGTTCAGTCATCTGATGAAAGTGAGTGGTGTCTTGAATGAAAGAGGGAAGACTGTGTACTATTGGTAGGAGTCAGTGGTCCACCAGTTTTGAGAGCTTCTCCATGGGTGCATTCACTCCTGATACAATATGGCGTCCTGGGGGTTATTTTTGTCCTTGTGTACTTTGGGCAGGTGGTAGAAGTAAATGCCATCAGATCAACACTATCACAGGGTGAGTAAAGCTGAGCCTCAAAACCCACAGGGCAAACCCGAGAATTTAAAACAGAAATAGCACTTGGGATAAAAGATTTTTTGTACACATTCTTCCTGGCAATCAGCACTTTGTATCGTCGGCCCAACCGGAGTTTCTGAAACTGAGAAAAGAGGGGGTGCTTTGCGTCATCTAAGATCCGTGCAGTTTTCCATTCAGCTGCTGTAAGGTAGAGATCACTTAGGGAGTCTTGTTTTGCACCAGTTATCTTTCCTGCCATCCCAACAATACGTGCCAGTTTTGCCTTCCCCTTCACACCCAGGTTCCCATACCAGACAATAATGTTAAAAGTTAAAACATTCTCCACTAGTTACACAATTTGTAACAGCTCACGACTAACATCAAAAGGTTTCAGCTTTCACAAGAGGTACAAACATTGCTGCAATTTTTTATAGATATGATCAGAATTGTCACTGAAACTTAGCTTATTATCTATCAAAGTACCTAAATACTTAAACTTTGACACCACTTCAACTGGTTCATTGTTTACCTTGACAGGAACAAATACGTTTTGTGTTTTGCTTTCATCTAGCACTAATTCTTTTGTCTTACAACATTTATTTCCAAAAAGCTTTCTTCACACCATTCATTCAAGAGCGAAACATGTGAAAAATATGTTGAATGAATGAATGAATGAATGAATGAAAATTTATATATAACGCATAAAAAACTTCCACACAAAACCTTGCATGTTCACAGCGCCAGATACACACAGTGCATACATGTAAGCTCTCGCAAGCTAAAACTACCAAAGGACACTCATACCAAAAAGTACAAACAGCTCCTACCCACCCACCCCTTCCCAATAGTGGAACTATACATAGCAGTTAAATGTAAAAATATATACAGAGTTACAAATAATGATAACAGAAAAAAGAATCACACACACACACAGAGTAATTATGGCAACATCAACTTCACTTAACACACACACCAGTGCAGGCTCACATACACAATGGCATTGACTATCATCCCTAGGTAAAGAAATGGGTTTTCAGAGAAGGTCTGAAAGACTGAATGGAATCCTTCTTTATGCTCTTGGGGAGGAGATTCCAGACGGAGGGAGCAACATATCTGAAGGCTTGCTGGCTGTACCACTTTGTCTTGGAATCCCTGGGCCTGGGAACATCAAGGAGAGATCTAGATGCTGATCTGAGAAGGCGAGAAGGGTTGTGTTTTTGGAGAAGATCAGAGAGGTAGAGGGGGGTGTTATCATGAACTGACCGATAAGTGGCAGAGAGAATTTTGTGGCAGATCTGTTTCTGGATGGGAAGCCAATGAAGCTGTCTAAGAATGGGAGTGATGTGATCTGGGGTTTTTGCATTTTATGACACTTCTTGCAGCAGCATTTTGCACTGCCTGTAGACGTTTAATCTGTTTTTGGAGCAGTCCCGACAGAAGGCTATTGCAGTAGTCAAGCTTTGACAAAATCAGACAGACAGCAATGCTGCTTGCAGCTTTGTAGGTGATGTATGGACGGACTTTACTCAGAGATCTGATGTGGAAAAAACAAGATCTGACAACGGCTGAGACATGTTCCATGGAAAGCTCAGCGTCTGAAGTTATTCCAAGTGTTTTCACCACGTTGGAGAACGGAATGGACTCTTCGCCAACTGAAAGGCAGTCAACAGGGACAGTTTCTCTTCTAGATGATGGTCCACAGAGGAGTACTTCAGTTTTTTGCTCATTGAGTTTCAGTTTGTTTTTCGTCATCCATCTTTTTATCTGTTGACAGCACAACGCAACATTTCTCAAAGTGCTCAGTGCAGACTCAGGTTCAGTTGGTAGGCATGAGTACAGTTCGGAATCGTCAGCAAAAAAGTGATAGTCTGTGCAGAACTTATGAGTAAGGTCTGCCAGCTGCCTAGTGTCAAGAGAAAAGAGAAGAGGACCAAGCACCAATCCCTTTGGAACGCCACAAAGAAGTCATGTTTCTGCTGAAAGAGCATGTCCTATAAGGACTTGCTATGACTTGCATGACAAGTATGATGAGAACCAATCAAGATCGGAACCATCCAAGCCAATTTCTGCATGAAGTCTCTAGAGGAACAACGTGTGATCAAGAGTGTCAAAGTCAGCACTCAGATTGAGCAACACAAGAAGAGCATTATTTCCTCCATCAGGCATTACCAACAAATCGTTAAGTATGCGAAGGAGGGCCGTCTTGGTGCTATGACCACGTCTGTACGCCAGCTGAAACTTGACATGCAAACCGTTTGTGTCGAGGTGTGCCTGCAGCTGGTCAGCAACCGCTCTCTCAAGGATCTTGGACAAATAGGGTAGGTTGGACACTCAGACCTCGGGGTCAAGATCTGGCTTTTTTATCAACGGTTTAACCACTGCTTTGAAAGCAATTGGCACAGTGCCAGATGTGAGACTCAGATTAACTATTTTCTGACAGAAGAACGTCAGTTAATTCAAGAACAAGTTTGGTTGGAGCCGGGTCTACGGTCGCTGTGGTTGACTTTGACTCACGAATGAGTTTCAGGATTTTGTTCTTCGGAGAGAGCATAAAAACTAGAGAGCATGTCACTGGAATGAACACTTGAAGCAAAGTTTTCTGTCATGTCTAACAGATCATCATTAAATTCTTGCCTAATTGTCTCGATTTTCTCTTCAAAGAAACCGGAAAATGATTTAGCAGCTTCTTGGGGTATCATGTCTGGCAGAGTATCGGACCTGTTCTCTCTGTTTAGCAGTGTGTTGAGAAGAGAAAACATTTTCTTCTGTTGCAGCGTCCTCTAATTTTGCATGGAAATGGAAAGCTTTGGCCTGCTTAATGAGTTTTGTTACATTGTTCCTTGCCTGTTTGTTACTTTGTATATATCTCAATGTGGACTACAAGGCTGGTTTTCCGTTTCTGCTTAATGAGTTTTGTTACGTTGTTCCTTGCCTGTTTGTTACTTTGTATATATCTCAATGTGGACTACAAGGCTGGTTTTCTGTTTCTTTTGTTCCGCGCGCCTCCTGGCCTGCTTCGCCTTAATGACAGCCTCGCTTATCCAAGGGGAGCTGGGATGGTCGGGAACGACTTTTTCTTTTTCTGGTGCATGCTTGTTTAGGAGACCCAGAAGGGTCGCATTGTACAGATCAAGAAGGTCATCAACACCATCGGGAGAGCATATCACAAGGGGGAACTGAGCAATATCAGCTTGGAACAGTGATCTGTCAATGCCTTTAACATTTCTGCATTTCACAACCTTGCGGGGAACCCAGGGCCTCGAGAGGTCGGTTCCGACCGTAAGCAAAAAGTGATCCGACATGTACAGGTTATCAACATTGACAGAGGTTACAAGTGTTCAAGCTCTACACAAAACAATGTCCAAAGTGTGACCTTTTACATGCGTCGGCTCAGTGACAGACTGATCAAAGCCTAGCGGGTTGTACAATTGAACAAACGCCATGTATCCGGGTCGTTGGGCTTATCCATGTGGAAGTTAAAGTCACCAACAACAAGCACGTTCTCAGCAGGAATGCTGTCATCAGAAAGAAACATGCCACACTCATTGAGGAAATCACTAGTTGTAAGTTTGTTTCCAGCTGACGGAGGTGGGCAATACACAAACCAAGTCGTATTATTTGTTTGCCTCTTGATGTGCACACCTCAGTGTTGTCAAACGAGCAAAAAGAACGATGCTTGCATAATCGTACCTTGAGATGTTGTCAGAAGATGAGACTTGAGAGCAACACCACCACCTCTTTCCAACACCCGCAGTCTGTGGAGGAAGGAGAATCCAGGTGGAGTCATCTCACTAATGCTAACGTCATCCCCCTCTTCCCTAAGCCAAGTCTCGGTGAGACACAGTACATCCAGGTCTCTCTCCACAATCATATCATTCACCTCGAGGGCCTTGTTGACAGCCAACCTGGTGTTCCCCCCCCCCCCCCCCCCGATGATGTGCGTTGCTTTCCTTGGGTGGGGTGCTGAGCTGCAGGTCGGTGAGAGCGGTGGGGACGAGGAGCTGCTGACGACAGGAGGCAAGCCAACAGTGAACGGGAGACAGGGACTGCAACCAGCGGAGACATCACCAAGATGGTTCACTAGGTGGTCATCTGGTTGGTCACGGGGGAGGGGTGACACAGAGGTGGAAGGGTGGTCGCCTGGTTGACCACAGAGGAGGGGTGACAGTGGTGGAGGGGTGGTTGCCTGGTTGACCACTGGCGACCGTTGACACAAAGGTGAAAGGGTGGTCACCTGGTTGACCACTGGGGAGGGGTGACACAGTGGTGGAGGGGTGGTCGCCTGGTTGACCACAGGGAAGCGGTGAGGTGGAGGGGTAGTCGCCTGGTTGACCACAGGGGAGGGTCAACACAATGTTGGAGGGGTGGTCACCTGGTTGACCACTAGGGAAGGGTGACACAGTGGTGGAGGGGTGGTTGCCTGGTTGACCACTGGGGACCGTTGACACAAAGGTGAAAGGGTGGTCACCTGGTTGACCACTGGGGAGGGGTGGTCGCCTGGTTGACCACTGGGGAGGGTTGACACAGAGGTGAAGGGATGGTTGCCCGGTTGACCACAGGGGAGCGATGAGGTGGAGGGATGGTCACCTGGTTGACCACTGGGGATGGTTGACACAATGTTGGAGGGGTGGTCGCCTGGTTGACCACAGGAGCAGTGAGGTGGAAGGGTGGTCGCCTGGTTGACCACTGGAGAGGGTTGACACAATGGTGGAGGGATGATCGCCTGGTTGACCACAAGGGAGGGGTGATACAGTGGTGGAGGGGTGGTCACCTGGTTGACCACAGGGGAGGGGTGACAGTGGTGGAGGGGTGGTCGCCCGGTGGAGTGACAGCATGGTGTACCAGGCAGAGGGAAAGGCAATGCCAGAGGCAATGCAATCGTCCTGCCCAGGTCCCTCATTTGGTTTTTGGCTGACTGAGAATACTGAGGTCGGTGATGCGTTAATACACAAGTGCGCATAGTTTGAACTTTGTGCCGTGAGTCACAAACTCATCACATAATGTTACAAAAGCTGTCAAATCCATGTTTCTTTCAATGTCAGGGTTTGAAGTGGTGGACAAGTGAAGAAACACGGAATGTCCGTGCACGTGTGAGAAGTGGCTGACCAGGCCAGCGGCGACAGCAATAACAAACAAGAGTCAGTGAACATGAATCATGGAGAAAGCCTCTAGCACACAAACACTCTCAATTCAAAAATCCAAAAACAAAACTTTTCAAAACTAAATTGTCATCAAATTATGTACACAATCAACTAAATAACACCACCGTTGTAATCAACTGCAGAAGACAATCGTGCCAGTATCAAACTTGAAACTTACAGAGAATGAAATCCAACAATAATGTACACAAATAGTGAGAGTGCAAAAGAAATGCAGCCGGCAGGGCGTGCAAGACTCACTCACTCACTGTTGCCAGGGAGTATTCATTTAACAGCAACCCAACAAGTGCCATGTCATCAGCAAACTTAAAGATGCAGGTTACATCAGTTTGCAAGTTCATATGGTTGCAAGCTACTCTGTCTTGTCTATAAAAAGAAAGCCATGCTTTTGAAGTTTTATCATAATTTAATCTAATGAAAATTTAAGCATAATTAAATTGTAACCTCATGTTGGTTTTGATCTGAAAAATATAGTTGGTAAATGATCAGTGGTCTCACCACTTCACTCCAACTCCAAGTCCAGGCTACCATGGTCCATGCTCATTTAATTAGGTAGCAGATTCCACTTCAGATGACATTTGTAAACCACTGATGGCCATCTGTGAGCACCTTGTACCATGTTCTGCAACCCTGCTTGTGAATTTGTGATTCCTTGCACAGTTGCAGTTTTTTTCTCATTCTTTCTTTCTTTCCTTGAATGCCCACAATCATGTTGGTGATTATTCTGGCAAAGTTCGCCTGGTTGACCACAGGTGTTCGCAAAGTCCACATTTCAGCTCTGGTCACAAATCCTAAAAATTGAGTTGTTGCACTGTCATTCAGACATTCTCTCTCTGTCTCTCTCAAAAAAAAAAAAAAAAAAAAGCCCAAACTAGTTGACTGGTCAGTGGGAGGCACGTGACACAAAAGTGTCAACAGTTGTTGACTCTACTGCATCAATGGAGAGTGAGTTCCAGTCCCTGATGGTGCGGGGTAAAAAGGAACCGCCTCGGTACTGCATTCTGGTGGTGATGAGGCTAAGCTGTCGACTGTGGGTACGGCGTGGCGGGGGGGGGGGGGGGGGGGGGGGGGAGTTTGGTCTTGATGATGGGGCACTGGACTAGTCCATTGCAGATCTTATACATCACCCCTAGGCGTGAGGTTTTCCTGCGCTGTTCCAAAGATGGCCATCTGAGTGAGTCCAGCATGAGATTTACACTAGAAGTGTTGTGGTATCGGTTCAGCACGAATCGGGCAGCTCGTCTCTGGACGGCCTCCAACTTGTGAATGCTCTTCTGGGTGTATGGGTCCCATACTGATGAGGCATATTCAAGTATGGGTCAGACAAAGGCCTTGTATGCTCTGTCCTTTATGGCACTGGAGCTAATCTTCAGATTGCGCTGCAGAAAACCAAGTGTCCTGCTAGCCTTGTTTGCCACGTTGTTGTTGTGGTTGTCCCAGTCCATATCTTGCTGTATGGTGATGCCAAGGTACTTGGCGCTGGAAACAGAGTCAAGGGTGTGGCCGTGCAACCCGTATGAGTAGTCGAGTGGTGATTGGCAGGGACACACATTTGGCAGGGTGGAATAGCATGTCCCAGCTCTCCTCCCATTCCATAAGGCAATGAAGGTCTTGTTGAAGCTGGACCTGGTCTGTGCCGCTGTATACCACTCTGTATACTGCAGTGTCATCTGCAAGCAACCTCAACAGGGCCGTCAGCTTCTCTGGCAAGTCATTAATGTAGACCAGGAAGAGACAGGGGCCAAGAACGGACCCCTGAGGTACTCCTGATCTGACTCTGGCATAGGAGGAGCAGGAACCGTTGACAACAACTGCTTGGCGCCGATCACTGAGGAAGTTGGCAATCCATGTGATGGTGGAGCCCCTGATACCGTAGCACTGGAGCTTGTGGACAAGCAGGCTGTGATTCACCCGGTCGAATGCCTTAACAAAATCCAGGATGATGATGTCAGTCTGCCTTCCACCCTCCAGATTGGTCGTCAGTTCTTCCACAAACTCCAGGAGTTGGGTTTCACATGAACGCCCCCTGCGAAAGCCGTGCTGGTTGTTATTGAGGATGCAGTGGGTCTCAAAGTGCTGCATGATGGAGCTGACCATGATGTGCTCCATGAGCTTGCATACGATACATGTAAGCAAGATTGGCCTGTAGTTAGCAGGGTTGTACTACTCGCCTTTCTTGAATATGGGTGTAACATATGTGTCCCTCCAGTCTGTTGGAACAATGCCTGTTAACTGCGATGACTGGAAGATAATGGTCAGAGCTGGCGCTAGCTCCTCTGCAAGTTCTTTCAAGACTTGGGGGCTAATGCTGTCAGGTCCTCCTGCTTTGTATGGGCTGAGATTCTCCATAAGCTTCTTCACTCCTTGCTCTGGTATCTCAGTTAACTTTGGTCTTTGCAGATTTCAGACTGGACCAGTGAGTCACACTCACATTTCAGTGACAAAAATGCTGATGTTAGATCAGCGTTGATCAAAGTGTGTCCTTGGTTCTGAATACTTGGTTATCAGTGTGACCAATCCCAGTCAGTTCAAAGTTGGTCCAATCTTTTCTCACAAATTCTCAGTATGCTTCTTGGTCCTAGCGAGTAAGTTTTTTTAAATTCTAAGTACATGATTGGCTTCAGATGTATAGTAAGTAAACATGGTGCTTAATGTCCACAGAAACCATAAGGCTTATTAGGGACGGGGAGAAGGAGGGAACGGAGTATGGAGGTGGGGATTATATACCTATCACTACACTGTCACCACCAGAATGACTTCTGCATTAAGGTGGGCAGCAATGAGAACCATTTTAATGTTTCATAATTGTGAGGGACAAAGTCAGAAGACAGTAGACCACAACTTGTGAAGAGAAAGGAGAGCTGAAGCGGATTAGAACCGAGGTCCTTCACACACACACACACACACACACACACACACACACACACACACACACACACACACACACACACACACACACACACAGTGCACATCCACCCACATATATATCTCTCTCTGTATATATATGGGTTCTTCAATGCTGGTCCTAACTGGTAGTCACTCATGTTGCAACAGTTTTGTTGTAAATCAGTTCCTTTTTTTCACACCAAATGGAGAAAATTCCCTTTGTTATACACCAAAGAAGGAATGAGCGCAATACATGGAAAAAAAAAGGTTTTGTTTATTTTTTATTCGCAAAACGTATTCCCATGTCACACAAAAATGGCAGCCAAAAATGGGAATGGCGATACCCTACTGCTTGTGTTGGAAGCTACTTCATACCAGACAAAAATATTCAGACATATCTAATTTGTTTGCAAAGTTGCAACATGCAAAAGCACCAGAAAGCTAACTTCAGGACTGCTGATTATGTCTGTGTGCAACAATGATGGTTGAAAGTGAGCATAACGCACGTTTCATGACACATCACGTCATGAAACATGCGTTCACTTCAAACTTGCACAAAATCAACAATGCGAACCGGGGAAAACGCTGCTGCTATAAATAACAAAGCACTATCGATGCCGAGATCTGAACACCATATTATTTCCTAAAATGCATTAAAAGTGCAATGAAAATTTTGCGTCACAGGTGAAACGTCCGCTATGGCAACAACAAAAATTTGCGAAACAATTCCAACAAAGGGAAAAAAATCTTCTAACCGCAATTTTCAAATGTACCACGGGCATGTCTTGGCATTGATGACGTCGTGTCACGTGATAAACACGGAATTTGTGATTGGGCGCTTTTACCACTGCGTGTCATGCATGCTCTGATGCAGGAGAAACATGCGTTGACTGGCTGTCAGCGTTGTCTGCTAGCACACGATTTCGCCCAATTTGAAGGCTACCAATGATGCAGGTAGGTGAAATTCCAAGCAGTTATAGTTACTTGATCATTTCAGACTAGTATTTTATACAATAGCACTCTTTATTTATAAATAAAGCATTCAATGTGTTCGATGCACTCTCTTGCAGGCTCATCTCCATTTCATCTCATGAAATGTACGTTTCTTGCTTAATCATTATTTCATGGTTAGGAACCACAATTACCAAAAAGTAGGCATACGTAGGATCAAAAACAAACATGTTTAGTAATGGTTGTGGTCATTTCAAATTATTTCTCAGTCCATGAACAAGGAGAGAAGAATTGGTCAAAACATAACATTCATTTCTGGTGACATGGAACCGGATGGAAGTTGATTCTGTCACACAAAACGTGCGTTGTACATGTAAACATTATCATTGTGTCGCAGAATGTGGGTTAAAGAAATCTTCCCTATTTTGTTTTGATTTCTGTGTGAAACTGAGATTGTGCTGTAGTATTAATGATAATGTAACTTTGAGATTCTTTTGATTTAAATTTGTCATCTTCTATCGGACTAGAAACAGTAGAACTTAACGTGACATGGTGTGCTTGCAGAGTTTTTGTTTGGAATTTTTAATAAAATTTACTTTAAGCTGCAAAGAATTCAACATAATATTAATAATATCAATATACTGAGTAGAACTGTACTTGTTTTGTTTTTTATTTTGTTTTTGTTTGGTTCCTGGGGTGGAGTGGGGTGTGTGTGGGGGGTGGGGGGGGGGGGGGGGTGCATTAGCATTCATGAAAAAGACAGGGGTCTGAGGCAACATACTATATATGTACTAGTTTACTACATCTTGTTTTTCCATTTCCTCCAACTTTGATTGCTGTCTCTGAATGTGATGTATTGTGGACTGCAACTTGTGCTGTGATTTTACTTGTTGGCTCTGTTAAATCTAGGTTCTAGACTACAAGGCTTCATCTGGAGAAGTGCAGATAAAGTTCCTGCATGAAAATCAGAGCAGGTTCTCGTTCCCTGCAACTGATGACATCCCTGATCAGCTTACAAAAACTAAGCCACTACATACCGGTGTCAAATGCAGCTGGGGGTTTTACAGAATAAAAGTTGCTTGAAGTTGTCATTGTTTTGCATGAAAACAGATGATTGATTAAATTTTAATGTTAAGTTTCAGTCAATTCATGTAAACATTACTAGTACTACTCATCACTTTTTTGTTTCTTTTTTTCTTTTTCTTACATAAGTAAAACTTGTCAAACTCAACAACAACAAAACTTGTCAAACTCAAAACAAACTCTGAAAAAATACATTTTCTACATGCTTTTAACAGTTTCCAACTTGAGTGATTATTGAATGTCACGTGAAACATATGTTACATGTCACATGAAACATGCGTTACAATTTAAAGAACATCCAAAGTTGAGGAAGTGTTCCAATATTACTTTGGAATATGTCAACAGCATCAAAAACTAACAATAATAAATACTTGTTCGTGGTCCATGGTGTTTGTTTGATCTTGAAGGAAAAACATTTCTTTCCATGTCACGCCTGTTTCAGTGTCACAGTTTTGCGGGTAGGCTGTTCTACTCTCAAGTGGATGAACCCTCTTAAAAATTGCACTTAGTTACTCCTAATGATTGTTATTCAAAACCTTTCTATGAAATAATAAGGTTCTTGTTCTAAATATTGCATAATGATACTTTTATGTCACACCAAAACATGTGTTATGCTCTCCACTTGGACATGTTCAAAGCCACCCTAACTTGCAGTCGGGGTCCTAACTGCTTTTCTTTTAATTGTGCCATAAAATAGGATGTATGTGGAACACAACAAGCCTAATTGGGATAAGCTGTAAGCTATTTCAGTTTTGACCTCTGATTCCCCCTATCTAGGACCAACACTGAAGAAGAACCCATATATATATATATGTATATATGCCTTTCATCATTTCAGTAAGATGCATGCAATAATCAAATAACAGTGCACACACCACCAACAGTATTATTATAATATTTCTATATCAGTTCATTTTTGTATGGACCCATGACTCACTCTGAACTCCCCAACATAAAAGATCACACAGGTGTGCAGAAAAGAAGAAGAAGAGAGAGAGAGAAAAAAAAGCACTTTTGGAGCAACTGGCTTATCTCCCACCAACATAGCTCATTTGGGAATTGTTTCAGGCATCTCACTATCTGGTCTCGCTGCAAGCTTGAGCAGGTGGCAGTGGCTAGGCTTAGCAAGAACTTAAACATTTAACTTTTCTTGGACACTGTTAATGTTACTCACTAAATGTGATTATGCTTTGTTAGTAGTACGTATGATTATAATACTTACTGATCTAAGTACTGACACACATATATACCTTCTATTCAACAAGTTACAAGAAAACCAAAGGCAAATGCAGGAGCAACTGGTGACCTATAATTCTTCCGTGGCACTCCTCTTACTTCTCTTCACTTCTCTTGCCCCTGTCTGTAGATGTCATGTACAAATTATCTCTCAGCCATAGTCTGTTACTCTGTAGTGTAAGCTGTTGGCTTGATCCTGTTCCACTTCCAGCCTCCCCTCCTACAAATCACAATCTTGCTCCTGGATTATCGTCAGCAAAGTAATCAGTCTGTTTTGACTCACTGGCTTGGTACCACACTGTTTCAAGTAGGCACTAGTTACTACAGTATTGAATTTGAAGAAACCTAGTCTTCATAAGAACATGCTGAAAAACTGCTACCAGTTTCAAACCTGTCTTAGACTCTTAGCATTTCCATTTCATCACTGCAGACTGAACTGATCCTTCTGAGTTATATATTATGTGCTTGAAGTGTGCTGTTTTGAAGGGAGTGTTTGGTCAAGTTGTGACTCCTAAGCTGCAGACCAGAGGTGACCAACTTCCAGTGACCATGGGCATGGGTGGACTCTTTGTGTCATTCAGCTTAATCTCATTCGTTATTGCTCTCCATCCAAACCCTGACACAAAGCACACAATGTTGAACTAAAACTCAGCAGAAGGCACACTCATCTGTTTCAAAGCTTTTCTTTCAAAACAAAGCCATCTGGCCAATGTTTTTTTGCCTCCCAGTCCCACCGTCCTACAGTCTGGAACAAACTCCCACACAACATCAGGTACACTGCTTCCATAAATATTTTTGTTACATTACAACTTTATTGCCAAGTTCTTTTGTTCTGTCATGGCTTGCAGGTTCTGTCTTCTGGCTGGCTTGTATTTTCTCAAGAAACTTCAGAAAATCTGAAATGATGCAGCCCAGGTAGTTTTATGGTAATCAAAACTTGAACATGTTTCTCCAATCTGTGAACAAATCGACAGAATATGTTTTCAATCTGTTTTTCTTCAGTTACCAGTTCGGGTCTTCAAGACCTTGCTGATTTATGTTCCTTTCCAGCAAACTTGAGATCACTTTTGGTTATGTTTCTGTCTTACTTCCCTTTTAAGTATGGTTTTAAAATTGTACATAATTTATACCAGTTTTAACATGTATACACTTTTAAAAAGTAATGTATGATGACAAAATGTGTATCGCCCTGATATAACCACACTGCTTGACTGTGCATAAAACACCAGTTTACTTGCTATGTTCCTTTCCAGCAGCTGGTGCTAAGTACACTCATCACAAAACTGCTATGAAAATTGAACTTTTCCATCAGTGAAATATGTATCTCTTCCTCACTGCCTTTTCATAATCATAGTTGCCTTTCCACAAAATTATTTGTCTGTCTAGCTGTTTTTGCATATCAAGCAATGTGCATCATAAAGCATAAATTGTAAAGCATATTTATATCCTTGTAGTGGGAGTTTTAAAAGGAAAACTGAATTAATTTGAGTGTGTGTGTGTGTGTGTGTGTGTGTGTGTGTGTGTGTGTGTGTGTGTGGTGTGTGTGTGTGTGTGTGTGTGTGTGTGAATGTTTCAGTGTTATATGTATACATAGTACTTGTCCATTGGATTGATTTTATGATTATTTCTTTTACTTATGACAATGTATAATTGAGGTGTGAGCTCATCATTTAATTATTTTTCTTTCTTCACAGTTTATTTATTGTGCTAAGTTATCATTTTTAAGTGTCAAGTTTGAACAGCATTTGTTTATTTCTTATTATTGTTGGCTTGAACAGTGACTGGAAGAAGAAAAAAAGGGTGGGTGGGGTAAAAGTTGGTTTTAATTTTTTCATGTTTTTTTTATTTATTTTATTCCCTTTTGACTGTATTGTAACCCCAGTTTTACCTACCCAGTTGACTTGGCCTCAGCCTTCACAGTACTTGTCTTTAATAGTTTGAATTATACAGTCCCAGTGTTGTGAGTCTGAAAACCCAGACCTGTACATTGTCAAGCCAACAAGTACAAGGTCTTTCTCTCACTGGTTTCAGATTTCACATGAAATGGTCATGAGTATCACATCTAGACTTGACTTGCACATGTTCAAGAGACCTATTTGAAACAGTTCCTGGATTGGGAAAAGCAGCCATAAATGATAAAATATATATTGATTTTTGGTGAGCACTGCCTTATGATAATAACCTGAATTGGATTTTACCTGTTCATACCAGACTGGCCAATTTTTAAAAACTCAGCAGAATCCAAAGCTGCACAGTAAAATTAAAAAAATCCCATTTTAAATGTGAGTTGACTTAGCATTTATTGTTTTTGTTTGCTGTTACTTTGTGTTGGTATCTGGAGAGACTGCTCTCAACATGTTGAGCAGTGTAACATCGTAAGTTCTCTGATCCTTGTCCATGCTTCGTTCTCAGCCTGATATAAATGTACTGGTTGACTGAGTGTAAAATAGCAAGTTACTTGTGTATCATGCTTCATGAACTGATGTTCTTCCATTCTTACTTATGAGTTGTTTTTTTGTTTTAATTGCTGCAGAGCCTTACAGCAATGATGAAAGAGAGAGAAATCTGAAAATGGTGGAATTCATCCGTAACATCAACACCAACATTCAGTCATTTCATCTTGAAGTGAAGAAGGGTATCTGTGAAGAGGATGGCACCAACTTCTATTGTCTGGTAAGCCTGGCCTTTCTGCATAACATGCTTCCACTTCCCGTTCAGAACAATGATGGTTAATAATGTACATTTATCATGTGCTCATCAGAGCAGTGAGCCCTCACATGATACATATTAACCTAAACAATATGCTATATTCAGTATGTGGAGCAAAGTTCTACTAACAAAATTTACATAAGGTATTAAGTATCCTACTAATGCAATTTACATAAAGTGATAATTATAATAATGGATACATAGAGCACCTAACCCACACATGCCCTAAGCGCTTACACATTCTTTAAATGCACATGTATAATTTCGCATACAACATGAATGCACACACACGCTCTCTCTCTCTCTCTCTCTCTCTCTCTCTCTCTCTCTCTCTCTCTCTCTCTCGGGGGTGAACTGTTCTCACCGCAGTGACAGGCCGCTTTTTTGACACTCCTGCTGATTTGGATTAATTTGACTGATTATCGTCTTAATTAACACCGTGAAGAGTATAAATTTCAGATATTCCACCATTGGTACAAAATTCGAGAGGAGAAGTGAAGATGCCGGTGCACAACCTGTGTTTTCGTGTCTGCTGTGGCAGCTTTCTGACAACTTTTCTGAGCTTCATGACCAAGCGCGCCAACTTCACATTCAAAATGCGTACTCAAGTCATGAAACCAAGGAACGGGCTAGAAATTCTGCTATTCGTGTTTGTGGCAAGCTACCTCCTGTGTTGTGGAGACATTGAACTGAACCCTGGGCCTTCCGGAAACGAGACTGACACACAAACATCGCAGGATCCGCAAGAAGAAGCCCCCAAAACAAAACGCTACGAAACACAAATGGATCTCCAAACCTGTGAGTACAGAAATCCCCGTACGAGCAACATCAACAGACACTGAACAAGACATGGGAGGACGGATACTTGAAGCGATCCAACAATAGAACGAAAATTTCCAGTCGCTACAAACAAGCGTGAATCTGATGCGAGACGTCAGAGGAGCAGTGAAAACAGACATTAATCATGTAAGACTGAAGTGCGAAGAAATCGGCAGTAGATGTGACAGGATGGAGAAGAAACAGTCTGAACTGTCCTCAAAACTGCAAGAAAATAGGAGTGACATTGACAAACTGTTTGATTCACAAGAAAACACCAAAAACTAAACAGAAAAGACCATGTCGACGGTGCAGAGAGTGGAGGATGAAATGACAAAGCTGAAGGCGGAGGTGGAAAGGCTGGAGGAATTTTCCAGAAGACTGAGACAACTTGAGAATGTACAGGAGTGACTCAAACCACAAGGACTACGACACCTGTGCCCAAGCAGTGACAGACGTTCTGAACAGTGTGGCAGGACCCAAGAGATGGACGACGGACAACATTGCCAGAGCACACCGAATCGGCCAAAGTTGGGACGGACAGCCAAAGCCCATGATCATCAAGTTCAACCACTGGAAAGACAAAATGACTTTCCTATCTAATCAGCAGTTCAGAGACAACCTCAAGAACCGAGACACGAAGGTGGCAAACGACTTGACCAGAAACCAAGCGGCAATCGTCGTGGCAGCCAGGAGGGATGGGAAGGTGGCCTTCTTCAAGAAAGGCAAACTTACGGTGGAACCACAATGGCCAGACTCCAGGACCTACGCCAAAGTCACAACAGCAGACCGACGCAGGGGCCACAACCAACCCAGCCCAGGAGCAGTCAGCTGATCGGGTCAACGTTGGGGGTCAAGTGCCATGTAAAGACAGGTGCCATGACGGGGATTCCCCATGTGTCAACAACTCAGGCGGAGAGCATGCCATTCCTGCACGTGCAAACCGTGGCAGTGCATAGAGTGAGTGTGGACCCAGGCAGTCTGGACTGTCCGACTACTGGGATAGCAGACGGTCACCACCACGGAGTCCTGGCAACAAGGGTCAAGGCGGGAATGCCCAACCTCGCCCCTCTGAGCAAGCATCAACAAGGAGACAGTAGGACAGGCAGGACCACCCCTCTGAACTGATTTTTTTAGTGTTCAATGTAGAAAACCTAGCCAGAAAGTTACCTGACTGTTCTTTCGTCAGTTATGTCTCCTCGTTTGACTTTGTGTGTCTGACAGAAACATTTGTAGACACTACATTTGATTTTAATGGCTTATTTACCGAGCATGTGAAGTTTGTTGCACCAGCAAAAAGGCTGTCTCAACAGGGCAAAAATTCGGGTGGAGTTCTGTTGTTAATCAAAAGAGCCATGTGCAAGTTTGTGAAGCAGATCCAAATTAACTGCGCCAATACTGTTGCTGTAAGGATTGATAAATCAGTATTCAATGCAGACAAAGATGTTCTGCTAATAGCATCCTATGTGGCGCCTGAACATAGTCCCTATTATGACTCTATGGATCTGAAAGACGGCATTGTCATTTTAGAAGAAAACCTAGTTCAAGTAATTCTTGATGAAGATTTATACATTTTGTTATGTGGGGACCTTAATGAATGAACTGGTTGAGAACAGCCAAAGCTGGACGATATGTCCAATTATAGACCTGGTTTTGAGGATGAGGATGTTAGAGGTGACTGGGCTGATAGAAGTTCAAAAGACACTGTGGTAAACAGTTTTGGTAAATCATTGTTGAACCTGTGTTTTTTGCTTGACTGTGTTATTTTAAATGGCTGTTGTAATGGCGATCATAAAGGGGAATACACATATGTGTCACCACACGGCAGCACTGCTATAGATTACTTTATTGTGTCTGAAGATTTATTCTTGACGAATTGTAATTTGCAAGTGGGTGATCGTGTTGACTCTTGGCATATGCCTGTGGAACTACGCTGGTCCAATGTTGCTTATAATATTGACAAAACAGTTGTAACTGAAAGCCGGGAAAACCGTGTTGCATGGTCAGAGGAGTTCGTGCAAACTTACAAAGATGAACTATGCTCAACAAACTTCAAACTTTGCGTGCAAGAGGTGGTTTCAGTGCTCAGTACCAATGTGGACAAATCAGTTGATATCATTGTGCATGCATTGTACGGAGCAGCCGCCTGCATGGTGAAAACAGTAGGGCACAAGAAAAAAGAGCTACTGACTGGTCCGATCAGGAATGTGCACGAATAAAAAAGTTAGTTAAAAGACAACTCTGCAAATTCAGGAGAACCAATAATCGCGAGGACAGAGAAAAATATGTGAATGATAGGAGAGAATATAAACGATTACTTATGAAAAAGAAAACTGAATTCGATGAAGAGCGATTAACGCAATTAAAGCAAAATTTCAACAATCCTTCCAAGTTCTGGGAGACAATTTGGTCAATCAATCGAAAGTCTGCAATTTATAATTCCATCACGAGTGAACAGTGGTACGAACACTTCTCTGGAGTTTTTAACACATTTGACTTGCTCCCTGAAGAAGAGGATAGCGACGATGTTATGGAGGATGAAGCAGCAGCAGGTGTATTTGATGAACCTATCTCTAGAGATAAGGTCACAGCCAGTATACATAATCTGAAGCTTGGTAAAAGCACAGGTCCTGATAAAATTGTGAGTGAAATGCTAAAATATGTTGATCAAAACGTCGCTGATTTTTAGTCCAGCTCTTTAACAAGTTGTATGATGAGGGAATATTTCCAAAAGAATGGTCCAAATCAATCATTGTTCCCTGTACACAAAAAGGGAGATGCTAATATACCGGACAACTATCGTGGTATAGCTCTGACCAGTGTACTGAGTAAAGTGTATACACATATTTTAAACAAGAGACTAACAGGTTGGGCAGGCAGGAAGAAAATATTCTTGAACAGCAAGCTGGATTTAGAGCTGGGTACAGTACAGTAGATCATATTTTTACACTTTATGGACTTGTGCAAAAACATTTACAAAGGCATACGAAGTTTTACATCGCATTTGTGGATTTTTAAAAAGCTTTTGATTCTGTGAACAGAAATGCATTGTGGGCTGTTTTGAGAAAATCAAGTGTGAATTGGAAAAGTTATATAGGGCACTTAAGGGTATTTATGCCTCTGTGTCAGCATGATTATGTGACAAATGTTCATATACCAAATTTTTTGAGTGCCCACGAGGAGTGAAACAGGGTTGCCTGTTGAGCCCTCTCATGTTCTCTTTCTTCGTCAATGAGCTGGCAGTGGAAATGTCAAGGAATGGCAAGCATGGTATACAGATGATACCGGGTGCTATCAAAATATGTTTGCTCCTTTTTGCTGATGATGTAATACTTATGTCAAGCACTCCAGTGGGTTTGCAGAACCAGCTGAATCATCTTAAGAATGAAGCAGACTACTTGTATCTTAGTGTTAACCTTGATAAGACAAATATTATGGTTTTTTGTATGGGTGGACATTTGGCTGCAAGAGAAAGATGGGTGTATGGTGATGAAAAGGTCAAGGTTACAAATGCATATAAATATTTGGGAATGACATTTACTACAAAACTGTGTCTTGACTTTGTGCTTTCAGATATATGTAAAAAGGGGAAAAAAGGTGTAATGGAAATTAAGAAATCTATGAGAAGATTGAGTTCCTCAGACCCTATGATCTTTTGGAAGCTTTTTGATTCTCAGATAGAACCAATGCTCACCTATGCTGCTGAAGTTTAGGGCCTAGGGAATGTAGACCAAATTGAAAAGGTTCAGACATTTGCTATGAAGAGGTTTCTCAGTGTTCCCTTGCACTCATCAAATAAGCTTTTGTATGGAGAGACAGGCAGATATCCACTATTTATTAGAACTGCTGTGAAATGCATAAAGTACTGGATCAGGCTAATTAGACTACCATTTATCAAGATTATGAAGGCAGACTTATGACATGCTTCTAATTCAACATAACCAGGGCAGAATAAACTGGGTATCCAAAGTACAGCAAATATTAAAGGAGAACGGCTTTGGGATTGTATGGCTGTGCCAAGGAGTTGGCTATGAAGAGCGTTTTGTAGCCGAATTTAAAGACAGAATTATTTCATGCTACAAACAGAACTGGCACTTGGATATTGAAGGTAATGAAAAATACAAATGGTTTTATACATTTAAGGACTCATTTTTTACCGAAAGATAGCTTTCTTATATTACAACAAAAAGATTTTGTGATACTTTGACCCGATTCCGTGTCAGGGCGTGTGGTCTGAGAAGCCACAAGGTGTGGTTTCAAACCAAAATTTCTGAGAACAGTAACTGCCCAATGTGTGGACATTTGCTTGAAGACGAGGTCCACTTCCTGTTTCAGTGCCCAGCTTACTTACACTTACGCGAGAAATATGTCTCCACGGAGTCTGTAAGCCAACCAAACTGGAGTAATGTGCGCAATATACTTGCCTGCGAAAATGAACCCAAAACAATAAACCTGTCCAAATATCTTACATTTGCTTTGGATATTAGAAAAAAGAAATTAGAGATAGAATGATTTTTCAAAACGGTTTGAATTGTACTTATTTTTTATGTGTGGAAGCAATCACTGTGGGTGGTCCATTTCATATGCTTTAAATGTTTTGTTTTAGTATATTCTTGTACATAACTGCTATTCTTTTTTCTTACTTTTTTCTCTCTAGCTTTATTATTGTGCTGAACTCTGTGTGTGTGTGTGTGTGTGTGTGTGCGTGCGTACATGCATGAGTGCGTGTGTGTGTGCGTGCATATGTGCGTCAGTTCATGCGTGTGCGTGCGTGCATGCATGTTTGTGTGTGTAGTCACGCGCGTGTGGAGCAGTGTATGTGTGTTTAAGTATGACTATAGTAGGAGTGAGAGCTGAAGCTAACTTTTGAGTCGTGTATCGGTATGGGTATGTGTGCTTGTACATTGTTTTGTTTTTAATTATTTGGCATATTTATTTTAGCTTGTCAGTGCATGTGTGTGGAAGCTAAAACTGATTTATTTTATCTCCCCTTGTCGAAAGGGCTATTTTAAGCCAAAGACAATAAACCATCAAAGCGTCTCTCTCTTTCTCATAGAGCACCTAACCCACACATGCCCGCACTAAGAGCTTACACATTCTATAAATGCACATGTATATTTTCAACATTCAAAGCATACAACATGAACATACACACACACACACACTTTCTCTCTCTCTCTCTCTCTCTCTTCTCTCTCTCTCTCTCTCTCTCTCTCTCTCTCTCTCTCTCTCTCTCTCTCTCTCTCTCTCTCTCTCATGGAGTACCTAACCCACACATGCCCTAAGCACTTACATATTCTTTAAATGCACATATTTTTTAAATTCAACACATACAACATGAACGCACACACACACACTTTCTCTCTCTGTCTCTGTGTGTGTGTGTGTGTGTGTGTCTCTCTCTCTCTCTCTCTCTCTCTCTCTCTCTCTCTCTCTCTCTCTCTCTCTCTCTCTCTCTCACACACACACACACACACACACACGCACACACACAGTTGTATATCAGGGCAATGGGACTGGTGAAAAGGCTTTTTAGAATGATGGACAGAAACAGAGGGCTAGCTGGTTCCAGATAACTGAAAGGGCTGACCACTGGAATTTGTTTGGAAGGATGGTATTCTGAGCACTTGGGTGTCTGCAGAAGAGCAGAGCTGCCGGGAAGGAGTGTACAGGTGAAGAAGTTCTGAAAGCCTGGGAGCCTGATGAGAAATTATCTTAAAGAGACTGGCCCACGCAGATTAGGCTAAAAAAACAAAACAAAATTATGAATTCTTATTGTTTTATGTGCGATTATGATGTCACATTAATTTCTGCTTTGGTCCTTTTGAATTGTGGCAATTTAAGAATAACTGTAGTGGTCTAAAAATAGATTGGGGATCTCCTCCCCCCCCCCCCCCCCCCCCCCCCCAGCTGCAGCTATTTATGGAATGCGTATTACGTCTTTACATTTTGTTGTTTTACACAAGTTTTTGTAGACTCAGCCTACAGATAATTGACAATGGCGTTGTCCTAGGCACGTAATCTGCTCAGACGTGATAATTTGTCAGATAACTGATGATCGTGTGAATAATTTTATGTCTTTCTTTGAATAAATCTCCTGATCGTGCTATGTGTACTTCACTATAGTGGATGAGACCGGTAGCTGCCATTTACTAATAATGCTTGGCGATGGACTGAGGTGCAAAGTGTTGGGTGACAATTTGTTCTTAGCGTATTGATCCAATGCTACTACAGGAAATATTTTAGACACCATAATAATAAACGTAACGAAAAGAAAAGAAAAACCTACCAGCCAGTGGCACACCAGAAACACACACTTACGCAAACAGGTAGTACTTAGTAGAATATTTAAATGTATGGTTCCGGTAGACTACTCCTATCAATCAAAAAAGAAGTATCAGGAACCTTTTCATTTACTTGTCCAGTAACACCTTTGCTAGTTTCCTATACAGCTCTCGCCACCTCTCCACCTGGTCACCCAGGTTTACCAGCCACAACCTGTATCTACGTTGTCGGGCTCTTGCCAGTCAAGCTAAACGTTCTTTTTATTTTGGTCCTCCAAAGGTAAATGGTAGTAACTCCAAATTATGTCTGCTTTGATTGCATAATCTTGAAAAAGTGGAGAAGAACTATGAAGATATAAACATCACTGTTTCATTCTCAGTTCTTTGTTGCTTTCGTTCAACAGGCTATTTACCCCTTGTAATAGCACATGAAAGAATGTATTTATTATCTATTAACACAAAAGAAGGCGGCACACAAAACAAAACACATGTCCCATCCGGTGTTCCCTTGTTGTGTACATATTCCTAGTCATTCTTTTAAGTTTTGTCATTGTTGCCATCAGTAACTACTTCTAGAGCCATTGTTTCCTTCGACTCTTCCTTCACCTTTCTATAATCTTTGCGTCAAATTATTGATATTGTAATGACATCAAAATGACTTTGCCATCATTTCATTGATCAAAACATAGGGTGGCATGGGGGAAATTCGTCCACTCGCTCAGTTGGGGGAACTTCGGCCACCCTTGTGAACTGCACTCAATACTACGCATCAACCCCTACAATTGAACTTTTCCAAAATGTAACATCAGCTTCATAATGGATCACTCCACAAACAAAATAACAAACAAGTGATTGTTACAAGTAGTGTTTGGGAAAACCTGTCCTACTTTGGGAGCCTTGCTGTTCACTTGGTGACAAAACCATAGTCTGGGTTGTAGAAAAAGTAAGGACTGACATACAGTCATACTGTTGGTAAATCTTGTTTGTTTTGATGTTCAGTGTTTGCCACGATCTGCCCACTTAAAAATCCTCCTAATTTTTGTTGTTTTGATGACGTTTTAAATCTATGTATACATTCTTAACATTTTTTTAATATTTGTTTTTACATCAGCTTCTTCTTGTCTGCTGTTTTTTTTGCTTCCTTCTTCTTTTATTATTATCTGTCTATTTTCTTGCACCTGACAAAGACAATTTTCTGTTGAAAGCACATGTGTTTCCTTGTGTTTCGTCATATAGGTGAATACATTTCCCTAGATCTGTTCTATCAGCTTTGTCAACCTCACCAGTAGTTGTTCACTCATTCCTCAGAAAAAGAATGTTTTCTTTCATATTCATGAAATTACACGGTAGCTGTGTTGTATACTAGTCTGTGATTGGTCGAAGGTGTCTACAAACCACAACGAGTTTGTGTGGTTGAGCCAGTGTGACAGAATTGTGTCTAGAAGCGTGCATGTGAATCAAACGTACCTGTTTGGACGAATTTCCACCAGGCCACCCTAAAATGTTCGAAAGAACACTAGACATCATTTCATTGTTTGTCTTGGCAATTTCAAACAATATCAGTCTATTTCCAAGTTTTTTTATGCTGTTCCCCATGAAAACATTAGGAGAATGAAACTATTTCATACAGACTGTCCAGATTTAAAAAATAAACATTGGTAATTTATATGTGACAGGTACACAAAACTGAGAAGTTCCGGTATCCTGTCAGTGATGTCATACTGAAATGCAGGGAAAGAGCTCATGAAAACTGTGTTTGAAACACTGTCTGGGAAAGTCCTCTTCTAAAATCGTTATAAAATCAACGGCACGTTCAATCACAAAACCTTTAATGCAGATCATGTTCGTTTAACCTCCTCTAAGCACACGAGAAGTTTAGCTGCCGAAGGAAAGTTCCTTTAAAGCAAAGGAAAGACAACTTGTATTCGATCTTCTGCTCAATAGGTAGCCAGTGAAGAGAATGAAGCATAGGGGTCACATGGGTGGATCTGCATGTTCTGAAAATGAGTCTTGCTGCAATGTTGTGGACTTTTTGGAGTTTAGAAATTATTAATTATTATGTGATGCACACACACACACACACACAAAGTAAACACAATGAATTTGGACCATTTATACACACATGACACTGATATGCACATGCGCATGTTCTCAGTTTGGTTTTAAAGCATGATATTTTTTTATTGGCTTGGGGTATGCATAGCAGGTTGAGTGTACTCCAGCTCCACTGTTTTTGTTCATTATTCTTGGTTCTACCATGTTATGAGACTGTGATTTTTGTGTGACGCCTTCATTATGGATTGGACCATTGTTCAGTGGTGGTTCTATGCTCCTCTACCTTTCAGAATGCTGCTTCTATGGATTTCATTTCAGCAAGATTGTATGTGTTGAACTTTTTGTGTCAAAGAAACCAACCACCAAAGAAAGAGAGTAGTGCTTCACATGAACACAGCAAAGATGTAACACAAACACAGCAAAGACGTCATATGAACATAACTAAGGTGTCACACAAACACACCAAAAATGCCATCAGAACACAGCAACTAAAACCTGAACCATGTGTGCGTTATGTGTATGTGTGCATCTTGCACATATTTATGCTTGAACCTTTGTTGATGTCTACATTATGTGTTAGTTTTTGTTAAATTGCTGACAACATTTTCCATCTTAATGTACATTTTACGTGTTATGTTTGTTGAGCGCTTTGAGCTGTGGGGTAGGCGCTTGACAAATTTCCATTATTGTTATTGATCAGTGTCTATGGTCTTGTGGGACTGGGAGTGAATTCTAAATGTGGGGTCCACAGTAAGACTAAGAGAAAGTGTGAAATCCATGAGTCTTGTGTTTGTAGGATTTTGGGTGTCAGAAGAAGAGTGTAGTGTACGAGACAGAGTGTAGACATGCAGCAGTTTAGAGAGGTAAGCAGGACCATGTATAGCATTGAAACACATACAAGCAGCTTTATACTTAATATGTTTTGAACTGGGAAGCCAGAGCAGTTTTTCCAGGAGAGGTGTAGAGTGGGTGCCAAGAGAACAAATCTTGCAGCAAAGTTTTGACTTTTCCGGGGAGGTTAGATAACCATAGCTGTCAACCCCTTTTGGGAGTAAACCTTAGTCCAGAGTTTGAGAACCTGTATTTCCCTTATGCAGGCCAGGGTCTTTTGTTTTTTTGCTTGCGGCAGAGGCATTTTGAATTCCAACCAGCACCTGTGGCAGTGGAAGGAAGAAGCAATGTTGTGCTAAATATGCATGCGCGACATCAAATCTCACTTCTGATGAGATTTCTTAGCCTATTGCACTAGTCCAGTCAGTGTGCATTTCGTGATGGCGTGTTCATTCAACAGTTTTTCAATCTTTTTGCTAGTTTAAAACAACAACAAAATCTCATGAAAATGATGTTTTCTTGTATCCATTTTCCAATATGGCCATATCCCCTCAAAATAATGATTTTTTAAAATTTTATACTGGTAAATTGTATGGGTTGACAGGTATGGATAACAGAATTAGGTATACCCATAAGGAGACAATTGCAGTAATCAAGCCATGAGAGGATGCAGGAAGTAACAAGAGTCTAGGCTGTCTTCAGTGAGAAAACTGCAGATTGAACTGATGTGTTTGAGCTTGAAATTTAGCAGTTTGACAGATATTTGTGACTTGCTTCTTCATGGACAGTTTTGAATCAAGAATGAATCCAGTTAGGTTCCTGGCAGAATCAAAGAATCAGAAAGAAATGTTGTGAGAGCCAAGAGTATTTGAGTCAGGGAGGAAAATGGTGGAAGGCTTCAAGGAAAAAGAAGAGGGAAAGAGAAGAGCTTCTGTATTACCGACATTATGTTTTAATTTGTTTTTGGTCATTTATGTTTATATGTCATCTGTGCATGCATTGAGTTCTTTGGTGAGGTTGGTCACTTCGCTGAGAGGAGTGGATTTCTGGAGCTGTGTGTCATCTGCAAAAAGCTGATGATTTACAAAATGGTTAGCTATATCAGAGAGAGGTGTAGTGTATAGGATGAAGAAAATGGGCCCAAGTACTGAGCCTGAGCGACACTGTACATTAGCTGTGATGGTGACAAAGATGAGTTATTGACTAAAGTGGACTGATGTCTGTCTGAGAGATATATGATTGAAATGAAACCATTGAAGTGCAGTAGATTGAATGGCAAAAAAAACAGAGTTCAGGCAGAATCTGGTGGTCAGTAGTGTCAAAAGGTGGGGAAAGATCCAACAAAAGAAGAAGAGAAATGTCATTGCTCAGGGAGGAAAGAATGTCATTTACAGTATGTACCAAAACAGTCTTGGTGCTATATCCTGCTTGATAGGCTGATTGAAAGGGGTTGCTGAGGTTGTTTTCTTGGAGCTAGGAGAGAGGTTTGTGAGGAATGATGATCTTGGGCAGAAATAGGTTAGAGATGGGGTGGTTGTTTTTTGTTGTTGTTGTTGTTTTGAGAAGATTTTTGTCAAGTGATGGGTTTTTTTCTATGGAGGTTTGATAATGACAGTCTTCCATCACTGTTTTCATGATGGCTTTGAAACCGATCCTGCACATCACATTTCAGAGGCTACAGGATACACTGTGGCAAGTGTGGTGAGGCACAAACTAAAGCTAATTAGTTTGCACTGTTTAAGTAATGATTCCTTAATCTTTACTTGTCAGTAGCACTAAAATTGTAAAACTATTAACTTTCATCCTCACATTAGTCATTACAACATCACTCCACTTTTATTCTAGCAAAAATAAAGATCCCATCTTGACTGGCCCCTGTATCATAGTGGCTAGCATTTCACACTGCAGGTTGGAAGGTAGGTAATGGTTAGCACTTCAGATTGCAGGCTGGAAGGTCATGGGTATTCATCCATCAGTCATGTGGGATATATCAGCCCTAACTGGGTCCTTCCCAGAGCTGGGAGTGCTATGGACTTAATGTGAAGGCTGGAACCACACAGACGAGCTTCGTCCATTTCTTGGATGTGTCTTTGAGGGTGTTGCTATAATTACTTGACCAACACCACAGGTGTCACAGTTCCTGTGCCTGGTTAACACCAGGATAATTAAGACAGTAATCGTGATCTGTGGCCTTGTCAGGTGTCTCAGACTGAATGAACATCCATAGCATCATCAGGTATCATCCTCATCCTTGTCTATCTTAGCATAATACATTTTTGTCTCAGCTTCTGTGGTCCTTCAAGCCATCAGTCTCAGTGTTCCTGCATCCTTCCTTGCCAGAGGCAGTTCTGATCAAAGCCTTTAAGTTCACTGCCAGAGAGTCCACATAAAGGATTGATGGAGGGACATAGTGGCAGTCTGCTCTCTGTCTGCATATGTTAAAACAGAACAGGCATCACTGAACACCACTGAAGTCTCTCAGCAGGAGTGTGCTCCTTCAGATGGCCACCAACGATCTGACATCTCCTGTGGACCTCTGGGGCAGGGCCACAAAGTGGAATGAGTCTTGGGTGTGGCCAGAGGTAAGGATGAGGGACAAGTGGCACATGAATAGTGCCTCTGAGGTTGGCACAGATGATGGACAGCAACAACAACAAAAATGAAAAGATCCCATCTTGTGTGTAAAATATAATACTACTCAAGAACTTAAGAGCCAGCTTTGTTTTATGTATAAGTTGTAAAACTGATATTGAGCAAAATATTAAAAATTCTCAACCTAAATTTGTCTGCCAATAACAGGTACTGTAAAATGGTACATGGTTTTGAGAAGCATTCAGCCCTGTCACTGTTATTATGTTCATCACAATATAGTGGACATCAAAATAAACATAACAATCATGGAGAGAGAGAGAGAGATAAAAACAATTATTTTTTTTGAAAGCGTCAACTGAGATAGCAGGTTTGAACTGAAACAAATTGCATAGTACATATAAGCTGTATCAGTTCTAAACACAGTTCAATGAGCTTTGCTAGATTTGTTGGGCTTTTGTACCCATGCCTGATCTGACTCAGCGATGCTGACAGAGGGCAGACCCTGGTATGGCTGAATCAGTAAATGTTGGAGTAGCTGATGGGAAGTGGCCAGATATCAGGCAGCAGACAGATTTATTGCCCTGACATCCCTTAGGAACAGAATAGCCACTGCAAATGTGCTGAGGGGTAAGATAAGATCAAATTCTCTATTTACGAGGGTAATAGATAAGCATGTATGCTTTTTTACATCCAGCCCTCACCCAAACAAGGGACTACTCTAGATCTAATTATACATGTACACATTTTCTAAGCTATGACACACTGGTACACACACGGAATAAATTAAGTTTAGACATCAAACATGATATGAGACAGGCAGGAATGGGTGTGGATACCTGGGGCTAAACAGCGGGCAGCAGGCAACGTCAGTGTTGGTGACCAGACCATTCACAACTAGCTTCATGAGAGCAACATCTGCTCAAGATGGCCAGCTGTCTGATCTCCATTGACCCAGGCACACTATGCTCTTTGTCTGGCCTGTCCCTGACATCATTTGCCATGGACAAGGCAACAGGGGATCAGGGTGCTCTTCACTGATGAGCCTTAATTCACCCTGTCCTTCAGTGATGGGAGAGTTCGAGTTTGGTACATGTGTGTGGGAGCATGATGTTATGGTGGTGGGTCATACATGGCATGGGATGGCTTTGGACAGAATGACAGAACACCTCTGTACCATGTCCATGGGAATTTTGACCGGCACTGGCTACAGAGATGACATTCTGCAGCCCCTCATTCTGCCAGCCCTGCAGGCCATGGGGTCAGGGTGCTTTCCTGCAAGATGATGATACCAGTCCCCGTCTATCATATGTTATTAACAACTTCCTGCAGCAGCAGCAAGTCACCAGGATGAATTGGCCAGTCTGTTCACCTGATCTCAGTTCCATAGAACATCTCTGGGATGTGCTTGGTGACAAATGCAAATCAACCACCCACCTTATGACCTCAACCAGATGTTCCAGATTTTGCAGCAGGAGTGGCAAGTGATACCTCAGGAGACTCTGATGAGGTTGGCCATGTCCATGCTTGGACTGCATCCACATCAGTGGGTCTCACTTTGTTCATTTGTATTTGTAATGATCACATTTCTGACTTTGTAAAACATGAGTGTGTCCATTTAACCATAAACTTCAACTGTATGAACTGAGTTTAGTTTAATGGAATTGTTTGAAAATTGATCGACAAATGAATGAAATTAAATTGTGACTGGCTTACATTGACATATTTGGTTTCTGTTTGTGAGTGTGTGTCATTTGCAAAGTAGCCTTGACATTTCTTTCAGTAGTCTATATGCTTTAAAAAGAGAAAGGATACCCTGAAACTTTCTGGAGCACACTGAGATCAAAACCCATGCATTCTGCCATGCATTACACTGATACATCTTGCATATGTGATGTTATTGCTGCATGTTGACCTGAAGAAGTTGAGTGTTGGTTCATTCACACCAGCATTTTACCATTGGTCCACCGTGACAGTTTTAGGAATGCAAAATCACAGGATGTTGTTTGTGTTTCCTCCTCCAGTGAATGTTTGCATGTGTTTAACTTCTTGTTCTGCCTCCTCTTGTGCTTCACAGGTAAGCTTATTTTCCCATGGGCCCTCTTGGCCTCCTTTTAGCTTCTCTGCATTTGACCTCAGCAGAACCCTCCAAATACTTTCTATAAGTACATTCATACTATCAGTATCATCCATTGTCAAATAGAAAGGTGACAGTTGTTTTGGTTTGCTCTGCAAAATGAGAATCTTCACATTTTGAAATAAATAACTGTTGATGTGTGTAGTGTTACACAGAATGCGTGATGATGACATCACAGACACCATGACTGGGCATAAAACACCAATTTACTTACTTACTAGTATACTGTTGTTATAGTTGACAGACCTGGTTTCAACCTCACTGTTTGCCAAATTTGAGACCAATATTGCTTGAATACTTGAAATCAGTTGTAGCAAAGAACCAGATCTTCCTCCATCTACAGTTTGAAATTAAATGAATTGATTACTCCAGTGCACTGTTTATACTTTTATAGCCCTGTTAGTCTTAAGCGCCCTGCACTTTGCATGTAGCTGGCAGTCCAGTGTCTAGAGAGTCCATAATTATACATGTGTGAATAAAATATGTGTATAAACATTGTATCCATGAAATACTGAATCTCAACTAAGTTTCTGTCTGATTTTCCAGGTTAGCAACATAGAAAACAACATAACACGCCTGGCGACAGATTACACAGCAAATGAGCTGGAGTTCTTCAAGAAGCTGGTACGTGTATAGTAAAAACAATTACCAGTAGGTGTTATATATACAATCAGATGACAACTCTGGCATAATGTTTTAGAAAAGTGCACAATCTAAAACTGTATAAAGGACTCATCTCTGTATCCATGTATGTGAACACTGAGCAATTCTTTTTGAACAGATATTTGTTTTTGTTCGCAAAAAAAAAAAAAAGTGGGGTGGGGGGTTTACAAAAGATTTTGTTACTGTTTGACTCACTTGATAGCTGTGTGTGTAATGATGAATACAGAATACTTTATTCATCCCATTACGGAAAATTACTGTGTCATCGTGCACATAAAAAAGAAAAAAAAGAAGGCCATCGCCTGACAAAAATCTTTAAAAAAACTACTGCCTATTTCTAACCTTCCATTTCTGTCCAAAATCCTTCAAAACTCGTCTTTGTCACCATCACAGTTCATACCTCAGGGCCCATTCTCTTCGTCCAGTACACTGCACCTCTCTCCGACATCGTAGCTAACCACTCTGTAAATCATCAGCTTTTTGCAGATGGTACACAGCTCCTGAAATCCGCTCTTCTCAGTGAAGTGACCAACCTCACCAAAGAACTCAATGCATGCACAGATGACATAAAAACATGGATGACTGAAAATAAGCTCAAACTTAACGATGACAAAACAGAAGCTCTTCTCTTTCCCTTTTCATCTTCCTTGAAACCTTCCACCATTTCCTTCCCTGACTTCATTACTCTTGGCTCTCACAACATCCCCTTCTCTGATTCTGCCAGGAACCTTGGAGTCATTCTTCTAAACCTGTCCATGAAAAAGCACATCATAAAAATCTGTCAAACTGTTTATTTTGAGCTTAAATGCATTAGTTCAATCCACAGCTTTCTCACTGAAGATGCAGCCAAGACTCCTGTTACTTCCTATGACCTCTCACGGCTTGACTACTGCAACTGTCTCCTCATGGGTACACCTAATTCTGTCATCCAGCCTCTCCAGAAAATTCTAAACTTTGCTGCGAGACTCGTTCTCTTGGCACCCCACCACCACTCAGCACCTCTCCTGGAAAAACTGTACTTGCTTCCCATTTCAGACTGTATTAAATATAAAGTTGCTTGTATGTGTTTCAGTGCTATAAATGGTTCTGGTCCTGCTTACCTCTCTGAACTGCTACATGTCCACACTCCATCTCATACACTATGCTCTTCTGACACCCACATGCTGAAAATCCAGCAATACAAACGCAAGACACATGGCTTTCACACATTCTCTTGCTTTGGACCCCACATTTGGAATTCACTCCCACAGGACCTTAGACACTGCTCAACCCTGCTATCTTTTAAAGCCAAACTGAAAACCTTCCTCTTCTCACTTTTTTTCCATCCCCAACTAATATCAGTACCCAATTTCTGCTACAGTCATTGTGTGTATGTGTGTGTGTGCGTGCGTGTGTGTATGCATGTGTTTCCATATAATACCTTTTGTGAATTGTTTTGGTGGGACTGTGCTCTGTGTGTGTATAGAATATTGTATTTAGGTTGTGTACCTGTTTGTGTGTGTATGTGTTTCATTATGCATTTTATGAATATGTATGTTTATAATGTATTATTAGGCCATTGAGTCTGTTTCGTTGTGTGAGTATTTATGCATTTTTTACTTTTCCTTAATCAAATTGTGAAGTGCTTTGAGTTGCTAAAAATAGGGAAAGCACTTTATATATTAATATCCTATTATGATTATGATTATATGCTCTGATTTGATCTTGTCTGACTATAATATTAACTGTGCTCTTCTTAAATGATTGTCATTGTTTCATTTTATTCATTGTCTTTATTATTTTATGCTGCCCACAGTTTCCTTTAAATGGAATTTTTAACATTATAACAATCACTGGACTTGACATTTGTTAGATTGAACTTTAGACACTCCAGTACATGTACATTGCTTCGTTGCATTGATCCAATTCAAAATAATCACATTATGCTGGACCTTAGAGGACATCTGAATATGACTTACAGAGTTGATCTTGGTTTGCAGGTAGAAAGCATTGTTGAGAATGAAGGTCATGTGGGGTCAAGGGCAGCATTGAATATTGTTGATCGGCTTGAAAAAAAAATGGCACGGCAGGAAGCTGAGAGTCTGCTTGAGCGCCTGCAGACTGAATGCTGGGTGTTGCAGGTAACTATCAAATGGAGCCGTGGAAGTAATTTTGACTGGAATCTTCTGTTTCTCTCTTAAGTCTTAAAAATGATGGCAGGGTCAGAGTTGGAAAAGACTTTTCTCCTTCTGCCCCACTCCAATCCCTCCCTCCGTCCCCATCCCCCTCCCCCATCAAAACAGACACATTGAAGCAAGACAGACGTTCATAGCAAAAGGATTTTTTTTTATAGTGAAACTACAGTTATATTTTCTACAAAAGATTTCACTCTTGAGATGAAACTTTTTGGTGAGTATATATATATATATATATATATATATATATATATATATATATATATATATATATATATATACATATATATATATATATATCACAAGATCCTGTAACAAACGAAATGTCCTTTGCTGCCCATGTTCCATTAATTTCGTTACTCATGATAGCTGTTGATTTTTTGTTCTTCTGATAACAGCTACTTTCATGGAGTATATCACACAGCTGGGAGACTAACATAAAACTCTGACAGTGACCAACACTTCCTACTTTGTACATAGTCTATTCCAGAATTGAAAATGATATGGTCAGTTCCAGGAATTGGGGCAGGGGTGCATCAAGTCCTTACAAGTTTATTCCATTGCTTATTTGTAAATAGGAGATCTGTCCCATAGTGTGTGATAATTATTGTTTATACATGCCATAACTGTACAAATTTGTGTGCTTTTTTGCATGATTTACAGTATCCTAAAGCTGGGCTCCTTCAGAGTGTTACAAGTCCTGCAGCAGTGTGTGTTTAAAAGATGGTCATGGACAGTGGCTTGGGTTTTATCAAAACAATAGAAGACAGGTGGTCTGATGTTAATACTGTATACTATGGTCTTGAGGTTCATGGAGAGATGGGGACCAGCCAGAGGTTGTGGAGACTGCAGCCTAGTCAACTATGGAAGGACTCCAGCAAAGGGGCTGACAAAGTAGCAGTAGGGAGGAGGTTCCATTCAGAGACTGTACAACGGAAGAAGGGATGATGTTGCATGTGTTCCTGGTGCAGTCTTTGTGTTCCTTAGGTCCTTGGGTCATACTGATGGATGAAACTGGCTGGGTGTATATCTACAAGGCTGTTGTTGATTTTGTAGAGCATCTCTAGGGGGATCTATCATCTTCACTGTTGAAGACTTCTCCATTTCAGATTTTTGAGCATGGATGTAACAACACCTGGTGATCTGTCTGCTAGTTTCCATTGTTTGCCCATGGAGAAAGTAGCTGGTTTTGCTTGATGCGTTTTTTGCGTGGGTACTCTGGTTTTCCCATTCATCCCCTGGGGTGTTTGGAACTGGAAACTTCCTTTTCCATGGTTGGACCTTTTTTTCTTTTTTTCTTTTTAATCCTTTGTTTTCCAAATCTCAGCTCTCTGTGTGTCTGTTTCTGTTTCGCCCCCCTCCCCCCCCCCCCCCCCCCCCCCCCCCCCCCCCCAATCATCCTTCTGTCACTCTTCTGTGCCATTTAAGTTATACATCATTACATCACATCAATTACACGTCATTGCCATGCCAACATTTTTCCAAGCATTGGACATGAAACAACATAGCTTAACTAAAAGCAGATAAGTGTCCTAGTACTGTATATTATTTTTCACCATTTAGCTGTTGTTTAAGTGTTGTTTTATAGCTTGAAAAGAGGATTGCTCTGAAAATGTGCAGGTTGTGTCTTGTCCTAATAAATAAAAATAGTGTTCAACCTTTTATGTGTTGGATCTTGTTTTAGAACGATAGCTGTTATTTGCGTTTCAGATTTTTTTTTTAAATGGCAGCAACATCAGCTCTCTTCCACAGAAACATGTCATGGGGGCTTAGGTTGGAAGGGTCTGAGCAAAGTATTGTACAGAATGATTTCATGGTTTCTGTTCCTGAGGGAGGGTAGTGGTTTGTAACGGCCTGTGAAAGATGGGTATGTTGTCATGATCAGGTCCAGGACCTCATGCTTCCTAGTTGGGGAAGTCCACCATCTGTGTGAGATTGTTGTTTACTATGTTAAGGAAGTATATGTGACTACTGGTTGCCTTGTATGCTGATAAAAGGCCCCTCAGTGTCTGGACTGTTAAAATCACCACCAGTGATCAACACAGCTCCTTTGGCTTTCCTTTTCAATCACTCATTGACATTGAGTGTGAGTTGTTGAACCTTTTGGGGGCCTGTAGTCGGTTGCAATGGTTACTTTCTTGTTTTGGAACCTTGGGTGTACTGCTGATCATCTCAGTATCCTTCAACCTCTGAATGTCATGCATCTCCAGCTCATGTTTAGCTGTAATAAATACTCCTCCATAAGAGTCAGATTGAGCTTGTTTGTGGACATCGAAGCCAAGGAAGTTGGGGAGGAACTCTGCTGAGCATATACCTATTTGTTCAGCCATGACTCAGTTCACAGAATCATGACTTTCATGTCTTGGTCTGTGGAATCAGTGAGGGCCTCAAGGTCTCTGCCTTTCTTCTTTTTGCTCTGGTAATTGATGTGCAGGTGATCTGCATGTGCAGGTTCCTCCACTTATCCTTTTGTGAGTCAGTGGGAATCATTTGAGATTTGGGTGAGGTCATGCTAATTTCAGAGTCAGCCAGGACTGTTGACTGAGGACAAAAAATATTGCATGGATTTTGTTGTGGATGAGAGGCCTGGTGAAGATAATGTTTGAGAGGGTGGTGGACATTTGTTGGACTGTGTCTGATGGGATGGTGTATAGTCTAACAGAAACGTTGTTGCTGGGATGGGATGCTTTACGTTTTATATGCTTTATATGAGATGGTGTAGGTTTTGTTGTCAAATGAATTTCCATACGGGGACTATAAAGTTGTATTTTGTGATGAAGTTGATTGGAATCACTGCATCTGTCTCAGTGTCTGTCTAGTCCATGTGTTCGAGTTTTACCTGATAATATTTTCTTTACCACACAACCTTTTGTAACCAAACTTGGTATATTGGTTCATCATCATGAACTAGAATGTCATGAAAAAAAGTTCAAAATATGATTCTTTTACAGCCAAGCTTAATTTGATGGTAAATCATCATAAACTGGAGGGTCTTACGGAAAAATTGGATTGCTGTGTTCATTTTCCCCAAAGGGAGGCTGTGCTTATCTGGTATTACACGTCTGTCTGGAATCTCAGGGTTGTCATTTTACTCCCCTTTCATATTTCCTCTCTTGTTTTCTGCCTAGTCCTCTTTCTCTTTCTGTCATGTCATTTTTCAGCTTAAGACCCATTCTCCTGATTTTTTTCCAGAAAATTCTCAATTTTTTGTTAAGCAAGAGGCTTTTTGTTCTTGTGGAACAGCTAGGAGATGATAGTTGGTAGGTAAAAAGCCTCTTGCTTAACAAAAAATGGAGAATTTTCTGATAACAATCCGCTTATCCCTCTTTCACCCATAGCTCACAGCTTGCTACCATTATGAATTTCTGAAAATGTGTGTTTGATGTGTATTTTCTTTTATATTTGTGTATTGGTTGATTTTGTTGATTTGACTTGAGAAAGGCTTTTTGTATAAATATATGTATAAGACTTTATAGAAATATGTATTTGCTTATGACAGTTTGATAATCCTGAGGTGACCCTGTGGTGTTGACATGACATTAAATCCAATAACTAATTAACTGTGTTTATGGTCAGTCACATCAAAAGTTCAAGACTTATTGAATGTTTATCTCTCGTGTATTTGCTGTACCATTGATCTGTTTGCAACCAAATTAAAAATGTGTTAATGTACTACTATTAATAACCAAATTACATGCAAAGTAGACATGCATGCTGACAGTAACATTGTGACATACAGTATCTAAGCACAAAACATCAGGTGGTTTGCCAAGCAGGGTGACACACTTTGTTTGTACCATTGTTGTTGTTTTTTCAGAAGGAGGGCATGATCTCATTGTCAGTACGAAGCATTCTGGAGTTAAATCAGTACATCCAGCAGGTCTACCCAGATGCTGTCAAGATCTGTAACATCTGCAACCTCATCTGTCTCAAGGTAATAATAATAATAATGGACATTTCTATGGTGTATGATCCCTAGCAAGATCTAGGGCACAATGCACTGTACAAAAAGCTGCAGAAAAAAGTATAAACACATACAATGGATAAAATGAAAAGGTTTCAGGCCATACGACTGCCAACCACACAAGAATTTACATAATAATATAATAATGTACATTTATCATACACTCATCAACGCCCTGAGCACTCACATGATACATATTAACTTACATATGATATTCTATACACATGTAGAGCATAGTCCTACCAAAACAATTTACATAAAGTAATGCACTACAAACACACAAACACACACACACACACACACACACACACACACACACACACACACACACACACACACACACACTGGTTGTAGCAGAAACTGGGTACTGATATTAGTTAGGATGGAAATACTGTGAGAAGAGGAAGGTTTTCAGTTTGGCTTTAAAAGATGACAGGGTTGAGCAGTGTCTAAGGTCTCGTGGGAGTGAATTCCAAATGTGGGGTCCAAAGCAAGAGAAGGTGCGGAAGCCATGAGTCTTGCGTTTGTATTGTTGGATTTCCAGCATGCAGGTGTCAGAAGAAGAGCATAGTGTACGAGATGGAGTGTAGACATGCACCAGTTCAGAAAGGTAAGCAGGACCAGAACCATTTATAGCACTGAAACACATACAAGCGACTTTATACTTAATACGTTCTGAAATGGGAAGCCAGTGCAGTTTTTCCAGGAGAGGTGTTGAGTGGTGTTGACGGGTGCTAAGAGAACAAGTCTTGCAGCGAAGTTCTGAATTTTCTGGAGATGTTGGATGACAGAATTAGGTGTACCCATGAGGAGACAGCTGTAGTAGTCAAGCCATGAAAGGATATAGGAAGTAACAAGAGTCTTGGTTGCGTCTTCAGTGAGAAACCTGCAGATTGAACTAACGCGTTTCAGCTCGAAATAAGCAGTTTGGCAGATTTTTATGACGTGCGTCTTCATGGACAATTTTGAGTCAAGAATGAATCCAAGGTTCCTGGCAGAATCAGAGAAGGGGATGTTGTGAGAGCCAAGAGTTATCGAGTCAGGGAGGGGAATGGTAGAAGGTTTCAAGGAAGACGAAAAGGAAAAGAGAAGAGCTTCTGTTTTGTCGTCGTTCAGTTTGAGCTGATTTTCCGTCATCCATGTTTTTATGTCATCTGTGCATGCATTGAGTTCTTTGGTGAGGTTGGTCACTTCACTGAGAGGAGCGGATTTCTGGAGCTTTGTGTCATCTGCGAAAAGCTGATGGTTTACAGAGTGGTTAGCTATGATATCGGAGAGAGGCGTAGTGTACAGGACGAAGAGAATGGGCCCCAGTGCTGAGCCCTGAGGCACACCGTACATGAGCTGTGATGGTGACAAAGACGAGTTATTGACTGAAGTGGACTGATATCTGTCTGAGAGGTATGAGTGAAACCATTGGAGTGCAGTAGACTGAATGCCCAAAACAGAGATCAGACGGGAGAGGAGAATTTGGTGGTCAGTAGTGTCAAAAGCAGCAGAAAGATCCAACAAAAGAAGAACAGAAATGTTGTCATTGTCCAGAGCGGAAAGAATATCGTTTACATAACAAAACAGTGTCAGTGCTGTGTCCTGCTCAATAGGCTGACTGAAAAGGATTGCTGAGGTTGTTTTCTTGCAGATGGGAGAGAAGTTTGTGGAGAACGACTTTTTCAAGAATTTTGGACAGAAATGGAAGGTTAGAAATGGGACGGTAGTTTTTAAAAAGATTTTTGTCAAGTGATGGCTTTTTCAACTGAGGTTTGACGATGGCTGTCTTCAGATCACGTGGTACAAAGACAGTGGTAAGAGATGTGTTGATGATGTTCGTGATGGTCAGCAAGAGGATGTCAAGGTTTTCATAAAGAAGCGTGGTGGGAATGGGATCAAGTTCACAAGACTTGGAAGATGCACTGTTGATTATTTTTAAGACAAATTCATCAGTGACAGACTCAAAAGTTAGCAAGGGATTTCCAGCGAAAGAGGTATCAGGGCAAGCAGTTGGGTTTGGAGGAGGAAAATTGTTTCTGATGGTGCGGATTTTCTCAGTGAAGTAATCAGAAAAGACATCCGGAAGGTCGTCAGAGTCAAATGTTGAAGGAAGGGGTGAAGATCTGCTTTTACCGAGGATGGTGTTGAAGTTTTGAAAGAGCTGTTTACAGGTTGTGCTAGACTGAATCTTAGCAGAGTAGTAGGCTTGTTTGGCTTTATCTACAAGGTTTGTTACTTTCTGTTTAATGGAGTCATATATCTGTTTGTGGACGGTGAGCTTAGATTTGAGCCATTGTCTCTCCGCCTGCCGAAGCTCCCGTTTCAGCTCACAGAACTGCTCCACAATACTGCTGAACCAGGGCATCGGCTTCCTTGTACGGACTGTGCAACGGCAGAGAGGGGCGTGCTTGTCAAGGACAGAACGGAGATGGTTATTGTCATCACTGATAGAACTGACTTGTGAGACAGCATGAGAGAGATCTTGTTTAAAGGCACTGGTGTCAACCTTTTTGAGGCATTGGTACGAAAAAGTTTTTCGGTACAGCAATTTCAGTAAATAAACCAAAGTTGTCAGTAACCAAACATGACCAAACTCTGATTTGAGCACACATGTATGATACAAGTAGATATACTGCAAATACAAAAAATTTACAGTGGGATATTGCACACACACACACACAGGTTGGGGGAGGGGGGGTTATTAAATATATTCAGATTTGAAGAGACGAATTTTTAAGGCTTGTTTGAAAGAAGATGTTGATGCTGAGTGATGAACATCATACGGTAACAAGTTCCACTGTGTCGGGCCCATGAAAGAAAAGGCACGTTGTCCAATGGTCTTTGTTTTTGTGAAAGGTATGCGGAAGGTTCTGATGTCAGAAATGGAGTGAAGTTGTCTGGATGGATGGTAGACAGTCAGGAGTTCAGAAAGATAGACTGGGTAACTTTCAGTGACAGAATTGTAGCACATAGTTGTGACATTATACTGGATTCTTGAGACTATTGGTAGCCAGTGAAGTTTCTGAAGGAGGGGTTTGATGTGTTCGTGCTTGCGAGCTTTGAAGACAAGTCTGGCTGCAGAATTTTGGACCTTTTGGAGTTTGTCAAGAAGATGTTTTGGAGAACCTGACAGAAGAGAATTACAGTAGTCCAGTTTTGACAAAACAAAGGCACAGAGGAGGGTTTTTGTAGCATCAATAGTGAGATAGTGACGGATGTTACTAAGTCTCTGAATTTCTATGTAGGCAGATCTGCAGATGTTGCTGACATGCTTCTCCATGGACAGATTGTTAGTGAGTGTTATGCCCAGATTTTATGCCAGCAAGGAAAACAGAATATCAGTGTTTTTATAGACCATATTATAGACCATTCCCATGAGAGGAAATTTTAGAGTGCTCTGCCCCTGTGTAAGGCGAAAGTTTGTTGACTGGAACGTTCCGGCGGCTATGTTCCGGCCTACTGGGTGTCGCCTGAGCGAAGGTAGTTTCGATCAACCGCAATACTAAAAAATAACTACCATGAGGAAGGATATTGTGTGGTGTGTGCTGTTTGAACTACAAAGGAAAGGAGGTGGAAGGACGTGAATTAAAGTTGCACAGATTAACTGCTGACAAGAAACTGCGGAAGGTTAGGTGGTTGCTGCTCAGTGAAACTGGTCAAAAAAGTGACAGCTTGTTTGCCACAATAATCTGCACCGCTTTGTTTTATACTATTTTATTTACTTTATTTCGGACAGAATTCTTTCAGTATCCTGATGCTTTTAAAAAAACTAGGGTGAGGGTGTATATTTAAAGAGGATTCACAGCAAAATCACCAATCCTATGTGCTATCATTACTGTTTCTACGCTACAGACAATGAGACATGTGACCAAATCCTAGCCCTAACCCTATCAGCAATGTGCCTTTAACTTATTTTGTAATTTTTAATTCCCAACCAAAGTCTCCTGTTGGCGCATGTATGCCAACTGTGTCTGAGTGTGTTTGTGCCTTTATATGGCAGATTGTAAATATAAGGTTTGAGTGAGACAGTGGTGTTGATGACATTCGCTTTCCACTGACAAACACCACATTTAATTATTTTTTCTGTCTAAAAATCCTGGAGTAGTTCAGAATATAGCTTTTTATATTACACCCACTGCTACTTACTAACTTAGTGTAAAGAATGTGGCCCAAGTTTTACCTTTTGGCTTCTCACTTCATTTTTTTTCTCTTTTTTTTCTTCAGTCAAATTATCAACATTTCTTTAAACTTAAAAGATGTCTGAATCACAACAGTGTACATTACAGCAATATACAATTTATATCTATACATATACTGCTTTTTAAGTATCAAGAATATTCATTTGTCCTCTGTAAACACAGGAAATTCAAATTATGGCCATAAGCAAAATAAACAAACATAAATTATAACAAATAGTGTAGGCCTAGTGCATTAACTATTGATTATACACACACACACACACACACACACACACACACACACACACACACACACACACACACACACTGTTAGTATTACTGTACATGTGTGTGTGTGTGTATATATATATATATTACACACATACACTCTGCTAAAATATGCAAGTCAGTTTAGACACAGATTAAAAATACAGCTATTAAGACACACGCACACCCATACATCTATCTGTTTCTCTCACTTACACACCCACATAACAACACCTCCCCAACATACCCCACACCCTTCCCCCTCCCACACACATATATACACACAACCAGTATATATGTGTGAGCAAGTGCTCTTTGTACGTTTTTACAATAATCCCGCCCCGGTTATCAGATCCATGCAATTTCATTACTGTACTGTTAGTAACCCGGGAACCGAAGCAGACGACGCTTTTGTTTTGAAGCGCTGCGTGTTGCGTAACGCCACATGGCCTTCACACAGCCGACCGGCGATAGCCGCTGGTGCGCGCCATTTTCAAATCTGTTTACTCCCTTAATATTTTGACCGCTTGTTTGTTTACCTACTCCTTGTTCACCTAGTCCTTTTTATGCAGCAAGCCATGTCGGTGTAATATAATTTGGCATCTTAGAATGTTTATTTAGATCTTATAGTTTAGACGCAGGGTCGAGCTTAATCAGTAGCCGATGCCTCTCTAGGTCCATTCTTTTTATAGCCGTCGTCTGCATGGCGCGTTCTCTGTTTAGTACTAGTGAATAGTAGTGAATCGTTGTTTTGACTCGATGAAAGTAATTCTGTGTCGATCAATGCTTTGTCGTATAGTATTTTGTTTAGCTGACTTCATGTTTAGTGTTTATTTTGGGTTGAAATTAACTTATTGAGTATTGTGTACTGTAGAAGCTAAATTATATTCATAGTCTACTTGATATCACTATCAGCGCTGTTGCGACTAAGATAACGCGCCCCAGGCGAAAGTTCGCACCGATTGTTTTAGTGCTAGTCTTTGAGTGTGTCTTGCTTCTCTTACAGAGCGTTGTATTGTAATTGTTATGTACCATTTTAACCGTGGGAGCGTGCTCTTTATTCTGATATAAGTTTTAGCGACAGTTATATTTTGTACATTGTGTTAGTTGTGATTTAGTTGTACGAATCTGCTTATAGATAGGTGCAAGCCACGCTTCCCACTCTTGTTGTAAATTAAATAAGTCATGTGTGTACATTTTGTTTATACGGTTTAAAAGGTTGTAACTGTAGCTTTTATTTGATGTATTTCATGTTTTAATTAGTTTAGTTATTGTTGAGGAAACTGTATTTGTGCGGGCCAAGGAAACACAATTGTCAGCCATTTTGTGGTCCATAGGGCTGATTTCATTGTAGCGATAGCGTGTGTTCTTTGCGGCCCGCGCAGTTCTCTTATCTATGCGTGCGCGTGAGGATTTTGGGTGTGCTGAGAAAGTTGTCTGCTGCTGTAGAATAAAACCTGATTGCTGCCGTTCGCCTGCTGTGGTCTCCATTTTTGACCGACTCCACTGTCCTGTCCTTCTACGCGGCTACCACTCCACACCATTACATATGCATTCTACTTATTTTTAAAAATAATGTACAAATAAGTACAGCCACAGATTAAGAGTACAACAATTAACACACATACCCGCACACACACAAGCTGCATGCATGCATTGTGCTTTAAAAAATAAATAATTGCAATTCACAAAATGCAGTCCTCACACAGTGGTTGGTGTAGTTTTGTGGTTTTACATTTTGTTAATGATATTTACTTTTCAGTTTCATTCATAATATATGTGCTTCTGTGTTCTTAGAGGAAAATAACACTAAGTGACAAGTAACTGAATAAATCATTAAATGTCTACTTGATTTTTATTACCATTTATGAAACGTTTTGTTAAATAAGCAAATAAAGAGACTGACTTGAACTGATTCTGCTTCCTCTTTTAAAACTGTCCTCATAAAACACCTGCTCAAACACTATTTTTAAACCTCTTGCTCAATCTCTTCATTTTCTTTATCACTTAACTCTGTGTGTGTGTGTGTGTGTGTGTGTGTGTGTGTGTGTGTTTTTGGGTGGTATATGACTGCATGCTGCATATTGATGCAGTTAGATCTGAAATGAAAGCAGAGCAGGAATAGTACAGCAAAGCTGATTTATCCAAACAGAAATGAAACGGTCCAGTATCTTGCAGTCAGCACTCATACTTTGGACCTGTTCATTCGAGGAGGGGAGTTGGGGTGGGAGGATGCTGGCAGTAAAAGTTTTTGTTTCTAGCATTGACATGTATGTATGTGATGGGTATGGCAGCTGGTTTGACAGTGAGTGTTTGACTGCTTGGCTTGCTGATCAGCACCAGAAATGATCTTGTTTAGCTGGAACTTTTACTTGATTTTGCACCAAGGGTACAGAATATCTCCAGTAAGTAACAAAAAGCAATCAGTTTCAGCTGGTATGTGGTACTGGCGACTATTTTTTTAGGGGTACAAGGGAAATATTTACTGATAAAAACAGGCATATACGGGCCTAGCAGAGGCTTTGGCTGTCATTGTTGCTATTTTTCCAACAGCATTGATTTTTATTCTCATCATACATGCATTGCCTAGTGCATGGCAGATTCTGGAGGAAATATATGCAGGTTGTTCTACATGGACTTTCTCCAGAGCAGCCAAATACAAGATATTCAGCACTTCAGTCACCAATGGAACTAAACTAAAGAGATAGGGGATCCTATAATTCAGGGGGCTGTCTGCTCTTTTCATTGCAAAACAGTCAAATACACTTAAGTGGGGGATAGCTTAGTGGTTAGAGTGCTAGACTCATGATTAAAAGGTAGTGGGTTTGAGTCTGTGCATGAGCAGTGCAAATAATTCTTCACCAATGTCAACTTTCTGTGCTGACTCTTATTTTGATATCCATTCCACTCCAGTGTTACCACAGTAGCACATGCATAATGTGCAGGTAGCACAGGTTACAGCTAAACATGCATGCACTTTACATATGTGGCTTTGCATGAAGTGACATGGTGTATGGTTGTATGGTAAACACAGAATGTGCCAAGACAGCAGCGGTTTCATGTGGCACCAAACATGTCGGTGGATATTCAAAAATGCGCTATAAATAGCTAGTCACTCCTGTAGAATCACATGTGAGCACATGTATCTGCTCGAGATGTGAGAACAGCGCTATATAAAAGCAATCAGCAACAAGTCAAATGTGCTGGGGATTTCTTTTCTTTGAACTATCCTTTTTTTTAAATGTTACTTATCTGTCAATGACGGATAATTTGGACCTTGCGGAAAGTACTTCGCTTTTAGTGGGTTTTTTGTTTGTTTGTTGTTTTTGTTTCTTTGCTTTGGAAACTGACAGCTCCGGATGTTGATGATAAAAAAATAAATTGATTATTTTATTTTATCTGTTGCTCATGACGCAATCTTTGGAGCAGTCAAGCTTCAATTTTTGATGGCTTCAACAGTTTTGTTCATGTTTCCCTTTGCAAAAGCTGCATTGTCAATGCAGTAATGGCATCTGTGATGCATGTTTGCACCTGAATTGACATCCGGCTGTGTAGAGCATATTTGACTTGTATGAGGTATAAGGGTGCTTTTCCCTTGTTTTCTGATAGTGCACATGTTGCAGACACTCGCGTGTGTGTGTTCAATGGTGCCACTTGCTATTTGATATGTTATACACACTGTACTATATTATTCAGAGATCACACCTCCATCCATCCGTGTGTGTGTGTGCGTGTTTTTTGGTGCTATAATTTTATGATTTGGTATCTTTTTTATACACTCTACTGCATTAATTGGAGATCACCTCCATCCATATGTGTGTCTACATACTCTTCCTCCATGGAACAAAACAAATAATGAAGAGAGAGAGAGAACAAAAACATTTTTTTCTGTGAGAATCAAAAACAAACATTGCTTGCTCATACTGGGGATGGGAAGGATTCTCTCCATCTAATGTTAGCAATAGTCAGGCATAGTTCAACGGTTAGAGCATTGGACACGTGATTGAAAGGTCCCAGGTTCAAGCCCCAGCAGGAGCGGCAGGAGAAGTTTCTTTTTCAGGATCAACATTCTGTACTGACTGTTATTTCGGTATCCATGCCACCCGTTACTGCAGTAGCATGTAAAAGATCCCAAAAGTGCATGTGGCAGGTTACAGCTAAACACACATGCATCCTACCTGTGTATCCTTGAATGAAGTGACATTGTAAACTGGTGCTTGATTGTATGGTGTACACAGAACTGGCACTGAGACAGCAGCAGTTACATGTGGCCCCAGCCATGTAACAACGAAATAGCGCTGTCACTGGGTATTGAAAAATGTGCTAGAATTTTTTTAAATAAAAAAACAATGCAGTCACTCATTCAAAACCACATGTGGCATGAGTGCAGCAAGTCTGGTTTAGAGCAGAGAATAGCACTATATAAAAGCAATCAATAATAATAATAATAAAGTAGTATGTGACACCCAGGAGAATGGTGTGGGGTCAACCTGTAGAAAGAGAATCAAGAGCTGCAAACTTTCTATTGTGACAAAGCATTTATGTCATAAACCAAAGCCAAGCTTCCTACCAATACTGACAAAAACAACAGCATACAACTGTACCTGCCTAGAAGGTTTATGTTGCAAAACTTGCAGCTGGCCAGCAGCTAAGTTAGGAATCTGGGAGCATTCAGCAATGAAATGCATTTGAAATGCTTGGCTTTGACTTGTCCGAATGGGAAAAGGGGAAAACATGTTCAGCCTAGATGAAATTCATCTTACACATTTTTGTCATCTCCGTTGTAAGATTAGTTATACAAAGAGCAGCTTTGGTTGGGAAATTAAAAAGGTTCAAGTTAAGTAAAGTTCAACTTAACTGTTTTTGACTTTATTGTATTTGACTCTGTCACTTTGAATCCATTTTTAACTTTGTCATACAGCTTGTCTTAGTATTACATCATAATTCAAAGCTTGACTCCAGTGTTGGCCTTTTTGTATTTTTTAGAATGTGTGTGTGTGTGTGTGTGTGTGTGTGTGTGTGTGTGTGTGTGTGTGTGTGTGTGTGTGTGTGTGTGCAGCAACCTTGGTACTTGGATAATTTTCACACAAACAACATACTGCACAAGTGCAAGCTAACATATAGGGCAGCAGGGTAATTGGTTGGTCATTTTACCGACAGGCAATAAAACTTTGGGGATTTGAAATCACCTGTTGTGGTATTGTTTGTAGAGGTGAGTTTTTAACACAAAATTTGAAAGCATGGAGGACTGAATGTGACAGATGTCAGAAGGGACAAAATTCCATTGCTTTGGAACACAGTAAGAGAAATGAGCGTTGGCCAAAAGTGTTAGTTTTAACATGGGGGATATGAAGTATTTGTGTGTCTGCAGCTATCTGGATTCTTGATGCAATTTGACTTGCTAAGTCTGACTTAATTTTCTATTTTACAAATGCAGTTCATTTCTGTGGTGACAAAATCAATTGGCAAATGGCATACTGGGCATTCCAGCTTCTGTGAAACTTGTAATTTTAATAAATATTTATAGTAATGTAATATATGCAGAGGTGCCTTCTGAGCATTTTTGAGCTTTCACAAGTGTTTCAGGGTGTTAACTCTGAAATACAAAATAATGACATAAAAACAACAACATCAAATCATAAGAAATGTGTTACATACTTATTTGTGAAGCCCAGTATCCTTCAGTTAGAGAAGAAGATGATGATGATTGCTTTTATATAGCGCTATTCTCCACTCTCAAGCAGACTCACTGCACTCGCATGTGATTCTACATGAGTGACTAGCTTATTTTATAGCACGTTTTTTAATATCCACCGAAGTGGTGTACTTACAGCGCTGGCATGGCTGATGCCACATGAATCTGCTGCCGTCTTGGCGCGTTCTGTGTACACCATACAACTATGCACCATGTCACTTCACGCAAAGCCACATACATAAGGTGTATGCATGTTTAGCTGTAACCTGCCACCTGTACTTTTGGCAGGATGGCCGGGATCTTTTACGTGTTACTGCAGAGGGAGAGAGACCTAATGAACTGGGTTACATTTAATCATGCATGTGTTTAGGTATGTCTTTGTGATGTTCAGCATTCCTCAATTACATGATGCTCAGCATTCTTCAATCACAGTTCATTGAAAAAGTTTTCAAGAAAACCAGAAATTCTGAACACAGTCTGGTGTTACTGTTGTTTTTATTTATGCTAAATAATAAGGAATGTGTAAATTTTATTATGCCATGCAAGAAATGTACTCATCCTAGTCAGTTTATTTGGTGCCATAAAATGTTTTGAATAAACTTTCGCTATGTCAGTAGGTAAGTAAGTAACTTGTCAGTAGGCTCAACCCATTCAAGTTTATTGTTTGCATGAAACTATGCATTGATTTTTGTCATAAATATTTATGCCTAATAAACTTACTCAGTGACATTATAGCTTAATATAAGATAAGATCAACCATGGTAATATTTGGTTTATGTTCATGTGTTTACTATCACTTATAAGTATGATAGTGTGACATTTAAAAGAATCATACATATATAACTTGATTACAGTGCTTTGTCCTGAAAACTAGCTATACTTGAGATGCTGAAAGGATCGTCTAAATTTATAATCAGATTTCAGACAAGTTATGACAAAATGGTGTTACTGAATATGATCTGCATATCCATAAAAATGTGGCCTTTTCTGAGCATGAATGTATACAGGTAAAACCATAAAAATTTAAGTATCACTCTTTCTGAAAATTAGATAATTATTTGTCTGTGTAATGCATCTCTTCAAGGCAGCTTACTAGTTTAGTAGTTACAGTTCTCAATGCTACAAACTGCCTCAACTCAACCACTTCTGGCTACTTGACTAAACTGACAGTTTACAAACCAACCTGCCAGCTATGCTTCTTCTGATACTTCCATTGTCTGTCACCAGACTCGGTGCGCATGCACTCACTTGGTCAGAGGTCTTTTTTTTATGCTGCACCATCAGTCTGGAACAGTCTCTCAAAGTTAGGTCATCAAACATACATCTTTCAAATCATCTTTGGGGTCACACCTCTTCAAGCTATCCTGCTGACTGTGTGTGTGGACATGTGGTGTTTGTGTGTGTGGTGTTTGTGTGCACATGTGCAAGTTTGTTTTTACTGTTTTGGTTCTTTGCTTTGTAATGGGCTATGTGTTCCAATTTGGAGGAAGAGCACATGAAAGAGTACATTATTATTATTATAGTTACATAAATGAAGATTTTCACATTTCCAGATGCAGTTTTGTTGATGAAACTGTTTTGTAGCACGCTTGGAAGAGAATCTCTCATTTCAGCTTATGGTTGAGTGACAGCTTTAGTATGAATCTCTGAATTAGTCATCAGATAATCAGTCTTCTTTAAGTGGGTGCTATACAGTGCCACATAAAAGATGATTAAACAATTAACAACAACAAAAACTGCTACTTTATGTTAACACATTTCCATGAAAATCTGTCCAACTGCTGTTAATAATTTTGATAAATAAAAAATAGAAAATGTTCTTCTTTCCAATGGTACCAGATGTAAGCATATATACATTATGTAAGGAGCCATGTAAATATAAGACCACAACAACTGTTATTTAATGACTTATTGTTATATTGTTGCATGCTGTAAAAAAAAGTAAATGTCCCAATGGACCCAAATGCATTTAAAACAAATCTGCACTTCTGGGACATTTTCTGGAAATCTAGTTGATGTCTGGAAGTCAAACTGAATGAAATAATCTACAGATGCTTTTACTTTTTTCAAACAAGGAAGAAGCTTCAAGCAGTTTTCCCCATTCAGTTTGCATTCTTAAGATCATATCATCAGTATTATATATACTTTGTCTGCAAGTCCCTATTCCATATTTAGTTTAAACAGTGTGCAGATCTGTGTGCATGTTCATGCTGTATGTGTATTGTTTTGTGGTGTATGTGGGCATGTTTGTGCTGTATATGTATTGTTTTGTGGTGTGTGTCTGCTGTGTGTGTATTGTTTTGTGGTGTGTGGGCGTGTTTGTGCTTTGTTGCTTCAAATTTGAGCTCAGAGCACAGCCATGGTGGTTTGCTCTTTATTGAGAAGAGCAGAAAAATGGTGCCTTGTGATGTAATAAGTATGGCTGCTGCACACCAACCATGTTGGCAGTCTGGTGTTTTCACTGATTATGTGTAAACATGCCACAGTTCAAAACTTCTGTTGTTTACACCTAGCAAGATTGGTTGTCTATAACAAACACCTGTGCATACATCCACACACACACACATGCATGCACGCACACACACATACACGCATGCATGCATACACACATGCACACACACACATGCCTGCGCATACATGTACACTTACATGCACTTTCTCCAGTAATCATGTTAGGACTTCTAAAACTGTGTACAGTCACAGTCTGCTGCCAAGCAGTTCTCCCTCCCCCGCCCCCCAAATCAGTCACCCCAGTGCTGGAGTCGGATTTGCTCCACCATAGGGCAGTGCCTGGTAACCCTTTCACAAAATGAGCACAGTCATATCTAAGGGCCACATGTTACATTCAGTTGCAGGCTATCAACATCCTTCCCAAAGTGTTACTTGAACTAAGTTGAAGAACAGGTCACCCTAGGTGCATTCTTGGCCCAAACCCATAAATAGAAAGAATTTATTTTTCTCTCAGCTACTTTTAGCTCAAGACACAGATTTGCCTAGCACTGTGCTATGTAGATGTGTCAATTTCACTTGCTAACACTACACTGAGAACCAATGGTTGGAGAGGGAGAAAGGGGGGCAGCACAGTTCAAGTTTAGATGAGTCATACTCATAGATCCGAACATCAGGTATCATGAATCAAGTAATGCAAAAGATTTGATAAAGATTACTGATCAAAATGAAGATGTGTCTTGACTCCCCCAGCCGACCACCACCACCTCAACTACAACCAAACTTGGTGATGCCTACTTGTTGTCCTACCTGAAGTGGGGACAGACAAATTAAGGTCCTGTCTGTTGAGAACCCAAAACTGACAAATGTTTTTTGTCCCCTTACAGTCTGGATAGGCCATATGTGCTTCACTCACTGCCAAGAATTTCTTCCTTGTCTTAATTTTGGCCATTCTGGTCCATTCACTTCATTTTATCCAAACTCTCTCCCTACTTTATAAATGCATTAGGTTTGGCTAATGCAGTTTTTCTGTGTCAAGTGCCCGCAGAATAGGCTGTAAAACATGAGAGTTTCAATATCAAACACACATCTTTCAGATCATATTTGAAATCCATCTATTCAAGCTATCCTATTGACCATGCGTGCGTGTGTGTGTGTGTGTGTGTGTGTGTGTGTGTGTGTGCATGCACTAGTTTGTTTTTACTGTATTTTGGTTCTTTGCTTTGTAATGGGTTATGTGCTCCAATTTGGAGAAATAGCACATAAAATTGAATGCACACACAAATATATATATATATATGGCTGGTTGATGAAAATAAGGGGTGTGTTTTTAACAGAAATTTCTACTGGTGCAGCTTGCTGATACATGTTGTTAGCATGATAACTGTAAGATCAGTCTAATATCACATATATGATATACATGAAAAGACTTTAAATAAAAAAAGGAAATGAGGTTAAATGTAAATAATATTCTGATATGCTTGTTATTGACTGTTTTTGATTTGGTTGCATTTGCGTGTTTGTGTGTGTGCGTGCACGCGCCTTAGGTACCTGTCCACAATGTATCTTTACTTCTGTGTCAGACAGACCCCCAGAGGCCTTTTTGTTCTCACCACAACTGTGCTGCAACTTTTTTTTCAGTATGACCCTGTAATGGTGACAAGGTGTTAAGATCCAATTGAAACTAACTTCAGTGTACTCTTACTCAGAATTGCTGGGCATTAGACCAACATCCATTCTGCAAACACACACACACAATACATACATATATACAAAGTTTGATGGAATATAAGCTGTGTCCACATAGGAGTGCCACACTAACTGTCATGTTAATGACATCACCAACCAGATTAAAATGGTGGCAGCTTACAGCTGTGTTTTTGTGACCTTCAAATGTCAGTTTTTAGAAACTAGACCATAAATCGATTGAAAAAACACACTGTGTTGCGCATTTTCTGTTCCAGCCATACCAGTAGGCCCCATGATGCTTCATCGCGCTGCTTCCCAGTTTTACTGCTCTAGTGTTGGTGACCTTGATAACATTTTAATGTCACAGCAGCATCAGAAAGATGGAGCAGTAAGTTCCTGACAAGAATTGTTCCCACTGAGTTCATTTTTGTTGTATATATATTGAACAAAGGCAGGAACATACCTTCATCCACATAACAGTTCTTGAGTGTGATATTGCAATCTGGCTTACCATAATCTAGGTTTGTTGGCATCTGTTGACACAGGGTCAAGCTTGTGATGTATGTGGGTTGAAGATTCATCACCACTGTTCCACACGGTATTTCCGCAACCTTGACAACCCAACTTGTCCAGACAAGGACTGTGCTGCAGATTGGCCACATTTTGTGTCAGGTACATATACACTAAATCTGTTGGTGCTAATAGGTGGCTGTTTTAATGTCTGCAGTTAGTCCCCAACAGGGAGGCCGGGGATGTTGGATGTCTTAATGTTGTCTGGAATCTCAGGGCTGTCATTTGATTTCCCCCTTTCCAGTCTCCTCTCTCATTTTTCTGCTTAGTCCTCTTTACTCTCTTGTCATTTTTCTGTTAATGGTCCATTCTCCTGACATTTTTCCAGAAAATTCTCAAACTCTTGTACACCACTTCAGTGGATAATCAATCAAATGCAAGTCTGCTCGAGAGCAGAGAATAGCGCTATATAAAAGCGAACAACAACAATATAGATGTGTGTGTGTGTTGTTTTATGTTTGTGTAGGGACTGGTTTTGTGGACTGATTTGAGAAAAGGTTGATATAATATGAGAAGAGTTTTGAAATGTGAATTTGCTTATGACAGTCTGATTGTCCTGAGGTGACCCTGTGCAGTTGACAGGATGTTAAAATCCAATTACTAACTAACTGCAGTTAGTACAATAGTAGCAACATGACGCCACCATGCTGACAATGTTGGATAAAGCTTAAAGGACAAGTCCAAGGTTGGGGGTGATTTTTGACATGATTTCTGTTAAAGTTCGCTGAGAACAATGATGTAGGTGAAATTGTGATCTGAGGGTTATAAATGCACTAAAACAGACATTTTCTGTCATCTCGAAAGCGTCGCCATGACGCTGAAAATCATGTGCACATATGCACACTACGTCACTCTGGGGAGTCGCTGAAAATGGCTAGTAGCCACAGGGTAACCGACTTGGAAAAAATTCCAGTTTGAATCTCCAAGGATGAAACTCCGACGCCATTGTCAGTCGTTGGGCCTTTGTTTATTTCCTCCTTGTTATTTCATCTTTCTCGAACCTTGCTAGGTGTGTGGCGTTTCAGTCGTTTTCGTTCTGTTTACTCTAGCTTTCACAACAGGTTAGACCTCACTGATTGGGTGTTTTATTTTATTTTCCCAATTTATCCTTGTTTGTTTCATCATATGTAAAAATGAAAAAGTTTTGTTCGTTCTAGTTCAATAGACTAGCAATTTCGTGGCCTCCCTGTGTTAGGGTTTGGAATTGGGCTAGTTACCAGTTCTTGCCATTCAGTTTTTTCTCTTGGCTTGCCCTTTTGTTTCTCGAGTTATATTGTTCATTTATGATATATGAATGAGGGGGTAGTCTCAATGTTTAATGAGACCTCATTCTTTCTTTGTGTGGGTAGTTCGTGAGCGTCTGTTGCCCTGCCGTGTTGTCACTGCTAAGTGGGTTGTATCATGTACACGGATTACGTGTATACAGCCTTTGTCCCGTTGCTCGCTGACATTACTTGCCTTCTCTTTCTTTTCAGAAAGTGTTGTTGTTTTCTCTCTCTTTTCCTGTTCTTTTTCACCATGTGTTCTTTCTTTTTATCTTTGGTGTTTATTGGCCACTTCGTACCCACTTGTTAGCTTGCCTGATTAGGGCAGCCATTTTGTATTTCTCTTGTCATCTGCATTTGTTTACATCCCAATGCTTTGTCATCAGTAGTCCTGATTAGCATTTTGCTTTATCAGTCTGCAGCCTTTGTTTTTCTAGATGGAAGCCGGGTTAGTGAGGGGTTAGTTTAGAGTTAGTTATGGAAAGTTTGGCTTTCCATCTGTTTGTCATTGGCACAGTTATTTTTGCTTCGTGCAGACAGTAGTCGATTAGACTGTTGTGATTTGGTGGTTTTGTTTGTTTGTTTGTTTGTTTTTGGTGTTTTTTCCACCTTATGCTTGCAGGTAGGCAACCGTTTGGGGTTTTGAGGTGGTTTCAGCTGTTTTGTTTCTTTCATTTGGTGTCAGCTGTTTGCTTGACTGATTAGGGAAGCAATTTTTCGTTTGCCACCAGCATTTGTGGTTTGCTCTTTCTTTCTTTGCCACAGGCATTTGTGGTCTGTTCTTTCTTTCTTTGCCACAGGCATTTGTGTAAGGTCTCTTTCTTTCATGGCCTTTTCTGCCGTAGGCATTCGTGTTAGACTTTTTGTCTTTGCCTTGTTAGCGCTTGTTTCAGGGTATCAGTGTATCTCCCAATTTTTGGTATCATGCTGTGCATCAGCTTCATCCTTGGAGATTCAAACTGGATTTTTTTGCAAGTTGGTTACCCTGTGGACAGCCCTACAAATTCCGCTTTGAGGCAAACCCCATTTGGTATTCCGCCATAAAGTTTCCGAAATCGCACTCAGCGAAGTGCTCGCTACACAAGTAGGCGTGACTGAGGCACAGTGTCAAAGTCAGCTCGTTTGAATTGTACAAGTTTGACCCATTTTTGCCTCACAGCAGGTTGATTCCGTGGGAACTTGTGCATAGTTATGCTTTGGGTTGCTTGTGAGTTGTTACAGTTTGCAGTAGGCCGGCATGGTAGAGCTTTTTGTCGACCACACGCATACACATTCAATGAACAATCTAAGGTGGCAACTGCACTGACTCCCCAGACTGACGTCATTTCCGCGAAAGTCACGTGACTGATGGAGAACCCAAGACAAGTCTCGGCCAGCCTACAGAAAATAAAATTGATTAAAAACCAACATAATTTGTTTTTCTCCATTTTTTATTTCATTAAATCTCAAACTAGTGACTCATTTGTCAATCATTTTGATGGTTATTTTGCATACTTAAAAACCTTGGACTTTTCCTTTAAGATTCTATACCGGGTGCCATCTTGGGTGATCTGATGCCTGTGAAGAAATTTTCCAGATGTTTTATAAAGCAACTGTTGACCATTTTTTCACTTTTGGAATGACGCTGGGGTGGGAATGCATCCATACAAGAAAAAAACAGGCACAACAAAAACATCATGAAGGCGGGTGGTGTGGTCCCCACCCCTTCTAGATGTTCTTGCTGCTTGTTTTTGTCAAGGGCAACAAAGCAGCATAGACACTGTTTATCATCAACTAGTGACAAAATAACAGGACAATTTTGGCTGATGGGAAACACCCACTGAGACCTGAATTTCACACACACACGCATGCACACAGAAAAAAGACACACACATCCACACAGACCTTGACAAGTAACCCTTGCAAAATGATGATAATAATCATAACACTAATAATACATAATAATGGAAGCCGTGCATTGCACGTTTTTTAGTGACTATGGCATTCAGTGTCCACTGCCCCATTAAAATTACCAGGAGGGAGAATCACATTTCTTGCCCAGTTCGGCACCAGCAGTTATGCCTAAAGAACAGCAAGGCACTGACATGTACCGACTGTTATCCTATGCTGTGGCATTTGTGCAAGTATGTTGCTGTCGCTGCCTGAACTGCCACCAAGGAGAAGAAAACGACATATCAAGAGCTAGATGTGGCATCAAACTGGTACTATCAGTAGGTGTGATAAAGTAAATCATACAAGTGCTAAACACTAAATAAGATTTCTGAGAGTAAAAGTGCACACACAAAAGTTTATTAATTATTATATGATGAAAAGTGCGGCAGTGTTTGGTGGTTGCAGCTTGCACTCAAACCTGTCAGTTTGTGTAAATGTGACTGATAAGAGAGGGACTATCTGAGTTTCTCGCTATGGCCAAGATCTAAAACCTAGTAAGTAGCAATGAAGTTTGTTGTCTAACCAAAGACACAGAAAGCTTCTCTCTGTCTGTGCTGAAGTAACAGCTTGTTTGGCAAATAAAAGTCTGAAAAGTCAATCGGTTTGTTTCAAATCTGTGGGCGATGCCTCACCTTTGTCAGACCATACAGCCACACATATGTGTCTACTGACAGATCTATCAGAGGTACATCACTATCACACTGAGTGAACAGCTTGTTGGAGGTGAGGTCATTGGTCATTGGCGACACATTACTGAACCAACAAGGTTCATATTGCAGTCATTTTCCAAGCAAACATGCCACTCCTCTTGGGGATCTACAGCTAATCAGGTTCAGCATTTAAGCCTGGGTCATAGATTTTGTCATCATTTCAATGAAACAATAAAATCACAAACAAAATTGAAGCATATGCTAAGTTTGATGCACTTATCAAACTGTCAAACTGCCCCAGTCACTGATTTCCGCATACAGTACTTGATATACATGGCCATGGGGTTCATTATTGCTTTTGCCAAGTTTAGTTTGCTCACTTACAAGTGCAAGGTCACAGTGGTATCTAAATATTATTTTCTACTGAATGGTTTCAACACACCAGTGATAGTGACTGCTCAACTCCAACCTGCCTGGCAGTAGCCGACACCATACCTCCAGCTTGTATTAACATGCCGACCACATTTTCAGATGTTCTGGGCATTGTGTATTTGGCGCCAGTAAGGTTGAAATTGTCAGTTCAGTGGCCACACCTTTGATATTCACTCAAAATGGCTTTTACTGTTTGCACATGCCAGTCTTTGAAATGTCCTAACATTTTCTCAGCTGAAACCTCACCTCAAAACCTTGTTTGGTTAGCATACCAGTAGAATTATTTTGCACTTGTTCTGATAAAAGGTGGCATGTCTTGTGTTCAGCTCATTGAGTGTGGAAGGAAGAATATGGATAGGGGGGGGGGTTGAGAAGTTTTTATTTTTTAGAGCATTTGTAATTTAGTAACTGTAATGTGTATTTGAGTGGGCGACAGGCTGGTATGTGTGTGTGTATATATATATATATATAACGGAGTGCATTGTGTGTGTCCAGGGCCGTGACCCTTTAACCTTTTCTTTCCTGTCGTCCTTTCTCTTTTTTGATTGGGTGGGAGTGTTATGGCCCTAATTATCTGAAGTGTTAAAACTTGCATGCTGGGGCCGCCGCATCCTCTTTCCCCCAGTGTCCCTGCCGAAGCAGGTCGCCTTTTAGTGTGCATGTTACCTGGGCACCAATGCATCTGATTCATGGGAGAGCCTACACTGTTTCCTGGTTGGTGTAATTAAAAGTTATGTTATAGCAACTGCTGACTTGTGACTTCATTCATGCTTCATACCTGCTTCCCTCACATTTCCTACCTGCTTCCTTCACTCCCCACCCCGCTCTCCTACAAAGTCTGGCGCTGCAAGCAGGCTTGGAAGTAGAAGAGTCACACACCAACCGGGAGACAGTATAGAGGAGCTGTTGGGAGGCACTGGGACAGTGCAGAGGAACTTTCTGGAGGAACTGATGGCTGATTTACAACTACAGCAACAGGATCCAGTCCTTGGCCCGGCACTCGCAGCCTGGCCAGCCAAGCCCTCCAACATGAAGGAACGCTCCATGCGGGCGTTGGTACAGCAGTACCCTCACAGTTCCGGAATGGGAAGAGTGGGATTCTCTGTCGTGGGCAGGCTGACCAACGTCATGGTACCCTTGAGCAGCTGGTTCTGCCCAGCTCACTTTGGCCTGATGTCCCAAGAGAGGTCATGGACTACATCAGCAGCTGCGAGAGATGCACTGTGGTGCCATGCTTTAGGAAGAAGGAAGGGGATATGATGCTTGGTATGGTCGTTCGGTAATGCTTTGTGTGTGTAGGTTAATAGGTTGCCTTAAGGGTCCTTAACTTGTTCAGACTTAGTGGCATCAGTTTAGATTTAGCATGTAACTTAACTGTCTTGCTATTTCTAGTGTATACCTTGCATGGCAGTAGCCATTATGATTTAGCTTGTTTCCTTTTGCATGGACCTGTAGTGTGTTGATTGTTGATGCTGTTTTTTTTAGCTGAGGTAGATGTACATACGTTGCACAATTGCTTTGGATTATGTGGATTGGATGTGGCATCGATTGAGTATGGATTGTTAGTCTGGTAGTCATGCTCGAGACGTTGAGGTGTCAGTTATACTTTGATTAACCTCGGGAAGGTTGATTGGTACAAGCAATGCAGCAGATCACAATTGATCATATCTGTGTTGCATTTTGTGTATGTGGATTTGTATGCAAATGGTTATATACAGCCTTATATGCAATCGATCAGGGTTCTCAGTGGGTATGACTACATCTGTTTAGTTGATTGTTACTCCATATCTTTATATAAGGCCCTGTATTTTCATATATGCATTTCTCTAGTGAGACGTTTTATCGTACTGCAGGGCCTTCACATAAGGCTTGGTATTGAAATCATGGTTTGAGATGGCAGACATCACTTGTGTGCTGTTCATGTGGTAAATGACATGCAGTATGTAACATTCATGGTTGTAATGTTTGATTGTTGCAATGTGTGCTGTGTTGATGTTTTATTTTTTTGAACATGTTATTTCGAGGTCTTGTACAGCCAAAATTGTGGAACGTCCTCTATTTTTCATGTGCCAGACTGTGGTAGTACGTTTTTGAAATGCAATAAGAACAGATGTTTCTTTTGGGGTTTTCATTACTAGTATAGTCCACAATAGGTACGAAGACCCTTGACGTTGTTCACAGATGTGCTCTGCTACTCAGTAACAATGACATGCTGTAGCCCTTTTGTACACGTGTTGAGTAACAAGGCTGGAGCTCGTCAGTTTATGACTGACTTCCTCCCGCTCACGGCATGGTCCCAAGTGCCACCCATGTCACTGTCCGTCTCATTGTGTGCTTAAGTGGAACTGCTGTAACAATTATCTCACTCTTCCTGTTTAGTTAAGAACAATCTTGGTAATGTGGTATCTTTGATACTCACCGCGACACTGAGATACTGGTTTTAAGTGCAAGTCATGCACACAATTTATGTGCTTGATTATTAATCATTTTGTCACAATTACCATCATGTATTATAGTAACCTACAGGTAAACTACATGGTTACTGTATTTATTAGAGAATTGCTGTTGTTTAGCCTTTACGTTTGCTTCCATATTCTAAATGTTTTGTTTGCTTGTGTCTTTTCCAACGCAGACGCTGTTTCCTGGTTGGTGTTAATAAAAGTTATGTTATAGCAACCGCTGACTTGTGACTCTTCATTCATGCTTCCAACCTGCTTCCCTCACTCCCCACCCCACTCCCCTACAAAGCCTGTAATCATTTTGCCCTTTTACTGCAATGCAATCATTGCTTAGAGATGTTTCTCCTTTTTTTGTTAGTTAGCCAGGCCTTTACTGGCATACAGGGGTACAGTTTTTGTGCGTGGATGTATTGGGTACCACTTTGATGGTTTGTTAAGTCAACTCTTAGTTGCCCTACACCCTTTAGTTTTGTTTATTGCTATGTGACGCAATATGGTTATGATTATCATATGGTTATCATATGGTTATGATTGAGTGGGGGGATGTAACCATGCATTGTGTGTGTCCAGGGCCATGACCCCTGAACCTCTTCTTTCCTGTCATCCTTGCTCTTTTTTGATTGGGTGGGAATTTTATGGCCCTGAAGTGTTAAAACTTGCGCACTGGGCCCGCTGCGTCCTCTTTCCCCCAGTGTCCCTGCAGAAGCAGGTCACCTTTTAGTGTGCGCGGTACCTGGGCACCAGTGCATCTGATTCAGGAGAGAGCCTATGCTGTTTCCTGGTTGGTGTAATTAAAAGTTATGTTATAGCAATTGCTGACTTGTGACTCTTCATTCATGCTTCCATCCTGCTTCCCTCACTCCCCACCCCGCCCCCCTACATATATATATATATATATTAAGTAAGTAAGTAAACATGGTGCTTAACATCCATAGAAACCCTAAGGCCTATTAGGGACGGGAAGAAGGAGGGGAGGGGGTGTGGAGGTGGGGGAGGGGGAGATTATATACCTATCGCTACACTGTCACCACCAGAATGACTTCTGCATTAAGGTGGGCAGTGATGAGAGCCATTTTAATGTTTCATAATTGTGAGGGACAGTCACAAGACAGTGTCCACAGACCACAACTTGTGAAGAGAAAGGAGAGCTGAAGCAGATTCAAACCGAGGTCTAATGCTTACTGCTAGGCCAAACCAGCTCACAGTATATATAGTTTGCTAGGTGATATTTTTATATATTATATTCTATAGTTATTGTTTGCTAGGTGATATTTTTATGGTAGACGACTATACTTAAGGTTGTGTTTGTTGAAACGTATGTGAACGTGGTATTTGTCATGAGTGGTTTGTACAGTGCAGTGAGTTTAACTCCAGTTAGAGGATAGCGCTTTATATTTGTTATAATCCTTTACAAAGTCAGTTGCATGTGTGTTGCAGGAACATCTGCCAGCCATGTTCCACATCCTCTGTCAACTGACAGAGCAAAACGCAGGTGCAAGTTCGACAGTTGAAATCAGCCATTGTCAGTTTTACTGCTTCAGGATGCAATCTATGGCTAAATGAGGTATAAAATGATAAAGTCAGCAACAACGGTTTTTGAGGTGTGCTACACTTGGGTATGCCCACAATGTATGATGTATAAAATAGGACACAAAACTCCTAACCCTACTTGGGGAAAGTGAGGTCATGTGACATAATACGACCGTTGTACCTTTTCTGATAACAGATGAGGCATAACTTTTAAAATATGTTCAAAACCTACCAAACACAGAGATAAAACAATTGCTGATGTTTTGTTTTGTTAGTGTGCATATTTGAAAGCAGAAATAGGCAGCCGATGCAGAGTTCTGATGTCATTCATTATAATTTATATATGAATTGACACATGAAAAAATAAAACTACTGCTTGATAACACCAGCACTCGTAAAGCCTGGTCACTATGTCCTATCTAGATGAGCAAAATGTCCATGTTTTCACCCATACAGCCTACAGTCCAGACTGTGGCCTATGCGACTTTTTTGTTTTCCCCCAGTAATGAAGCAGAAACTGGTAGGGTGGAGATTTTTAATGAATACATGGTCTGTCAGCATCTGTCATTTCAGAGCTCATGACTTTTCCCCTCATCATAGTACCAGCTGAGAAAGTTGAAATAGGCCATTTGCCACGGTGCTATTTTTAAACCGTTTTGTTGTTATTTCCCCTGATTTCAGGCAAGATGTCCATGCCCGACACAGTAAACAGTGTTGTGACATGCAATGTTTTTTTTAAACTGGACTGTGACAGCCTTAAGTGATATCTTTAAAAATGAGGAATTAGTACACCAGGATTGAAGAAGCAATGTTTATATCTTTAAAAATGAGGAATTAGTACAACAGGATTGAAGAAGCAATGTTTAGTTAGGCTATCTACCTATGTGAACGATATTCCAATTGAACTTAAGGCAGTCAGGCAGGCATATAGCTGAAGAAGCCAAAGACAAAAAAAAGAAGGAAATGATGGTGGAAAAGAAGGGACAGCCAATGTAAAGCCTTGTGCCCTATTACTTAATAATAGTGCCAGTGGGCCAGTTGTTGTGAGCCATGGATGAGAAAGAAAAAAGATGCAAAAGAAAGAAAAGCCGCAATTACATCACACAAGGATAGGCCTACATGGATGTAGCCAGACAAAGGAAAAGGGGGAAATCCTGCACATTGATTACAACAATGGTAGCCCCCTGATGAGATTCAACCACTGATTCCTCACTGGGGTATCAAGAAAAGCACCAAACAGTTTATCTTAAGTTTGAGATCAAACTGAAGTTAACCGTGAAGTTGCATGGTTATAAACGAAACAGTCAACCCTTTGATACAGTAATCCAATTTACTAATCATATAATAGTAACATTATTATACATGTGTGCATATGTTGAAATAGAACACCCCATTAGAATTATGCATAAATTGAATTTCTTTGTCATTGTGGACTTAATTTCAGGAGGTTAAAATAAAAGCAGAGAAATCCAATAAGCGTCATAGACAACAATGCCGTATGAGCAAAACAGTGCACTCATGTGCTGTAACACAGGGTCACCGACTTGGACAAATTTCCAGTTCGAATCTCCAAGGATGAAGCTCCGACGCCATTGCCAATAGTTGGGCCTTTGTTTATTTTCTCCTTATTTCATCTTTCTCGAGCCTAGTTAGGTGCGTGGCATTCCAGTCTTTTTTGTTGTGTTTACTCTAGCTTTTACAACAGGCTAGACCTCATCAAAGAGCCTGCCTTTTATTGGGTATTTTATTTTATTTTCACAATTTATCTTTGTTTCATCATATGTAAAGATGAAAAAGTGTTGTTCGTTCTAGTTCAATAGACTAGCGATTTCGTGGCCTCGCTGGGTTAGGGCTTGGGGTTGGGCTAGTTGCCGGTTCTTGCCATTCAGTTTTTTTCTCTTGGATTGCCCTTTTGTTTCTCGAGTTAATGTCATTCATTTACAATGTATGAGTGAGGGGGTAGTCTTGATGTTTATCGAGACTGCTCATTCTTTCTTCGTGAGCATCAGTTGCCTCGCACTGTTGTCACTGCTAAGTGGGTTGTATCGTGTACACGGATTACATGTATCCAGCCTTTGTCCCGTTGCACGCACAGTTCTTGCCTCTTCCTTCTTTTCAGAAAGTGGTTTGTTTTCCTCTTCTCTTCCATTGTGCGTTGTTTTTCTTTGGCTTATTGGCCCTTTCATACCCGCTTCTTAGCTTGCCTGATTTGGGCAGCCATTTTGCATTTCTCTTTTCATCTGCATTTGTTTACATCTCGATGCTTTGTCATCGGCCATCCTGAATAGCAATTTGCTTTATCAAGTCGGTTACCCTGTGGACACCCCTACAAAAAAACAAAAAAATAAGGGGAGAGAGAGGAGACAGAACAAGATGTCAAAATTTTAAGCTTCCCAATGTCTGAGGCATGATCAGCCGTGTCAGGGCTTCATTCTCAAAGAACTGAATGGGAAATGCTGCTAAGTCATGCAGTTACCCTGTGGACATCCAGACAAAACGGTCTCTTAATGCCTTGACTCACTGTTGAATACGCCCTTTGTACAACGCTAGCTGACCATCCTAACACTCAGTCGACAGTACAAACTACACCTCGCTGCCTGAGCTGCAAAGCCACGGTCAAGGTCACGGCTCCATGGCAAATGGCCTATTGCATAGCAAGAAGGGAATAATACTTGAAGGGAATGTGAAAGTGTCAAGTAAATCATGATTATTCCAGTGTTCATGTTTTCAAGCCCAACTGTCATCAGAAATGGTGCACTCCTCATAAATGATTGTTCAGGGTGCTTGTGTTATAGAACAGGGAGGCAAGTCTGTAATCTAGTATTACTTTTTTCTTTTTTTTAAATCAGGCTATATTGATGAGTAACAAACACTTATTCCCGTTAAAAGGTACAGAATACCAGCACAGGCTGAACTGGCATTACATCAGTGGTAGTGAATGGCAATGGCAGGCGAGCCCCATGCATAGCAGAATCTTTTGTTGCCACTGAATACTGGTGTGTGTGTGTGATCAAAAGCAGATACTATAAGATTGGCGTTTGGCAGGAACGCACAAGATGAACAAGTTTGTATTTCTTACAAACACTGTGACACCACCATTACCAGCAGACCTGACTGCTGCCAGAACACTGACAATAATGACAATGTATCATCACCTTCAGCATTATTCTTTCCTATATCCTGTCAATTAACATATATGTCAAAATTAAATTGGTGCTCTAGGCTGAAAACTACTCTGCTCTCTAGGCTTGGGTAATCATTCCCCCGCCCCCAAACCCCTCCTCACAAAAAACAAACTTGACACACCTGATCACCCGCCCACTTGGAAAACAGGTTTCTAGCATTCACTTCAGAAGAGTGAGTATTGCCTGTGTGTCATTCTACTCTTGTAATTGCTCTGGTTGCAGGTTCTCTGTGCTGTTCGGGTATGCACATGGTGGTGTGGACAGCAGCCTCTGTGTGCTCTGTTATTCTCCCATTGCACAACCATGGGTCTCATGATGTTCTAACACTTGTCAACAATACCCTATCTACAACAAGTCCTTGAATCTGCCGCAACCAATGAACTTGCGGAGAATGTCCAACACTTCCATGTTCCAGGAACCATAGTTTAGCAGTACAGTGGTCATCCATTTTAGATTATACACGGTCCACCTTGTCTTAGTGTAGGGGTGTAGGGGGAAAGTGGACACGGAACACACGTCAGTCAGTTCCTCCTCTTTTATTTACACAAGGACCAACCTGGAATTCACCAGAGAAAATATTATACACACAAATATACAAATAAACAACAATGACATCATATCAGTTGTCAACAGTAATATTGACTAGTCTCTCAATCCAAAAATACACACACAAAATCAGCAGCAGCCGCAAACAGGAGCCAGCTCAGCAAACACCTTGCTACGTACATGATAGCAGAAAAACAGTCACACGACCAAAAGTACTCACACCGATTATCGGTCCACAGTGTACTACTATCAACAACAGTACGGCAGTGCCACATACAACTCAAAAATAGAGATGCATTATCGAAGTAAAATCCCAACAATGATCATTATGGCTTTGTCCCGGATCAATACAATCAAAAGAATAAATCAGCAAAAGATTATCTACATGCACACACACACACACACCTCCACTAATAGCTTCCAATATTATAAGTGCAATACTACAGGTCTACAAAACGCAATTAGTCAAACGAACCTCAGGATAAAAAATATCTGGACACAAGCGTTCATCAGCCGCGGCCATGCATGCTCCAGCCAGACTGCTGTAACCAAAGTTCATAGTCTCAACCATCGGGCATAATTACAATGCAGTCACATCCACATCCACAGTAATGACCTCACATGTGAGCCTCACAAGCCCCAAATGTAGCACACAACAAAATAGTATTCAAAAATACACACACTAATACAAAAATCATAAGTACGGACTAAATATGAGACTATCTTTCAAAGAACATTATAAACACTATAACTGGCCGGGAAAGGACATGTGCAGCCGTTCCAGAATTAATCTAAGTCTAATACATTTACAAAAATAAACTGGATCGACATAGAACCTAACATTTATCTATTCACATGCTCCAAATAGGGATGTTTGTTTACATCGGAAGTGTCATGGCGAATAGAGCAGGGAGGGAGGATTACAGCCCGCGTGACGCGGCCCCTATCTACGCCGTGGTCCGGCCGGGCTGAGTGGCACTGGACACACGCGCGCCGGCTAAGTAAAGGGGACGGAGACTGCCGCGCGGCACTTCACTCAATAATTAGCTCTACGTTATCAGACGTGTTCTTGAACAGTTAACATCTGGAATAGCTTTCGAGGCAACAACACAACGCAGACACACCGCCTTGTGTCATATTCTTATCATGACTAGCACAATGAAATAGAAAAATACATTTGAAAGATTAATACTATCAGAGAATTAAACGTGCTTTTACAAATAAAAGATTACAACAGAAATAATAGGAAAGTTATTCTAGTTTTCATTGAAACACATTCAAATCATATTAACAGGATTAGCCCAACGTTTGGCCAGACGCGCATGTTCCAACACATCTGACATGTAGACGAGACTGAACAGAAGTGCAACCGTCTTATCCGGCAACATACTAAAACTACAACCAATCTCGGTAACTACAAACCAACATTTTGTAGCCCAACAACAATATATATATAATACATATCTTCAAGTCAGACTCAAAGACAATACAAAAAAAACGGCCAAAACAATATGCCGTCCGTTGCGTTATGCGCGAACCAAGTCAAAAAGTATTGACAAACCACTATAAATCTAATAAAGTAAATGGAAATATAGCTCTTAACACTTCACTGCCAATACATGAATATGTGTACAGTAAATGAATAACATCTTTCAACATACCTGCATGAAACTAGAAAAAATGGGTTCTTCAGCACAGCCAAGCAAATATAAAAAACTAAACTGCCTTGCTTGACTGGCGTGGAAAAAGAGATCGAGTTTCTGCGCCCGAGCTCTGGTATCGACACGCATCACCCAGATTAATACTCTACTAAAAGATAATGCCCTCAACAAGTACATCGTACCTAGTCATTACAATGTTAATTTTTATACCAAAATACAACCTTTTCTTATACATAACTAAATAAAAACATTAAACGTTTACTACATATGCCTGACATTTAATTTAATAATAAAATACTAATATTACTACGCCAAGCAAAAGGCAAAAGCGCTGGAAATACGTTGGCTCATCAACAACCTAGGGACTGAATCGCATCAAAGACTATCCTAGTCAGCGCCACGTAACACCTACTTGGGAGCGCAGAGCCGAACGTCTGGGGAAAAGGGGAGGGAAACTAACTGGCTTACCTACACTTGAAACACAAAATTTAGCTAGGGGCGAACAGTTATCTGCACAAACTAGAAAAACAGTGAAAAGATTAAACTTTTGACTGGTTACATTAGACTTAAAATTTTGATGCAGTATCTGCACCAGTATTCATGGCAATATTAACTGCATTCTTTAGTCTGAATCTTGTGGAGACCTGTTCCTCTTGCTGATCAATAACATCATTTCTGTGTTATGTGCTCAGCATACCAGTGATGATCAATGGCGAGTGGCTCGTTTTCACTTTAATCTGAACATCATACCTGTCGATAGCAGAGGTAGCTAGGCTAACTGCTTTCGGGGTGTACATGGTGCTGACAGCAGCATCAAGGAAACACTGTGCATAGAACTTAAAGCTAAAAAGTGGCCACAAACACAACTCTTTATGCACATTTTAGAAAGAGAAATGTTCTATACCAACAGTAGAAGTTTCCGAGAAGCTTCAACCAGTCAGAATGCTTCAGCTTCAGTCCACACAAAAGACTCAAAAAGTGACTCTTGTTTGCTCCATAAACTGAAGCCGAACAATGGACAGCTGGCTTTCAAACAAAACCATTAAAAATAATTCATGGCGCATCTGCAGCTACAATCAAATGAAGCATATAACATTTACTTGAATGCTAACATCAGACTTAAATCATAATGCGATAAAATGAAACAAATTACATTCACTGATCAGACTCAAATGATCGTGCATTTCACCTGTCGGATTCATACTTCATGGTGGCCAGACGGAAAGTTTGGGATGAGAGAAGGGGGCTTAGAGCTTACTGCAGAATCCTTTACCGCTTTCCCTCAGCAGACCAGTCATGCCAACTTTGTAAGAATTGTGACTAGAATGTGTTACCATACTTTCTACAAAACAGATTAAAAGATAAACATTTTGTTCATGCAACAATAATCGTCTGCTACAGCCAGTTGGTAAATCAACAAGGATCGTCAATCAATTACAAAGATGACCCACTCGTCCTATGCAATCTCGGCAGCCTCAGAGCTTCTGCAAACATGGTTCCTTAATACCAATAATAAAACACAAAACCAAACACTGTGAGAATTTAGCTGTTTTATCACGTCATTGTTTGAGAGTGTGTTTCAAATATATGTCAAATTCGCCAGAAAGAAGAATAACTGCCATGTGGTACAACATTTGCCACCCTCTTTGATTTTGTCGCTCACACGCTAGCAGCAAACTGAATACCCGGATGGCATAGCCCCCAGCCATAAGTGAAAATACCATATATGCAGATGTATGCATTATTACACTTCATGTGGTTCTGGTAGCCAGAGCAGAAAATCACAAATGCATTTTCTTGATGTCAGTGGCATTGGCATGCTTTTGTTCTTCGGCTGTGTGAAACAAAAATATACAAGTCTGTAACTTTATTCAATCTCAGTGCATAAACAGAGCTGAACTCCACAAACCTTTCCGGCGACAGCAGAATCAACACTGTTCATGCATTGACAAATTTGCTGTTGATGTTTTTTCTGGATAATCTACCAAATGCACATATCAAGGTCAACATGCATTCAAAATGTTGTAAAATACCAGAAGCTAGAGAATAATTCACAGCTGCTCAATAATTCAGGAGCATAGTCACAGCTGTGACTATCACAAGTACGCTGATGACACAGAAATCTCCGACAGTGCACCACCTAGCGATTTCACTTCTGCTCAGTCCAACATTCAATCCTGTATAACGATACTTTGTCATGGATGCAAAGCTACAAACTGAAGCTTAACACAGAACAACTGAGATGATGCTTGCAGGTTCGTCAGTGCGTATCAGTTCGGTCGGTCGGCTGCGAGTCTGCAGATATAGATGGAAGTTGCATTCCTTTCCAGACTTGGAGTGCATCTTGACCAGACACTGTCAATGAAACAACACATCAGTAGCCTCTGCCGCACTACGTTTCTCGACTCAGGAGAATAGCCTCTACCCGTCCGTTCCTCTCTAAAAGTTCCTTAGAAAAGCTCGTTGCGTCAAGATTGGACTACTGCAATGCTACGTTCGCAGGAGTAGCCGATGAACAAATCGTGCGCATACAGAAGATCCAAAACAACGCCGCACGGCTCATCTTGAAAAAATCGAAGCGTGATCATGTCACACCGCTTTGAAAGAACTCCACTGGCTCCCAGTAAAATACCGCATTCAGTATCAGCTCGCAACACTCGCTTTCCATCTCTTTGACGGCACTCTTCCGCCATACCTGTCTTCTTCTCTCTGCACATATCAACCGTCGTGCTCCCTTTGTTATTCGACAGAAAGACTGCTCCCAAAAATTTCCCAAAAAAAAACCTGAAAACCTTCGGTAAACGTTCTTTTGGTTACATTGCTCCGACTGTCTGGAAATCGCTGCCGGCCGACCTGAGAGCTTCTCCCCCCTCCCAACTTTCAAAGTTAACCTAAAAACGCATTTCTTCCGCCAAGCCTTCTGATTGATTTGTACATGCCAACCGCTACCTGTTTCATATTCGTGTGTGTGCGTGAGTGTCAGTTGGGGGCGGGGCCGGGTGGTGACTGGGAGAGATGGAATTATGGGTAGGTAGTAATATAATGATTCATTTTCTTTATATATTGCGGGTTTTTCATATGGCACATGTACTTGTATATTATACATTGTTAGTTGTCATAATTATATGTATTATGTTTGTGAAACCTAGAAAATGTTGGAGGATGTTGTAAGGCGCAGTGAGTTTGGGTACACCAGAGAATAGTGCTATACAAAATTGATCTATTATTATTATTATTATTAATTAGGATGTATTGTGGCTATTTTTGTGACGTCCGGCGCAAGAGACACTGACACAAATGGCCAAAATGGCCTGAATATTATGAGTAGGATTTTTCACAGCTTCAAATCGAAAATTAGTCTTTGGTTGTCCTATTTTATATATGTGACAATAAGCATACTTTTGAAAAGCAAATGCCACCAGATTTAGCCTGTAACTGTAGATTGACTAGACAAAAAATGAAGTCCCTTGTCCAATAATAATGAAACACTTTTCTAAAGCACCCTTTCTTATTGGGCGATTCAGGCGGGGTTGTTAACTCCCTTGACTTTTTCCCGGCATTGCTTAAGTGCCTTGGCTGCTTTTACTTCCGGTGCATACTTTCTTCACAATGGAAGGCGGTGACAGTGAATTTGCGAATTTTACACTGCCAACTTTAAAGGCATTTTTGGAGGCCCGTAGTCATAATGTGTCTGGCAATAAGCAATAACTTGTTGCTCGTGCTATAGGATGCCCCAAAACGCATTTTTTCTACGAACTCGCGATCTTCTGGTCAGCCAAAAAACGATGCAAAGACACTTTTTTTCCACCCTCCATCCCCTTTCCACGGTAATTTTTGCAACTGCAACAGTATTGGCATTTGTACTGCTTCGCAATTCTAGGTTCAACTTCCATTGTTATACACAGCGTGAAGCAACGCCTACTCAGAAATCGGCCCGGAAGTGCGCTGCGACCTCTCGCGACTTCTTGCGCGAAAGATTACAAAGCGCATTCACTCTAGCAAACCAGCTTCGCTGAATCGCCCAATAGAAAAGGGGCTCAAAGACCTTCAGTTTTCACACAAAAAAAATTCAATTTCTTATGAAGTGCACTGTTAAAACATATTTTTTTCAAATGTATAGCTCCACCTAACAAAATGATGGTGACAAGAACACCAGCAAAAAGTGTATTCACTTGTTATTCATTTGGAAGATTCAGCTTATTTATCTCCCCATAGTTCAGGAGCTGTGTGAGAGTCGAGGTGGCCGTCCTGGGCTGTCCGTCCTAACGAGCCTTCTGGTTTCCGTGGACGTAAAGCTATATTGAACCATGCTTTGGCATTGGTCTCAGCTTGTCCCTAATATGTCAACCGACATCCGAGGACATTAAAGGACAAGTCCAAGGTTAGGGGTGATTTTTGACACGATTTCCGTTAAAGCTCGCTGAGAACAATGATGTAGGTGAAACTGTGATCTGAGGGTTATAAATGCACGAAAAAAAGGCATTTTCTGTCGTACCGAAAGCGTCGCCATGACGTCCAAATCACGTGACCATATGCCTACTACGTCACTCTGGGGAGTCGCTGCAAAATGGCCAACTCGAGCTCCGAAGACGAAACTAATACTTTTCCCGAGAGACCCACAAGGATACAGCCGTATTAGTTTGAGCCTGTCGGGCAGGATTTTGAAAGAGTACCGGAACATCGTGTAGTCAGCAAACCCCATGCGGTATTCCATGGAGTTTGCGAAATCTCACTCACTGAAGTGCTCGCTACACAAATGGGCGTGATGCGGCGCAGCAAGAAAGTCAGCTCGTTTGAATTGTATAAATTTAATCCACTTTCGCCGACTGCGGGTCGATTGCGCGGGAGCTCGTGCATTGTTATACCAGGGGTCGTCTGCGAATTGTTACAGTTCGCGGCAACACAGTAGAACGGCATAGTTAACTTTTTTGTCGACCACACGCATACACAGTTTACTGAAAAATCTAAGATGGCAATCGCACTGACTCTCCAGACTGACGTCACTTCCGGGAAAGTCTACAGAAAATAAAATCGATTAAAAACCCAATTAAACATTTAAAAAAAAAAAAAATTTAAATCTGAAACTAGTGACTCATTTGTCAATCATTTCGATGGTCATTTTGCATACTTAAAAACCTTGGACTTTTACTTTAAGCAAACACTACCTACCTACCTACCTATTTATCTCCCCCCGTCCCTAATAAGCCGTACGGTTTTTGTGGACGTTAAGCACCATGTTTACTATTTATCTACCTACCCATCCCTAATAAGTCATATGGTTTCTGTGCACCATGAAATTTTTTATTTCCCCAAATTTAAAAATAAAATATCAGCTGTGATTTTGCAAATTTACTCTACCCAGCTACTGTGAGTGCATGCTGGTCAAAGTAGTTGGGGCATCATTTTCAGCTGAGGTATTGCAAAACAGACTAAAAGTCTAACTGTTGCAAAACATTGTGGATGACAAGTTGGGGCAAAGGAAAAGACTGTTGTTGCTTTTTGTTGTTGTTGTAAAGCAACAACAAAAATGCCATGGTCTATTTAATGATTTGGGAACAGAAAATGCATTCTCTTTTACAGTCAATTGCATTCCATCAGATAGGGTAGGGTAGGTGTGTTTCTAAATCACTCAATGAAAGGATGATTACAATAAGTTTGTTATGAAACAAATTTTGTGTGAATGGTTTTCAGTAATAAAAGCCAGTAATGAAAGAAACAAAATAATAATGTCTAGAGCAAATAAAAAACAATACCATATTCTGTTTTATTTTTTTATTTTTCTTGAAACCTTTAATGCTTTATCAGTGAACTATGAAATATATACTTAAACACATGCATAATTAAATGTGACGCAGTTCATTGCGCCTCTCTCTCTCTCTCTCTCTCTCTCTCTCTCTCTCTCTCTCTCTCTCTCTCTCTCTCTCTCTCTGCTGCTGGGGGTGAACTGTTCTCACCGCAGTGACAGGTCGCTTTTTTGACACTCCTGCTGATCTGGATTCATTTGACTGATTATCGTTTTAATTAACACCGTGAAGAGGATACATTTTAGATATTCCAATAGGGCTCAGTGTGACGATCATTTTGGTACAAAATTCAAGACGAGAAGTGAAGATGCTGGTGCACAGCTTCTGTTTTCGAGGCAACTGTGGCAGCTTTCTGGCAATTTTTCTGAGCTTCATGACCAAGAATGCCAACTTCGCATTCAAAATTCATACTCAAGTCGTGGCACCAAGGAACAGCTAGAAGTTCTGCTATTCGTGTTCGTCGCAAGCTACCTCCTGTGTTACGGAGACGTTGAACTGAACCCAGGGCCTCCCGGAAATGAAACTGACACACACACACATCGCAGGATCCGCAAGAAGCCCTAAAACAAAACGCTACGAAACACGAGTGGATCCCCAAACTGTGAGTACAGAAATCCCCGTACGAGCAACATCAACAAACATTGAACAAAGGCATGGGGGCACGGATACTTGAAGCGATCCAACAACAGAATGAAAATTTCCAGTCGCTACAAACAAGCATAAATCTAATGCGAGACGACATAGGAACAGTGAAAGGTTGAAGTGCGAAGAAATCGGCAGAAGATGTGACGGGTTGGAGAAGGAATATTCTGAACTGTCCTCGAAACTGCTGTTTGATACACACGAAAACACCAAAAACGAAACAGAAAAGACCACGTCGACGCAGGTGCAGGAAATGGAAGATGAAATGACAAAGCTGAAGGCGCCGAGGTGGAAAGGCTGGCGGAGTTTTCAAGAAGACTGAGACAACTTGAGAATGTACGGGATACCCCACAGCAGGGACTCACGCCTCAAGGACTACGACACCTGTACCCAGGCAGTGACAGACGTTCTCAACAGTGTGGCGGGACCCAAGCGATGGACGACGGACGACATTGCCCGAGCACACCGAGTCGGCCAAATTCGGGACGGACAGCCAAAGCCCATGATCGTCAAGTGCAACCGCTGGAAATACAAAATGGCTGTCCTATCAAATCGACAGTTCAGAGATAACCTCGAGAACCGAGGCACGAAAGTGGCAAACGACTTGACCGGCAGAAACCAAGCGGCAATGGTCGCGGCAGCCAGGAGGGACGGGAAAGTGGCCTTCTTCAAGAAAGGCAAACTTACTGTGGAACCACGACGGCCAGACTCCAGGACCTACGCCCAAGTCGCAACAGCAGACGACACAGTGGCCACAGCCAACGCAGCACAGGAGCAAGCAGTCAACTGATCGGGTCAACGCGAGGGATCAAATGCCACGTGAAGACAGCCATCGTCACGGGGATTCCCCGCCTGTCGACAACTCGGGCGGAGAGCGTGCCATTCCTGCACGTGCACAGAGTGAGCGTGGGCCCAGGCAATCTGGACTGACCGACTACTGGGGCAGTATAGACAGTCACCGCCACGGAGTCCTGGGGCCTTAACTATGAATCGGGACTACGGTAGGCCAGGCCTAAACCAAAGTCCCTGACTTTAGAGTCCGAGACTTTTGAGTTAGGCAAAGTTCGTATACATGGACGCGGACAATGGTCGAGACAACAGAGTCTCTGACTTCGCGCTGATAAGAAAGTGGTCATCACACGCGTCATCGCTTGTGCTAACTTTAGACGGGGCAATCCCATCTGGGCATGCGCACCGACACGCTTCGTTCACTTCCCTGCGACGTATTTCGCACGCGCAAACATCGGTAAACATAAACATTAGGTGAAGGCATGCCTGGCAGGCCCCGATTCTGGATGTGATTCGCCATGTTTTACTTCTGCAACACCCAAGCGATCTCGACGAGGTCATTATTCGTAAAAACGCTAATCTCTCGACATCTTCGATGGAGTATTCTTCTTGGCATTTACTGAATCGAGTAACCGTAGCATCGTCTGCTGCGTCGGCCATTTTGAACTTGTCAGAAAGGCGAGTTTAGAGCTAGTAAAAGTAACTATGTAAAGCGCCTATGTTTAGTGGTTCCTTTAGTGTCTAGACCGTAATGTCCTTATTTGGTAAAGGCTTCAAGACAAAGGTACGCGTTTCCCCGCCGGGAGGGCACTTGGCATTCCACCCCCAAGCAGACCGCTTCCTTCCTTCTCTTTACTTTTTACCATAGCATTATTTAGTAAAATACAGTAGTAAAAACATGATGTCCGCAGTTCTTTTTTGATTATGTTGTACGTGTAACTAACAATAGAAAGAACATAACAGTGGCGACGAGATTTGCGATTCCTGTGTCAAAGGCTTGTGAGCAGAGCGAACTTGGTGCATTCGCTCCCTAGTTTCGGCAACAGGAGAACCCAGCCTGCAAGACTCAGTGCAGATCTATTGTGTTGGACTGCTGCTGGATGTGTGCTTGCATTGATCAAGGACAGTGTGTTTTCTACTGTATGTCAACATCTCCAAACGCAGGTCAGATCAAACCATTTTGATTATCGTCTGCACTATTGCTTGTTGCATCATGCCTCATTTTGGAAGATTAGAAGAGTTCGACTGTTCATCTACTGACATTGATTCCTATTTTGAGAGGTTACATGCCTTCTACAGAGCTAACGATGTGCGTGACAGTGCAACAGTGGACGTCTTCCTCAGTGTAGTTGGTCCCAAAACGTACAAACTTTTGAAGTCACTTATTGCACCAACTCTGCCTTCAGACAAAACCATAGATGAACTGTACCAAACACTGAAGCGGCATGTACAACCAACAGACTCGGTTATTTCACGCAGAGCGAGATTTTATACAAGAAAGCAGAAAGACACAGAAAGTGTCAGACTTCGTAGGGGAAAGCTGAAATGTTTAGCAGCAGAATGTGAATTTGACGCTTTTCTTGACCAGGCGTTGCGTGACATTTTTGCTATTGGAATAGGAGACAGAGAAACCCAGAGAAAGCTGAGAGAAGCGAAGCAATTGACTTTCGCCAAGGCGGTAGAGATCGCTCTCGCGCGCGAATCAATTTCGCGGGAATAACGGTACTTCAGACAAAGACGCAGCGGGCGGCATGCATGCATTAGGTCACTCCAGCAGTGGACAGGCGCAGCAGCCACGGCCAGCGCGCAGCAAGCGAGGGCGGGGTGGTGTCCGCAATGGGGGCAGTCGGCGAGGTCAGCAGCAGAGCGGCGCAAGCACAGGCGCCTGCAAGTGCTATCGCTGCGGCCAGAATCATCACGCGGCGACATGCGTGTTCAAGCAGTACGAATGCCACGGATGCCACAAAAAGGGTCATCTCAAGTCAATGTGCCGCAGCAAAGTCAGGTTCCCCCGACGCGCAAACGTCAGGGGAAGAGGAAGACGAGGAAGAGACTTTAGGCATCTTTCACACAAGTACTCCAGTGAAGGCAAGCAAAGAGCCATGGTCAACAACGATGGTGATAGACCAAGTTCCTGTAAGAATGGAAATTGACACCGGCTCAGGAAAAAGCCTCATTGGCAAGGACATTTGGAAGCAGAGCTTTCCCAAGAAGAAACTGAGGGAGACACCTGTTAATCTCACGACGTACTCTGGCGAGAAGCTTCCACTCCTGGGTACCTGTCTGGTCACGGTGCAGCACCAAGGGGAGAGACATCGTCTGGAGCTCCTGGTAGCTGATGTCACGGACCAGCCGCCGATCATCGGTCGTGATTGGCTCAGCAAGATTAAGATTGACTGGAAGGGGGTGTTCCACATCAAAAGCAGAACACTACAGCAGGTCTTAGACAAACATGAGGCAGTCTTTGAGAAGGGTCTAGGTACCATGAAGAAGTTCAAGGCAAAGCTGCACTTGAAATCTGGTGCGACACCCAAATTTGTCAAGGCCCGGCCTGTTCCGTTTGCACTTCGCCCTAAAGTGGAGGCGTCGCTTGAAAAGCTGGAGCAAGAGGGAGTGCTGGAGAAGGTCACTCACAGTGAGTGGGGATCACCTATTGTCGTTGTTCCCAAGAAAACCGGAGGCGTGAGGATCTGTGGAGACTACAAAGTCACCCTGAATCAAGTATTGGATGTGGATCAGCATCCACTTCCAAAGCCCAGCGATCTGTTTGCCACTCTTGCAGGAGGCAAAGTGTTCTCAAAACTTGACCGCACACAGGCCTACCACCAAATGGAGGTGGAGGAGAAATTCCAGCACTTGCTCACAATCACCACTCACAAAGGGCTCTATCGCTATCGCCGCCTTCCTTTTGGCATCTCATCGGCCCCAGCTCTATTCCAACGGACTATGGAGCAGATCCTACAAGGAATTCCAGGAGTAGTACCCTGACAGGAGCAACAGTAGAACACTTGGACAGACTGGACCAAGTACTTCAGCGGCTAGAGGAGCACGGCCTCAGACTGCAGAAGTCCAAGTGCGAGTTCCTGAAGGACCGGGTGGAGTACCTGGGTCACATTATAGACAAGGACGGACTACACCCTGTGCCGGAAAAAGTGAGAGCAATCACTGACGCTCCAGCTCCATCAAACGTCAGTGAGCTTAGGTCATACCTAGGGATGCTGCAGTACTATGCGAGATTTTTGCCCAATCTCTCATCAGAACTGAGCCCACTCCATGACCTACTGAAGGACAAGACACCATGGCTGTGGACGGACAAATGTCAAGCGGCTTTCCTGCGAACCAAACAGCTGTTGACATCTGCCAGTGTCCTGACCCATTATGACGTCAACCTGCCGATACGGCTGGAGTGCGACGCATCCTCCGTGGGCCTGGGCGCTGTCATCAGTCATGAAATGCCGGATGGAACGCATCGACCAGTCGCGTATGCATCCAGGACGCTGTCCAAATCGGAAAGGAATTATGCACAGATTGAGAAAGAGGCATTGGCTTTGGTTTTTGGTGTCAAGAAATTCCACAACTTCTTGTACGCCCGTCCCTTCACGCTCGTGACAGACCACAAGCCACTCCTTGCCATTCTTGGACCAAAGAAGGGAGTTCCAACACTAGCTGCTGCAAGGATGCAACGTTGGGCGCTGATATTGGCGGCGTACCAGTACCAACTGCAATTCAGGTCTACTGATGAACACAAGAACGCAGATATGCTGTCTAGGTTGCCTTTGAAAGAAGAGGATTTCACAGCCAGTGAAGAGCCAATCTTCAGCATCACCTGTGTTGACAGCCTGCCAGTTACATCACGACAGATTGCAGAAGCAACCAGAAAAGATCCTGTCATGTCCAAAGTCCTGTCTCACACACTAAATGGATGGCCTGCCCAAAACAGTGATAGAGACGTGCAGCCCTACTTCAACAGACGCACTGAGCTGAGCGTCGAAGGAGGAGTCCTGCTCTGGGGTCTACGCGTCGTGGTACCTCCCGCTTTCCGCGACAGATTGCTTGAGGAGCTACACGAACAGCATCCAGGCATCTACAGAATGAAAGCCCTTGCTCGCAGCTATGTCTGGTGGCCCAACATCGACACGGACATTGAGGAGAAGGTGAAGACTTGCCACGACTGTACAAGAGTGTGCAACACTCCACCGACGGCACCACTTCAGCCATGGTCATGGCCTACACGACCTTGGCAGAGAGTGCATATCGACTATGCCGAGTATCAAGGGAAATATTTCTTCGTGGCCGTCGACGCCCACTCCAAGTGGCCAGAGATCTTCGCCACGACAAAGACAACAGAGAAGACCATCAGCATTCTGCGTCACCTTTTCTCTTCCTATGGCTTTCCAGAAGAAATAGTGAGTGACAACGGTCCTCAGTTCACCTCGGACCAGTTTGCTGACTTCCTGAGACAGAATGGAGTCAGACACACCAGGTCTGCTCCATACCATCCTGCAACCAACGGAGCTGCTGAAAGAATGGTCCAAGTTCTGAAGAAAGGTCTCAAGCTTGCTTCACAACTTAGTGTTGATCATCAGCTTGCAAACTTGCTTCTGAGTTACCGGTCCACGCCACACTCTACAACAGGAGTGCCTCCTGCAGAGCTGTTTTTGAAGCGACAACTGAGGACACGTCTCACGTTGCTGAAGCCAGACCAGGAGGCCGCTGTTCGCCGGAAACAGGTGCAGCAGAAGCAGCAGCACGACCAGAACTCCAAGCAGATGCGGACGTTCCGGCCAGGAGATCACGTTGCTGTTCTTCAGTTCCGGGGATCCGAGAAATGGGTTCCAGGTATTGTAGTTCAAGCCCTGGGTCCAGTGGCGTACATGGTGAACGTCAACAACAGAATCACCCATGTACATGTTGACCACTTAGTGGCGGCACCTCCATGCGCCCCACTGCCAGACACACAGGTGACAAAGGCCCATCCTAACTCACCCAGTAGGCCCACCAGTCTGATTCCAGAGGTGCGTAACCCCGCACACTCCCCGAATCCTGATTCCCCTGAGATATTGTCACCTGTGCCTGTCCCTGAGGGATCCACTACATCTCCAGTATCCAGTCCAGCTGCCAGCCACCAGGGGAGAACATCAGAAAAACTCTGGTACCAAACCCACAGCCCAACCGATCAGAGACGGCTGGTGTTCGACGATCAACAAGGATCCGGAAACCACCTGCAAAACTTGATTTGTGAATGTGCATTGACTCACTCGATCCGAGACAGTGCTTCAAAGGACAATCATAACAGCTAACTGAGCTATTGTCGGTTGCATGAGATCCACCGTGTGGAAATTGTATCGGGCATCTTGGGCCACTACGTTCGTTCGCGGTAGTGTCGCCTTCGTTAAGGGGGAAGGAAGTGTAATGTACAAGAGTTTAGAGCTAGTAAAAGTAACTATGTAAAGCGCCTATGCTTAGTGGTTCCTTTAGTGTCTAGACCGTAATGTCCTTATTTGGTAAAGGCTTCAAGACAAAGGTACGCGTTTCCCCGCCGGGAGGGCACTTGGCATTCCACCCCCAAGCAGACCGCTTCCTTCCTTCTCTTTACTTTTACCATAGCATTATTTAGTAAAATACAGTAGTAAAAACATGATGTCCGCAGTTCTTTTATTGATTATGTTGTACGTCTAACTAACAATAGAAAGAACATAACAGTGCCCGCTGTACAGATGAATTTAAATAACAAGAAAATAAATCAAGTGAGAATGTAAGACGTCAAGCAAACTTGCTCTCATAATAATTTGCAAACATTAAATCGTACGATCACATTAATCAGTCATTATGCCTGTGTCGCTCGGCGAGTGCGACCTTTCTTCCCTCCAAAATGAAAGAGCTTTGGTCGACGAACATTAAGTACTCATTTGACGAAGTAAACGAAAGAAGAAAAAAAAAATTAAAAAGAGAGAGAAGCCGCTGGATTCAGACGTAAAGACGCAACAACAGCAAAAAACTAACAAAAACACCAAGAAAAACCAACTTTCCAAGCATAACAAGGCCAAAAGCAGTCACTGATCGCTAGCCTAAATATCGGCTGTTTAGGCCCGAGGTTCGGCCCGGACTTTGGTGTAGTCCCGGTCCATGGTTACCATTTTGGGGCCATTGTCAATAGCCTTGAGATTTAGGCCGGCCTACCGCTTTAGGCCCGATTCATAGTTAAGGCCCCTGGCAACAAGTGTCAAGGCAGGAACGCCCAACCTCGCCGCTCTGAGCGAGCATCAACAAGGAGACGGTATGTCGGGCAGGACCACCCCTCTGAGCTGAGTTTTTTAGTGTTCAATGTAGAAAACCTAGCCGGAAAGTTACCTGACTGTTCTTTCATCAATTATGTCTCCTCGTTTGACTTTGTGTGTCTGACAGAAACGTTTGCAGAGGCTACATTTGATTTTAATGGCTTATTTACCGAGCATGTGAAGTTTGTTGCACCAGCAAAAAGACTGTCTCGACAGGGCAGAAATTCGTTTGGCGTTTTTGCTGTTGATCAAAAGAACTGTGTGCAAGTTTGTAAAGCAGATCCAGATTAACTGCGCCGATACTGTTGCTGTAAGGATTGATAAATCAGTATTCAATGCAGACAAAGATCTTCTGCTGATAGCATCTTATAATGGCGCCTGAACATAGTCCCTTTTATGACTATGGATCTGAAAAATGGCATTGTTATTTTAGAAGAAAACTTAGTTCAAGAAATTCGTGAGGAAGAGTTATGCATTTTGTTATGTGGGGACCTTAATGCGCGAACTGGTTGTGAACAGCCAAAGCTGGACGATATGTCACAGACCTGGTTTTGAGGATGATGATGTTAGTGGTGTCTGGGCTGATAGACATTCAAAAGACACTGTGGTAAACAGTTTTGGTAAATCATTGTTGAACCTGTGTTTTCTGCCTGACTGTTATGATAAATGGCTTTTGTAATGGTGATCGTAATGGGGAATACACATATGTGTCACCACACGGCAGCAGTGCTGTGGATTATTTTATTGTGTCTGAAGATCTATTCAGTTCGATGATTCGTAATTTGCGTGTGGGTGATCGTGTTGACTCTTGGCATATGCCTGTGGAACTACGCTGGTCCAAAGTTGCTTATAATATTGACAAAGCAGTTGTAACTGAAAGTCGGGAAGACCGTGTTGCACAGTCAGAGGAGTTCGTGCAAACTTATAAAGATGAACTATGCTCAACAAACTTTCACACTTTGCGTGCAAGAGGCGGTTTCAGGCTCAGTACCAATGTGGACAAATCAGTTGATATTACTGTGCGTGCATTGTACGGAGCAGCTGCTTGCATGGTGAAAACAGTGGGGAACAAGAAAAAAAGAGAGCTACTGATGGACTGGTTCGATCAGGAATGTGCACGAATGAAAAAAATCAGTTAAAAGCCAACTCTGCAAATTCGGGAGAACTAATAATCGCGAGGACAGAGACAAATATGTGAATGACAGGAGAGAATATAAACGATTACTAATGGAAAACAAACAAACTGAATTTGACCGAGAACGATTAACGCAGTTAAAGCAAAATTTCAAAAGTCCTTCAAAGTTCTGGGAGACAATTCGATCAATCAACCGAAAGTCTACAATTTATAATTCCACCACGAGTGAACAGTGGTACGAACACTTCTCTGGAGTTTTTAACACATTTACTCGCTCCCTGATGAAGAGGATAGGGATGATGTTATGGAGGATGGTGTAGCAGCAGGTGTATCCGATGAGGTCACAGCCAGTATACGTAATCTTAAGCTTGGTAAGAGCGCAGGTCCTGACAAAATTGTGAGTGAAATGCTGAAACATGTTGATCAAAACGTTGCTGATTTTTTAATCGAGCTCTTTAACAAGTTGTATGATAAGGGAATATTTCCAAATCAATTATTGTTCCCATACACAAAAAGGGAGACACTAATATACCGGACAACTATCGTGGTATAGCTCTGACCAGTGTACTGAGTAAAGTGTATACACATATTTTAAACAAGAGACTAATAGGTTGGGCAGAGCAAGAAGAAAATATTCTTGAACAGCAGGCTGGATTTACAGCAGGGTACAGCACAATAGATCATATCTTTACACTTTATGGACTTGTACAAAAACATTTACAAAGGCGTACGAAGTTTTACGTCGCATTTGTGGATTTAAAAAAAGCTTTTGATTCTGTGAACAGAAGTGCATTGTGGGCTGTTTTGAGAAAATCAGGTGTGAATGGAAAGTTATAGAGCACTTAAGGGTATTTATGCCTCTGTGTCAGCATGTGTACGTGACAAATGTTCATATACCAATTTTTTTGAGTGCCCACGAGGAGTGAAACAGGGTTGCCTGTTGAGCCCTCTCATGTTCTCTTTCTTCATCAATGAGCTGACAGTGGAAGTGTCGAGGAATAGCAAGCATGGTGTACAGAAGATACCGAAATATCGAAATCTTTTTGCCGATGATGCAATACTTATGTCAAGCACTCCAGCAGAATGAAGCAGATCGCTTGTATCTTAGTCTTAACCTTGATAAGACAAATATATGGTTTTTCGTATGGGCGGATATTTGGCTGCGAGAGAAAGATGGGTGTATGGTGATGAAGAGGTCAAGTTACAAATGCATATAAATATTAGGGAATGGCATTTACTACAAAACTATGTATTGACATTGTGCTTACAGATGTATGTAAAAATGGTGTAATGGAAATTCAGACAGCTACGAGAAGATTGAGTTCCGCAAACTCTATGATTTTTTTGGGAAGCTTTTCTCAGATAGAACCTATGCTGCTGAAGTTTGAGGCCTAGGGAATGTAGGCCAAATTGAAAAAGTTCAGACATTTGCTATTGTGAGCAAGTGCTCTTTGTATACGTTTTTACAATAATCCCGACCCAGTTATCAGATCCATGCAATTTCATTACTGTACTGTTAGTAACCCGGGAACCGGAGCAGACGACGCTTTTGTTTTGAAGCGCTGCGTGTTGCGTAACGCCACTTGGCCTTCACACAGCCGACCAGTTTCAAATCTGTTTTCTTCCTTAATATTTTGACCGCTTTTTGTTTACCTACTCTTTGTTTACCTAGTCCTTTTTATGCACTAAGCCATGTGTAATATAATTTGGCATCTTAGAATGTTTATCCAACGTTTATTTAGACACAGGATCGAGCTTAATCAGTAGCCGAAGCCTCTCCAAGTCTATACTTTTTATAGCCGTCGTCTGCATGGCGCGTCCTCTGTTTAGTACTAGTGAATAGTAGCGAATCGTTGTTTTGACTCGATTAAAGTAATTCTGTGTCGATCAATGCTTTGTCGTATAGTATTTTGCTTAGCTGACTTCATGTTTAGTGTTTATTTTGGGTTGAAATTAACCTGTTAAGTATTGTGTACTGTAGAAGCTAAGTCACGTGTATTCATAGACTATTTGATATCACTATCAGCGCCGCTGCGACTAAGATAACGCGCCCCAGGCGAAAGTTCGCACCGATTGTTTTAGTGCTAGTCTTTGAGTGTGTCTTGCTTCTCTTACAGAGCGTTGTATTGTAATTGTTATGTACCGTTTTAACCGTGGGAGCGTGTTCTTTATTCTGATGTAAGTTTTAGTGACAGTTATATTTTGTACATTGTGTTAGTTGTGATTTAGTTGTACGAGTTTGCTTATAGACAGGTGCAAGCCACGCTTCCCACTCTTGTTGTAAATAAAATAAGTCATGTGTGTACATTTTGTTTATACGGTTTAAAAGGTTGTAATTGTAGCTTTCATTTGATGTATTTCATGATTTAATTAGTGTAGTTATTGTTGTGGAAAGTGTATTTGTGCGGGGCAAGGAAACACAATTGTCAGCCATTTTGTGGTCCAGAGGGCCGATTTTATTGTAGCGATAGCGTGTGTTCCTTGCGGCCTGCGCCGTTCTCTTATCTATGCGTGCGAGTGAGGATTTTGTGTGTGCTGAGAAAGTTGTCTGCTGCTGTAGAATAAAAGCCTATTTGCCGTCGCCGCCTGCTGTGGTCTCCATTTTTGCCGACCGACTCCGCTGCCTGGGTCACTGTCCTTCTATGCTCCACACCACGCCATTACAATATGAAGAGGTTTCTCAGCGTACTCATCAAATAAGTTTTTGTATGGAGAGAGGCAGATATCCACTATTTACTAGAATTGCTGTGAAATGCATAAAGTACTGGATCAGACTACCATTATCAAGGTTATGTAGGCAGACTTACGAAATGCTTCTAATTTAACATAATCAGGGCAGAACAAATTGGGTATCCAAAATACAACAAATATTAAACGAGAACGGCTTTGGGATTGTATGGCTGTGCCAGGAGTTGGCTATGAAGAGCGTTTTGTAGCCGAATTTAAAGACAGAATTATGTCATGCTACAAACAGAACTGGCACTCGGATATTGAAGGTAATGAAAAATACAAATGGTTTTATACATTTAAGGACTCATTTGTCACCGAAAGTTACCTTTCTTTTATTACAACAAAAAGATTTCGTGATACATTGACCCGATTCCGTGTCAGGGCGTGTGGTCTGAGGAGCCACAAGGTGTGGTTCTTAACCGAAATTTCTTAAAACAGTAGATGCACAATGTGTGGGCATTCGCATGAAGACGAGGTCTTCCTGTTTGAGTGCCCAACTTACTTACAATTACGAGAGAAATATGTCTCCGCAGAGCCTGTAAACCAACCAAAGTGGAGTAATGTTCGAAATATACTTACCTGTGAAAATGAACCCCAAACTTTAAACCTGTCCAAATACTGATCTTAAATTTGCATTGGATATTAGAAAAAAGAAATTAGAGGTAGAATGATTTTTGAAAACGGTTTGATTTGTACTTACTTTGATGTGCGGACATGATCACTGTGGGTGGTCCATTTGATGTAGTTTAAATGGTTTGTTTTAGTATATTCATGTGCATAAGTAAGTGCTATACCTCTTTTTCTTTCTAGCTTTATTATTTGATGAACAGTGTGTGTGTGCTGTAGTCTTAATCTGTGTTTAAAGTGATTTGCACATCTCATCTGAAAAATAAGTGGGTGCATACATGCAGGTGTGTGTGTGTGCGTGAGTATATGCGTGTGTTTTAATCTGAGTAGTTGTACTCTTAATCTATGTTTAAATCGATTTGTACATCTTAATGATAAACAGAATACATACAAACAGATGTTTGTATGTGAGCAAGTGCTCTTGTACACGTTTTTACGGCAATCCCGCCCCGCTTATCAGATCCATGCAATTTCATTACTGTACTGTTAGTAACCCGGGAACCGGAGCAGACGACGCTTTTGTTTTGAAGCGCGGCGTGTAGCGTAACGCCACATGGCCTTCACACAGCCGACCGGCGATAGCCGCCGGTGCGCGCCAGTTTCAAATCTGTTTTCTCCCTTACTGATATTTTGACCGTTTGTTTGTTTACCTACTCTTTTGTTTACCTACTCCTTTTTATGCACCAAGCTATGTGTAATATAATTTGGCATCTTAGAATGTTTATCCAATGTTTATTTAGACGCAGGATCGAGTTTAATCAGTATGCCTCTTTCGGGCCTCTCTAGGTCCATTCTTTTTATAGCCGTCGTCTGCACGGCGCGTTCTCTGTTAGTAGGCCTACTAGTGAATAGTAGTGACTAATCGTTGTTTTGACTCGATTAAAGTAATTTTGTGTCGATCAATACTTTATCGTATAGTATTTTGCTTAGCTGACTTCATGTTTAGTGTTTATTTTGGGTTGAAATTAACTTATTAAGCATTGTGTACTGTAGAAGCTAAGTTGTATTCATAGACTACTTGATATCACTTTATCCGCAGCGATGCTGCGACTAGATAACGCGCCCCAGGCGAAAGTTCGCACCGATTGTTTTATTACTAGTCGCCGGAGTGTGTCTTGCTTCTCATACAGAACGTTGTATTGTAATTGTTATGTACCAGTTTAACCGTGGGAGCGTACATTTCATTTTGATGTAAGTTTGATTTAGTTGTCTGAATCTGTTTATAGACAGATCCCACTCTTGTTGTAAATAAAATAAGTCATGTGTGTACATTTTGTTTGCATAGTTTAAAAGGTTGTAATTGTAGCTTTTATTCGATGTTTTTCATGTTTTAATTAGTTTAGTTATTGTAGAGGAGAGTGTGTTTGTGCGGGCCAAGGAAACACAATTGTCAGCCATTTTGTGGTCCAGAGGGCCGATTTGATTGTAGCGATAGCATGTGTTCCTTCCTTACCTATGCGTGCGAGTGAGGATTTTGTGTCAGTGTGCTGAAAATTGTCTGCTGCTGTACAATTAAATCTGAACGCCGCCTCCGCCTGCTGTGGTCTCCATTTTTGACTGACTCCGCTGCCTGTGTCCTGTAGTCTACCACTCCACTCCATTACATGTGTAATGTTGGGTGTGCGTGTGCCCTAATAGTTTATACTAATCTCTGTCAAAATCAACTTGTACTTTTGAACATAGGGAGCATGCATGCATGAGCGCACGCGGGTGTCACGTACGTGTACGTGTATGTGTGCTTAATTGATTTGTAGTGAAAAGTCAGTGCCGTTTGTACTTTTAATCTGTGTCTAAACTGATTCGTGCATAATGTTTAGCATAGGCAGCATGAATACGCGCGCGCGCGCGTGTATGGGTGGGTGTGTTTTGTGTTGTGGCCGATGGGTGGATGGTGAGAGAGAGAACCATGGGTGTGCGTGTCTTAATTGTACTCTTAATCTGTGTCAAAATTGACTTGTGCATATTAGCATAGGCAGCAGTGTGTGTGTGTGTGTGTGTGTGTGTGTGTGTGTGCGTGCGTGCGTGCGTGCGTGCGTGCGTGCGTGCGTGCGTGCGTGCGTGCGTGCGTGCGTGCGTGCGTGCGTGCGTGCGTGCATGCGTGTGTGTGTGTGTGTGTGTGTGAGTGATCATGAAAGTCAGTGCAGTTCATTATTTATTATTTCTTTGTTTTGTTTCGTAAAACTCTTTGTCATTCTGCCAAAAGTGCAGGTGGCAGGTTACAGCTAAACACATGCATCTTTCGTATGTGGCTTCGAATAAAGTGACACTGTAAACTGGTGCATGGTTGTATGGTGTACACAGAACTTGCGCCGAGACCTCACAATCAACATTTTCATTTTTGATTTCGGTCTTTTTAGCCAGTGCAGGCAAAATTGCACTTTCTTCAAAAACGACAGGAAAATGCAATCACTTGGTGCATTTTTGTTACTATCACTATGTTATTAAATATCTCATGCGTGATATGATGAACTATCACTGTTTAAGAGTACGGCTTAGAAGTCGCGTTAGAAGGATAGGAAAACACTCGCCCGGTTTTTCTTTGTTCCGAACCAGAGTGCGTGGTTGTTCCGATGCTGAGCCGTGCAGTGTTCCGATCCAGAGTACCGTCGTGGCAATTTTTCTTCTTGGCAATTAGTATAATCCACGCCAGACAGGTTATCAACGAGGTCTGAAGATTCAGTCTTACAGATGGAGTCGAGTAGCGTCAATCTTATCGAACTGCTTCGTCCATTTTTGCCGAGTGGATATATTACACCTCGTCGAAACAAAGACATCATGTTGAGTAAAAACTGAATAACAAACAACGAACTTTGCAACAAATTCCCACGCTGAACATAAACCATAGAAAAATGCAATCCTTTTGAGTGTTTGTGATGTGATTAGCAAATTAATAGACGATTTCCGGAAATAACAGGCAAAGATAATTTGACAGTGTTTTCTTACTCCGGGAGAGTGAAGTCCCCTGAATGGAGGCGGCAGCGGAGAAGATCCGATCTGCGACAGTTTTAGATATTCAGGCATGGGCCTATTATAATTTATACTAGACTACCAGCTGGGGGAACCTACTATCCAATCTGCATGTTCCCCACGAACAGTGAGCGCTTGATCGGCCTTTCTGATGCCTTTTCTGCCTTTGTTTACGGGTATCCGTCATCTTACCCGCGTGCTCACTGTACCCACAACAAAAGCGTGACTACTCTGCGCTACACCCGCAGGCATGGACCTATATATACAGTAGAGTGCAGTCCCCTGGATTTCCGAAGCTCGTCTATTGATAATAACAAGAGGATCAGGCGTTGCTGTTTTTTGTTATTTTTGTTTGTTTGTTATTATTTTAAATTTATAAGTCTTAGCATACTTTACAAAACAATTAATCACAATTAGTTCAGTTCTTCAAGAGGATTAGATCTCGGCAAATAGATCTCTCTCTCTCTCTCTCTCTCTCTCTCTCTCTCTCTCTCTCTCTCTCTCTCTCTCTCTCTCTCTGCAAATATATATCTCTCTCTTTCCTCCCCCTCCCCTCTCTCTGCACCACTCTCTAAAATTGATATATGGGTCATTCTCCTGAAAACTGGACCAAAGAGGGTACCGCTTTCCCGATGAAAAAAAATTAAACTAAAACATGAAACTTTTTAAACTACCGCTATATTTCTGCTGTAATGTGTTTGGAGAAATAAGGGAAATGTGACAATGGTAAATGCATCATTATTTCTTGCGCTGTGAGCCTTTTTTGGTAAAAAAAAAAACGCGACATTTTCATGGCCGCCATTTGTGACATGGCTTTGGGAAGGTTAGATGATCGCAGATATTTCCTTGGAATCGTTCATGATTGAATAAAAACAGGTTTCATGAGAAAGAAGGAGTCCAGTTCTTACATACAAATGGTATTTATTGTGTGCTGCTTGCTATTAACAGCTCCAAACAAAGGAAAGATAATCAGTGTCTCGCACGTTACCGATGGTGTCTTCTGAGTGTGTATCACGATATTGTGACTTGTTTACAACGGAAACTAAAAAACTGTCTTTTTTTCATCAGCTTAGTAGATAACCACATTTCACTTTATTTTTAATGCTTGTTTGATGACAAAAGAGTAGATACGAAATAAATTACAGTCATTTCTTCAGGCGGGTGGTTGACGTGGTGTCTTACAATGGTGTAACGTGCGAGCACACAAAATAATTATTTCTGCTTGTACCATTGACTTTCGACCTACCCTAACGACCTACCCTAAGGTGCACTAACGAACACATGGCGGGCGCGCACACATACACAGACACACGCACGCACGCACACACACACACGCACGCACGCACGCACGCACGCACACACACACATTTTAGATTAATCATTTTTTCACGGCGAACCATTCCAACGCTCCACTGATATAGTAATTAGTCTAACTGGTTAAAATAAATAATGTAAACGGCCTTTGTCTCCTCTATATAGTAGGCCTATGCTATATAATTGTGTATACCACCGTAAAAGGAACACACACGCACACGCACACACACACACACACACACAACACACACACACACACACACACACACACACACACATACACACACACACACTGTGTAGTGGTTGCGCTCACGCACGTGAGTGTGTGTGTGTGTGGTTGCGTGCGTACGTGTGTGCGCGTGCGTGTGTGTGCGCGCTGCGTGTGTGTGCGCGCGCTGCGTGTGTGTGTGTGTGTGTGTGTGTGTGTGTGTGTGTGTGTGTGTGTGTGTGTGTGTGTGTGTGTGTGTGTGTGTGTGTGTGAATTAACGGAAGGGCGACATATGGCTACAGAAAAACGTCGGGTTTCTCCCGCAAATAAATTCGCACTACGCTCTGGTAAATCTGAAACAAAAGCTCACGTGCCAGTGCCGAAACGAAACATATAGCAAATAAGAATGATAATACCCATCAAGTATCATTCGCGTTTTAAAGAGGAAAAATAAAAAACAAAAAACTCGAAGTCAGTCGTCATACTCTTTTTGATCAAAGTGTTTAAATGAAAATTGTGGCTAAAGTCCACTACAATACTGCAAGAACCAATGGGGGCTAGAGATGTCTTTATCCCAACCACCAAACCAAATTATAACATGATTTGTGCTTTTTCACACAGCTTCTAGTGTTACTTTGTTATAGCTACTGCAAAAGGATCTGTTGCGGTTGTCACATCGAGGCTTGACATACGACTGTTCGGACTGAACTGAAACGAAGATCTTGTGGCAGTGAAGTAGCTATGAAAGGCATTTCTTGCTATGACGCCTCAGCTGATTCCTGTATGTGAAACGTACGAGGCACTTACTGCAGGGGTAAGGAAGACTGCCGTCATGCGTGCGTGCATGGTCTTCAGGACTTACTCTACTTTTAAAAACTTTCCCGCAGTGAACGCATACGTCTTGGGCGTTTACCGTGCATGAATACCACCCTGGCTCAAGGCTTCTCTTGTGTGTAAATAATGTTTTGCACGTCTCACACTTAAAGGGTTTTATTTTCAGATGAACACTGTTCGTATGAGAATGTAGATAATCAGACATGGTCAATTTCTGATCACACTGTGAACAAGGGAAACGAGGTCCATCATCCAGTTTGTGATGTTGCATCCTGTGGCGGACCAGGTTCCTTTTCTGCACATATAATTTTCCGCATGCTGGGCAGAAACGTCGCTCGACAGGCACTTATTTTTGCGGTGTAGAAGTCATCAATGGATGGCCAGTTGTTTCCACTTCCACCTCGGCAGAAACACCCATCACATTCCCCTCAGTCACTGCAGACATCTCCATCTGTAACATGGAATCCTCAGACCTCGTAAGTAACCTGTCTGGCATGATTTAAGTTAATTGTCAAAAGGAACGATCTCTGGATCGGAACAAGGCACGGCTCAGCATCGGAGCAGCCATACACTCTGGTTCGGAACACAGAAAAACCGGGCGAGTGTTTTCCTATCCTTCTATCGCGACTTCTAAATACTCTTAGACAGTGATAGTCCATCATATCACGCATGAGATATTTAATAACATAGTGACAATAACCAAAATGCACCAAGTGACTGCGTTCTCCTGTCGATCTTGAAGAAAGTGCAATTTTGCCTGCACTGAAAAGACCGAAATCAAAACTGAAAATGTTGATTGTGAGGTGTACCAGAAACCCGATGTCGTGAAATTTATACGACAGGACACAGAAAAGCTTCCTCGTTCCAACCATTATGATCTGTTAGATGTGCAATACCTATATTTGACGTAAATCAGTGTAGTCTACGTGGATCGACGTTTTGCTTCTGCCTGCTCCGGCTGGGCCTCACTGTAACGGGAGCTCCGGCTGAACATTTCGGAACGCGGATACACGGTGTGATTCAGCAGTATCCAAAATTAGTCCTGTCCATTCCATGTCCTCAAATGAGTAATTCACTGTACCAGCGTGTTAAATAAAGTTATATGAAATTCGTTCAGTCAGAATAGTCAACATTTTAACTCCTGTCTATATTTACACACACACACACAACACACACACACACACACACACACACACACACACACACACACACACACACACATGTACAAACAACTTCCGAGGGCTAAATATATATTGACATGTTGGCCAACAATGGAGGCCTAATTAGATTTGATCACAGCACAAAAGTCAAAACCAATTCAGACTTGGATAGCTTTCAATTTCAAACCAAACCAAACAACAACAACAACAAAGAAAAAGAAAAAACTAATCAGACTTGACAGGAGAACAAAAACTGAAACTAAGACCAAAATAAAAAAAATCGGTTTTGTCAAAACTGTACTGTTGAAAACAACAACAACCTGTGTTGGGAGAAGCGTTCACTAGAGGATTGACAGGTGCTTGAAAGTCCTTTCCAGCCTGTAATTTTCCCAAAGTACATGTATCTGGACCCTTTGGATTGTCAACCCGAGAAAGCTACGGTTAGCCCGTGCAAGGCGTACTTCTCGTGCAGCATGTGTGCCGAGTAGCTGCGTTAACAGAACACGTGATAGGCTGCCTCTGTCATTGTCGTGTTATGGTGGGCGACAACAGGTCATTGGGTAATTCTGTTCTAATGATGTTCTAATTTATTGCTTTTTATTTCACGTCCAATATCTTCCACTTTTGATCTCACTGTTTGGAATGTCATTCAGCATCGGGAAGTGTTTTTTTGTTTGTTTGTTTGTTTTCCTAGTTAAGATTGACTTTGCAGAACTTTCAAATGTATCGTTTTCCCACAGTATCCTTCGTAATCCGCCAGCTAGGTGTCACTATAGCACGGTTGAATTACCGATTCTGGACCGATGCGGGCAGGTGCGTTCGATGAGTGACATAGCCGTAGTCCTAAAATTAGAAAAAACGGTTCTTCATGAAACATAAAATCTTTCCAAGCAGCAACATTTTAGGGCAATAAAATCGGAATTTACTGAAAACTTGGAAGTTATCCAGATAGGCAAGGCAACGGTTTGCATTTTTACCAAGATTCACATATTTTACAGGACGTTAAAATCCAGTTACTAACAACTTCGACTACAAGCCACAGTCTCTTAACTGCATTTTTTCTTTCTTTCTTTCTTTTTTCTTTTTTTGTGCACAATTTTTTCGTGGTTGGAGTCTTACCTTACTGGTAGGACTTATACTGTGACTGCCAATGACAAGAGTTCAAGACCTGTGGATGCATCCTTTGGTGTCTCAGAGGGCTGATGTTTGGTCCTATCCTCTTCATTGTCTACTATCCATCTGTCTCCTGTTTGATTCAAACCCATTCTGTCTACAACCAGTCTTTTGCCGATGACACACAGCTACTTTATTTCAGTCCTCCTGTTCAGATGCACGCTGGTAAACGCCAGCGCTGACCTGAAGACCTGGATGTCACAAAACAAACTGAAACTTAATGACGACAAGACATAGGCTTTCCTTATATAATCTTTTTTTCTTTTCTTCTGATGCTCGGCCCACTTCTGTTCGTGTTGGCAGTGCAGACATTCCTTTCATGTCCTGTGCTCATAACCTTGGTTTCATGGTTTCGGAAAACGTGTCTTTTGACAAGCACATTTCAAATGTCTGCTTGCGTGGAAATAGCTCTACCCGCCAGTACCTGGCTGTTCAAACCACATAAACTCTCGTCTGTGCCTTTGTTCTCTCGAAATGAGATAATAATAATTCTCCTCTATCTGGCTGCACATTTTACATTCTCGGTATTCTACAGAAAAATCAGAACTCTGCAATAAAATTGGTTTTCAAATTACTCAAACGTGGTCAGTGTGCAACCCCCTTTTCAATATTAATCACAATATCGGCCTACAACCACAGCAATCGTCATATAAATATAACTTACAACTGAAGCCAGCACACAACGACCCCCCTCCCCTTCCACCCCCCACCCCCCACCCAACATACACACACAAGCCCATATCCATACAAATGCCCACCTGCATCCACATGTCCTATCCATCACTGATCTCACTATTCTCACTTCACTCATCATAGCAATAACTGATATAAAACATCAAACACAGTAAGTGTGTAACCGAGTGTATTGTATGTTTTTCGGATGCGGCGGCCCAGCGCACAAGTTTTAACACTTTAGATAATTGGGGCGTGTGTGTGTATGCGCGCGCGCGCACGTGGGTGTATGTATGTTTGGGTGCAGGTGGGCGATGTGATTTAAAAAAAAAAGTGAATGTAGATGTGACCGTTTGTGGGTGTGTGGGCGTTGTTTTTGCTTTAATGGAGAGTCGGTTGAGGGTAGGTATACGAGTAACGACTGTGCACTTAATCGATCTCAGAAGCGATATTATACTACGTTTTCCTCTGTTTCATTTTATTTGTATACTTTTACCTTTATGCTGAATTGTCTAATTTTCCTTTTTATTGTGGAATTCGAGTGACCCAAAAGGCAAATTTTCATTTCATGCAATTATTACGAATAATAAAGTTCTATTATTTGTGCTCCAAAGCAATGGAATTCTCTCCCTTCTGACGCCCGCCACAGTAAGTCCTCACATGTGTTCAAAACTGGAAACAGTATCACAACAAATGATTTCTAATTCTCTCTTCTCTCTTCTGACCCCCACCCCCTCCCCCGACTTCTTATTTATAAGCAACCATTTATTTTATACTCCATATTGTGTGTGTGACGAACTTTACTTCGTTCTCAACTGGCTTGTAATGAGATGCAAGCTCCGGCCCGAACTTGCGGCAGACGCGCAGCAGACAGCATGATCGAAAATGTTGGTTAAAGTCAAGTCATACTTTAATCATCCCTCACAGGGTAATTCAACTAATTACTATCTCATTCTTGGTCCCCGAGACAAGGCTGCGCCCCCCTCAAGTCAACAACAACAACAACAAAAATCCCTCCGAAGCGAGTGAAGAACCTAGAGACACCGATGATGATGATGATGACGATGAAGTGATGCTTAATGTCCTTAGATGTCAGTTGACATATTAGGGACAAGCTGTGACCAGTGCCGAAGCATGGTTCAATATAGCTTTACGTCCACGGAAACCAGAAGGCTCGTTAGGACGGACAGCCCAGGACGGCCACCTCGACTCTCACACAGCTCCTGAACTATCTAGAGACACCGTCATCCATTTTTATTTTTATTTCTTCCTCATCCACAGGAGAGCTCTGCTGTCAGCCAATCAGAAGCAATGTTCGTAGAATAGGGGCGAATGTTCCCAGAACATGTTGAGCGAAGCTTTTTGGACCCCGAAGAATTTTTTATAGCTTCGTCGCAGTTCGACGAATACTCCCAACTAGGTTCGCGAAGCAAATGTTCGCCCAATTAAGAACCAACTAGGTTCGCCGAATGCTTCCAGCTAGGTTCGCGAACAAACATTCACCCAGTTAAAAGACAAGTCCAAGGTCTGGGGTGATTTTTGACACGATTTCCGTTAAAGTTCGCTGAGAACAATGATGTAGGTGAAATTGTGATCTGAGGGTTATAAATGCACAAAAACAAGCATTTTCTGTCGTACCGAAAGCGTCACCATGACGCTAAAAATCATGCGTACATATGCGCACTACGTCACTCTGGGGAGTCATAGTTCAGGAGCTGTGTGAGAGTCGAGGTGGCCGTCCTGGGCTGTCCGTCCTAACGAGCCTTATGGTTTCCGTGGACGTAAAGCTATATTGAACCATGCTTCGGCATTGGTCTCAGCTTGTCCCTAATATGTCAACTGACATCGGAGGACATTAAGCATCACTTCATCATCATCTGGGGAGTCGCTGCAAAATGGCTAGTAGCCACAGGGTAACCGACTTGGAAAAAATTCCAGTTCGAATCTCCAAGAATGGAGCTCCAACGCCATTGTCAGTAGCTGGGCCCTTGTTTATTTCCTCCTTGTTATTTCATCTTTCTCGAACCTTGTTATGTGCGTGGCGTTTCAGTCTTTTTCGTTCTGTTTACTCTAGCTTTCACAACAGGCTAGGCCTCAACATCCCTGATGAGGTCTAGCCTGTTGTGAAAGCTAGAGCCTGCCTTTTATTGGGTGTTTTATTTTATTTTCCCAGTTTATCCTTGTTTGTTTCATCTTATGTAAAAATGACAAAGTTTTGTTCGTTCTAGTTCAATAGACTAGCGATTTCATGGCCTCCCTGGATTAGGGTTTGGGGTTGGGCTAGTTACCGGTTCTTGCCATTCACTGTTTTTTCTCTTGGCTTGCCCTTTTGTTTCTCGAGTTATATCGTTCATTTACGATGTACGGGTGAGGGGGTAGTCTCGATGTTTAACGAGATCTCTCATTCTTTCTTTGTGTGGGGTAGTTCGTGAGCGTCTGTTGCCCTGCCGTGTTGTTGTCACTGCTAAGTGGGTTGTATCGTGTACACGGATTACGTGTATCCAGCCTTTGTCCCGTTGCTCGCTGACATTACTTGCCTCCTATTTCTTTTCAGAAAGTGTTGTTGTTTTCTCTCTCTTTTCCCTTCTTTTTACCATGCGTTCTTTCTTTTTTATCTTTGGTTTATTGGCCCTTCGTACCCGCTTGTTAGCTTGCCTGATTAGGGCAGCCATTTTGTATTTCTCTTGTCGTCTGCATTTGTTTACATCCCGATGTTTTGCCGTAGTCCTGATTAGCGTTTTGCTTTATCAGTCTGCAGCCTTTGTTTTTCTAGATGGAAGCCGGGTTAGTGAGGGGTTAGTTTAGAGTTAGTTATGGTTAGTTTGGCTTTCCATCTGTTTGTCGTTGGCACAGTTATTTTTGCTCTGTGCTCTTATGACTATAGTCGTCCACTCCTTTGTTGCAGACAGTAGTCTGTTAGACTGTTGTGATTTGGTGGTGTTTTTGTGTGTGTGTTTTCCACCTTATGCTTGCAGGTAGGCAACCGTTTGGGGTTTTGAGCTGTTTCTTTCATTTGGTGTCAGCTGTTTGCTTGACTGATTAGGGCAGCCATTTTTCGTTTACAACCAGCATTTCATTGTGGTTTGGTCATTCTTTCTTTGCCGCAGGCATTTGTGGTCTGTTCTTCCTTTCTTTGCCACAGGCATTTGTGTACGGTCTCTTTCTTTCACGACCTTTTCTGCCGTAGGCATTCGTGTTAGACTTTTGTCTTTGCCTTGTTAGCTCTTGTTTCAGGGTATCAGTGTATTTCTCAATTTTTGGTATCATGCTGTGCGCTTGCTGCTCGTCAGCTTCATCCTTGGAGATTCGAACTGGACTTTTTTCCGAGTCGGTTACCCTGTGGACAGCCCTACAAATTCCGCTTTGAAGGCTTTGAAGTAAACCCCATTTGGTATTCCGCCATAAAGTTTCCAAAATCGCACTCAACGAAGTGCTCGCTACACAAATGGGCGTGACTGAGGCGCAGCGTCAAAATCAGCTCGTTTGAATTGTACAAATTTGAGCCATTTTCACTTCACAGCGAGTCGATTCCGCGGGAACTCGTGCATAGTTATGCTTTGGGTTGCTTGTGAGTTGTTGCAGTTTGCTGCAATACAGTAGGCCGGCATGGTTAGAGCTTTTTGTCGACCACACGCATACACATTCAATGAACAATCTAAGATGGCAACCGCACTGACTCCCCAGACTGACGTCACTTCCGAGAAAGTCACGGCGACTGATGGAGAACCCGAGACAGCAGTCTCGGCCAGCCGACAGAAAATAAAATCGATTAAAAACCAACATAATTTTTTATTTCATTTTTTTATTTCATTAAATCTCAAACTAGTGACTCATTTGTCAATCATTTCGATGGTCATTTTGCATACTTAAAAACCTTGGACTTTTCCTTTAAGAACGGGCTTAAGGAAAGTCGCTCCAGTGCATGTCGCACCACTGAAATCAGGGACTTGCATTATGTATCCCCTTATATAACCGTCATGGTTGACTGGTTGTAAAAAAATAATTCTTCTTCCTTTCCTGCATTATACACGTCCATGATTGAAATCGCTTCAATGCATATCGCCCTAGTGGATATCGCTCCAACGGAACGGACCTTGAATGTGGCTGGGTGTAGGAGAAGTGTTGGGATCAGAGGCGTTGGAGCAACCGCTGAATCCAGCATGGATGTTGCAACAGGAAAGAAAAAAATCATGCTGTCACACACCACGCCAGCAGGGCCTCAGTTGTCTTCACCTATCAAGAAGTTAACGCCTATCGCTCAGACCCTAGTAACTGATCCCACCAACTAAATGCAGCTGATCCAGATGGTTGTAGGTGTTCACCATTCACTGGAGATAGCTTCTCACAAGAATGTGCTTATGACAAGATCATGCCCAGATCCAGTCCATCAATTCTCCACACAGAAATGGACGTCAGCATGGCGTTTCCTATGGTGCATAAAGACACTGCGTCTTTCTTGCCAATGTTGAGTTGTTGCCAGTAAAGACTGGTGTATTTGGGCTAAAACAGATTTGGGCTAAAAGCAAATACATTTGCCCATCATCTGCGTATTGGAACGAGCGGTCTGCCCTCAACAATCGATTTGCCTGTTCTGTGTCAGCGTCAGGGTCACAGGGAACACTCGCAACAATCACTGCTGTACGTCGTTTTTGTTGTCAACACACTGACAAGGTGTGATTTCGTGTTATATGCAAGGCTGCGAAAGTCAGTCATTTTCTCACTCCTTCACACTCTGAGACCTAGCTGATTCGAACCAGTAAAGCAGTGACTCTTGTACGGAATTCATGAACAAGTTTCAGAGACTTAATAATAATAATAATAGATAACTTTTATTTAGCGCTAATCTCTAGTCTACACAAACTCACCCTGCATTACAATATTGTCCGACATTTTCAGGGTTAAGTGAGAAAAAGATCAAAGATAATAAGTTCAAGAAAATAATGAATATTTGACAACTATCAAGAAATACAAGAAAAATAATTTGTTAACTCAATGTTTCATTTTATGTCTATTCACAGCAAGGTAATATTAGCCCTCCCCCCCCCCCCCCCCCCCCATGTATATATTAATAAGTTGTACACGCTTACCTACAGGACTATGAACAATCAGTTTAACGATACAAGTTGTAACGTCAGTATTACACAAAATAATACTAAATAAATAATAAAACGAGAAGCAGCAATATACAAGAATATACATCCGTAAAACAATAAAGCATTTTGTGTGACTTTGGCAATAAGGTGTATTGTCGTTTCACATATTCTTCTGTGAAAGGTAGGATTAGGGACAAAGTACTCCCCGTTTATAATGAATTTCGCTTAGTACGAAAAAAAGAAAAATCACTGCCAAATGTATTCTTTCTCTCTGTAAAAATTCCTCGAATGAATCATTTTTTTATAACCAGGATATCGGATATACGGCTGTAACATTTGGAAAGTGCTAACGTCAGAGCCAAGCCTGTAGCGGACTCAATTAATTAGTGTCAATAACAGTTGAACTCTGACCCCCCCCCCCCCCCCCCCTCCCCGGCGATGAAAATCAGTCATCCTCGTACATAAGCGTCAGAGGGCTTTGAAGAGTCAGAAGTCTTTCAGTAAGAGCATTTTTATATGTATAACTTCTTCGTAATTTTGGCATTTAGAACTCTGTGGTGTCCCGTCCTGTCCTGATGCTCCCTGCAGGCTTGTGTGTCGCTGCTAAAAGCGTATGCTGAACCTCGGTCTCGCCGCGGCTGTGTTGACTGAGGACTGGTCCACGCTGTCGCCAAGGGTGACGTTTACATCAGCCTGTGACGCGACAGTGGCACCCTGTGCTATTTTTCTGACATGTGGACGTGCGTGTAATTAGCTAGTGTTGAGTTTGTTAGTGTTTCGCATTCGGCGTTTGTATTAGATAGGAATAAGTGTTTACTGTGGTGATGTGCGGAAACAGTGTGTGTAAGAATAAGAATGAATTAGGTTGAGTGGGTAGACAATGGGTTAAGTAGTGGGGGTGATGGGGATGAGGCGGCGGGGTGGGGGGGGGGGGGGGGGGGGGGGGGGAGCTAGTGAACGGAGACTGGAAGCTGAGAGTGGAATAATAAGTTATTAAAGTTAAGAATTGTTACTCTGTCGTTACATTAGTTGCGATAATGTCTTCAGTCTGCCATTACACTGGTTGCAGCCAAGTGGTTAATTTCAAATTATGAACGTGATATATTCTGTTGATATACTGAGGTGACTACTGAGTAAGTAACTTGGTGTTTTACGCCCAGTCAACCAGTACAGTTATATTATGGCGAGAAATGAATATTGAATGTGTTAGTGAATTTAACTGATATATGCATATGTATGTGTTAGTAGATTTTATATAACTGGTATATGCACATGTATGTAAATAGCAGGGGAATAGCACTGTATAAAATGTATTATTTTGTCAGACAAACGCTGGACGTTTCAAGGCAACACGCCTTTTCTTTCATCGGTCCCTCCGTCTGGAACAATCTTCCTTTCTCTGTGCGACATGGTCATACTTTGCCTTCAAGTCACAGCTCAAGGCTCACCCTTTTCTATGTCTTTTATTTCTCCTAACGTTTCCAACTATTTCCAGCCTGCCTCTAAGATCAAACTATTATTATTATGAATGTACTCAACTATATTCTGTCAACATACTGAAGAAAAACAAGACTGCTGCCGTGTATTACATGTTTTATAGGAAGCCGGGTTATCTTCAAACATGATATTAGTCAATATAACGATTAATGTGGCAAAGGGGGGAAATGTAGTTGTGTTTTCTTCACAAGTTCGTATCCGATTTACTTGACAAACTTGGTGGGGTTGTTAACAGTACGGCAATAACTCTTTTAATGACAGTACTCTAGCGCACTCTAGCTCTAGCGAATTAAAGGGTTATAATTCACACATCATCTGACTAGATCTGTACTTTCTTGACCACCGTTTTATCACATCATTAAAAGTAGAACAAAGAGTAGAATAAATTGAGAACAAAAAGTATCATGTTGATGTGATTATTGTGTGTATTCTTGTTCTTGTTGTAAATGTTCGTTCTGGGGTGACCCTATGCCATTGGCAGGGCGTTAAAAATCCAAGAACTGATTTGTTCTTAATGTAAGCATTCACAGTAACACTAACAGAATAGTATTCGTGCTATTATCATTACTATTTTTCATTGTTATTGTCGTTCTTTTCGTCACCCTTGCTTTTATTCTTGTCAGTTACCGTCTGACATCACCATCATCGTCATTTTTGTTGTTGGTTTAGTGGTTGTTTCAGTTGAGGACTCGCATTTGTTAGCCGTCGGCAGGTGACGCACATGGCCGACTGGGACTTCAGCAGGAAAGAGGCATTTGTCGGCTGACGAACTTCCTTTTGCCAAGGGTTGGGATCGACCATAGCCTTGAGCGCAAAGATATGTCCTACTTGATGGCTCATCTGTCATGCGGATTTCCACCCCCTCCTGCCTTCCCTCAAAGTTCCGTGTCATTTCCTTCGCAGTGAGAGGCACAATCTGAACCGTGTTCAAATTCACATTTTACCTTCATTGATCTTTTTGTTTTAACCAATTCCATGATAACTGACATTTTCTTAAAAAACAAAAAACAAGAACGGGACGTTGTGTTAGTCCTGTTTTTTCTCTATGAGAGAATCCAGTTCAGTAAACAGTTGATTTAAACAAGCAGCGATCCATACAAACTTCAGACACAATCTTTCCCTTTTTCTCAACTGAACGCGCCCAGTTGTACGAAATAGATTTAAGAAACACACTTCCACAATTCACTTCGGGCAGTGGTTAAAGAGCTTCTAAAATGCAGGGTCGTTGGTGCGGGTTGGGAATAGAAATTCGTAAAAATGACACGACTAGATGAATGAGAACTGACTTAAAATTATGGACTTCGGTTTTGGATTATCTACTTTTTTTGTTTTGTTTATCTGCGTGGTGAGTGACCAGGTAAGAGCTGTAATATAGATTGTCTTGGATGTTGTGGTCATGCAACAGGTAAGAGCTGTCGTACCTCCATTGTCATGGTCATGCATTAGGTAAGAGCTGGTTTACTTCCATTATTTGTTTGGCTGGCTTACTACCTCTGTGTGTGTGTGTGTGTGTGTGTGTGTGTGTGTGTGTGTGTGTGTTGTGTGTGTGTGTGTGTGTGTGTGTGTGTGTGTGTGTGTTATTATTATTATTATTGGCAGTTTTACTTCCGTAAGTGTTGCTGAACAGGTCTATGACCAGTATCAGGAGTCGAGGGTTTGATTCTCATTTACTTGGATGTGATACGGATTTGGGGGACGAAAGAGGTCCACTTCTTGTTTTTCTGATTCCAGGATTTCCACCGACACTTTAAGAAGTCAGATTTATTAAATCATCTCGTTACAAGCAGACAAACGTTATTTAACCGTTTTTCTTTGAATCACAAGAAAGGTAAAAGACACGCGCGGTCACACACACACACACACGGTCACACACACACGGTCACACACACACACACACACACACACACACACACACACACACACACACACACACACACACACACACACACACATACGCACGCACGCACGCACGCACGCACGCAGACACACACACACACACACACACACACACACACACACACACACACACACACACACACACACACACACACACACACACACACACACACATCTGAAACCCACGCCTGTCGGTCTCAGATTTGAAAGTTTCCCGCCCAAAGGCGTTAGAGTTTATTCCGAGACAGGGTGTTTTACTTTATTTATTAGTATTGTTATTGACACCTTCCCTTTGGTTAACGAACATTTTATTGCAGCGCTGACTCTCAGTGTTGGTTACTATGGCAATGAGCAGGGAGAGCTCCAATATTGGGCTTCATTTTTTTCACTAGCTACAGTTTGCTATGTAATGATCAGAATGAGAGACAGACGCCGTCCGGTGGTTTTACACAATATTGTGAAGCGTTTTGCACAAACAAAATATTATCATTACTTGTCTTGATATGTTTTACTGAATAAAATAGACTTTTTCAAGAATGGCCCAATATTGGAAGACTGTTCCTAAATTGAGCCACACCTCCGCCAGTCTTTTTTTTTTTTTTTTCACATTGAAGAAAATCATTCAGGACATATACTTCTAAAAAAATAAATAAAAAAGAAGTAAAAAAAATAAAATAAAAACAGGTGGGAACACAACTCCAAAGTTCATTAAAGTTTCATTGTAACTGATGTTTGAATTTCAACTGTCAGGATTTTATCTTCAACATTTCATTAATTCAAACTCTGAGCCTACAAAGAGTTTGTTTTTAGTCATGTGTGCATGCATGCGTGTATATGTGTGGGTGGGGGTAGGTTTGTGACAGTGGCTGTGTGGGCGAGTGACGTGGTTGCAGTAATCTGAAAATGATGCGATTTTTAAAAAACTTTTTTGATCAGGAAATCTTTAACAAAAATGCTTAGAAGTTTTAATAGTGCATTTTAATTATTATTTTATGCTTGAACTTGATATCATTTATGAAGTTTGAATTTATTTAATCACCATCCCCCGCTACAAAGGGTTGTAATTCTCCCAAAATATATCTTTGGCAACAATTTTGGAACTCAACTTAACGAGCAGTAACATGCACACACCAAATTTCATTCATCTGCGTGAAATAGTTTCAGAAAAGAAAAAAGAAAAAAACCCAACAACAACCTCTGATCCTCACGAGGCTTTAGTTTTTCCTGAATCGATCAGTGATCCGGTTGAATTATTCCCTATATTGGGCCACCCATATCCCAATAATGGGCCAGCTATGCCCAATATAGGAATATTCCGCTGTCCCAATATAAGCCGACATGGGTGTCTAAAGTAAACAAGCACCGTTTGCAAACAACTGTGCATAGGTTTGTGAAGCTGCCTTTAAGACAGGGACATGGCTGTATATTTGAGCTGAGAAAACCTCATATTGATACAGTCCTTCGTTTTCTCCCCAGATGATTTATATCATTAGTCATAACAAGGATGAGAAACTGACCAAAACAGTAAATATCCAATATTTCATCTCACCGCTGTCACAGTCTGCTCCGGTTTGAAGAGTGATCTCGATTTGGGGCGGGAAACAAAGCGGTGCTTGTTCAACGTTTTGCTTCCCATAGAAAACGGTATAGGTTGGGTGGCTCACGCATACCTCTCCTACTCGTTGAAATGTCACTGGTCCTAGATCAGAGGCAGCTGTATTTTGTGGCTGCTCTCTCTCTCTCTCTCTCTCTCTCTCTCTTTCTCTCTCTCTCTCTCTCTCTCTCTCTCTCTCTCTCTCTCTCTCTCTCTCTCGTTAATATATTTTGAGTTTATAATTATTTTGTTTTCGATTGTTTTGCCCGAGGGCTGGATGTAAAAAAAGTATTGTGCTTATTCCATTACCCTCGTTAATAAAAATAAATAAAAAATCGTTCGTTCCCTCCATCCCTCTCTCTCTCTCTCTCAACGTGTGTCTGGAATGTGTAGTGATAACTCTTTATATACACCGATCAGTTCTGGTTCCAAGTGTAGGTTGTCAGTATTGCTGGATCCAGTGTATAAATTATATATTCTGGCGGATGACCTTCAGTATGGAAGTTCATCGACAGTCTGTGCCAGCATGTTTGTCTTCGTCGGGCTCACGCATTGTAAAATCGATGTCCAGGCAAGCCTGGAAAAGGATGTAGCGGCCCGTGAATGTGTGATGGTCCTCGTTGTAGCTGGACATGGCAACATTATCTGCAAACAGTCTGTCCCAGAAAAGACTTTTCATGACTTGATCTTTGGTTTGAATCCAGCAAGATTGAATGGTTTGCTATCTGAAGTGTGCAGGTCATTCATTCAGTTGAAGACCTGAAAACGTGCTTCACGAAAATTCTGAATCCCGATAGGAGCTGAGAGATATATAATTCATAGATGATTTTACTCATCCCTGCATGACTCCTCAGCAGATACAAATTCCGAGGTGGAGCCTCCGTACTGGATAGTGCATTTTATGTTTTTGTGAAAAGATGGAATCACGCAAAGAAATCTTGGCGAGAACCACAACGTTGAGCAAACTGAACAGTCTGTTCACCAAATCGAAGGCCCTGCCTGGTAAGGCCAACGATGGCCCTTCTCTTCCCGGCATTTTTCATGCAGCTGTCTAAGTAAGAAGATCATATCAACGATGGCCTGCTCTGTCCTGAGACCACACTGTGACTCCAGACAGAATCTCTCGGCGACTGTCTGTTGAAGAAACGCACAAAGAGCTTGCTTGTGATGCCCAAGAGGGAGATGACAGTCATTTTGTTCTTTTGTCAGGTTCGGTACCACTATGTTGGTGTCGCTCATGTCTTGTGGATCTATTCCTTCATTCCAGCCCACACAGAAGAGTTCGTAGAGGTGTTTGAACACGGTAATGGGCATGACACTAATGCTGTGAGATGTATGTGCGCATGCAGTATAAAGTGCTTGCAACTGGTATGAAGCAAAATCATACTCCATAAAATTAACTGCGAGTCAGTTCTGTTACGCGGTAGCTATGCATAACAACCACACCGGAAAGCACACCATATCGCTTGTTTGCGCAGTAACGGATAAAAAAATAAAAAAATGGTATCTGTTTTGTTTCGTTTAAAAAGGCTTTGAAAGAAACTTAAAAAGCAAATGTTCATGACCACTGACGAAGTGAATTTCATGGCTGGGTTCCTTTGACATGGCACTGCACGAGTTCATTTTTCACGGTTAGCTGCCGTATTTTGGTCACACACACAAACACACGAGAGAGAAAGAGATTTTGCACCACGTCCACGTGTAAACTTAATTAGCATACAGGATTTTGTCTTGAAAGATTGATACACTGTTCGGAACAGCACAGTAAGGAACTCTTGCGGGTTGCAATTTGTCCTCTTGAACAGAAGATTTTGAGTAGGCGGAAGTACATGTAAATCTTTAGCGAAAGTAACATTATATTTTTGACGCTATTCATTGTTAACTCTTCTCTTTTTCAGACTGTAGCATCTACACAGCACAAGGGTTTCGCTGGTAAGTTTGACCACGCTGTCAGAAAATACACACTGTTTCGTTGTGCTTTTTACCAAACCTAAATGGACTGAGGTAGAACTTGCACACTGAGTGTGTGTGATTACCACGAAATCAGAAACACATTGTGTGTCCGTTTTGCCAACAAGTCTTGATTATATATACACACTTGTAGATTAGGAATCCAGAGAAAATACACACACACTGTTTCGTTGTGCTTTTTACCAAACCTGACTGGACTGATGTAGAACTTGTACACTGAGCGTGTGTGATTACCACGAAATTAGAAACACTGTGTGTCCGTTTTGCCAACAAATCTTGATTATATATATATATATATATATATATATATATATATATATATATATATATATATATATATATATATATATATACACAATTATACACACCAGTAGATTAGGAATCCAGAGTATATTATCCAGTTTGCATTTGGATCGAATACAAATTTTTGTCCTCCGTTCGGATTGGTTTAAACAAAATTTTATTCATTCATCGTAATCATAAGCTCAACAAATAAGTACAGGAAACACAAAAGCAATATGCTTATTTGAGTGTTACCTATAGATAAAATGATAATCACACAGACATTTACGATGGCAAGATAGCAAATTGTTGTCAAAACGTCAGAGGCAACAAAACCAACAAAGACCAAAATGACAACAAAAAACAAACAAACAAGCAAACAAAACAAAAAGCAAAACAATAACAACAAAACGGGAGGAGGGGGTGGGGGTTAAAAAAGCAAATAACTAACCGAATGGTCTAGTAATGTTGTCATAATTATTGATCTGAGAGAGAGAGGGAGAGGATTAAAACGTGTACTTCTTCGCTTGTATCATAAACAAATTTTGGCAGACTTTTACAGATTTACAAGCGGTCGGTTTGGCGCAAAAAGTCGTGGACTATAGCAAATATTTTCTTATTAGTTTCTAAATGTAGCTGGTCGTTTCCAAACAGAAGTGTATTGATATTTCTTTCATTCTCATCTAGTTTATTAATGGTTTTATTTCTAATACTATTATAAAGGGGACAATGTAGTAAGAAATGCTCTGATGTTTCTGCTGTATATCCGCATGAACATATAGGGTCTTCTAACAGGTGGCGTCTGAATAAGTCATAATTTAAATCGCTAATAGCAAGTCGAAGTCTACAATGCTTAACTTGTTCCTTTCTAGAACCAAAATAATAATATATAGGAACCACAGTGTCATTCGTTGACAAATATTTTTTCAGCAGACTAATTGAAGGATTTGTTTGTATAGTTTGAGGTAATGTGTTCCACAGTTGGGTAGTTGACGGAATGAATGAATTTGCATATAGTTCTGTTTTGTGAGCGGGAATGACTCTTTCATGTGGTCGTCTGCGATGATACGGGTTTCGTTGTTGAAACTAGAGGTGGTACTAAGTTCGATAGGTATCCGGGGCATAGGTAATTAATCATTTTGGATTTCCGTTCGGATTCTGTTGCCTTCGGTGAGCCCGTATTATGTAGGTGTTTTCTTTACTTTTTGTTATTTTCTACTCAAGAGTGGAATCAGCGCCATAGCACACAAACATTTAGCACAGGTTTAAAAGACTGTTTTCATCGGTCTCACGTTTGCTGGTGGTGTATAATATCGCACCATGAATGCTGACATCCCTAGAATGTCTAAAATGCCATGCTCGGAATCAAGAGCTTGGTCATCGAACTTGTCTTCACTTCTTTATTCACAAAAGATGCCAGCCAAGAATATTTTGCCTTCAAAAGCTAAGATGCTGCTGTTTTACGCACTTTTTACCGGAGTTGTATTGAATCAGTTTTAACATTTGCGTTCCTGTGCTGATTTGGAGGCTTGAATGTGAAAAGTAAAAATGTCCTGAATAAAGTGGTGAATGTGTGTGGCAAGGTTGTGAGTGAAAGACAAGAACACTTAAGTCAGTTGTATGAACGTTGTGTGGTACGGAAGGCTCTTCTAAATTCTTGCTAAATATTATGAGCTTCTTCCATCTGGTAGACGATTTCGCGTACCGAAATCAAATACAGTGAGAAACTGCAGTCAACAGCATTTCTGAACAAAAAAATCCGTTCAAATATACAATATGTTATTGTGTACTGTGATGTGGTTAATGTTCAGCCACGTTTTAATTTCTTTGATGAAATAATAAAATAATCCTGAATCTTGAATCTTCTATCTCCGGGATGGAGTACCAGGAATTGCCCTGGACTGAGGATCCAGAACAGTCACATGTTCCATATATAAAACAGTGAGGACCCACAGCTGTTAAAGGTTCCAGCTATAAAACAGTGAGGACACAGAGCTGTCACAGGTTCCGTTCCATTTTTAAGCATTGAGTTCGTCAGAATCCAGCTTTGCATGTGTCAGCTACTCAAAAGCAAAAACAACAAAACAAAACAAAACAACAACAACAAAAGCAATAAGAAGCGTCAAAAAGTAGCCTTAGTGGCTACAGATTAGAGCACGAAGACAAACTATATATTCCAATGAGCTCAAAGATCCTAATTTAAAAAAGAACAACGCAACGTAATTATCAGATCAGAAGTATAAATCCGACTAAACCAACAATCCTTTGCTGATGATACGCAACTGAACACTTCCTCTGATTCATGCAACATTCAGCATTGCACAAATGACATAAAGAGCTGGATGATCCAAAACAAACTACAACTGAACGAAGGTGAAGCCGAAGCTCTTCTTGTAGCCACCTCCAGCTCTGAAAAAACATACGTAGGTCATACAAACAGGTTCCAATGTCGTGCCATTTGTCAAAAGGGTGTTAAAACCTTGGTGTTATTCTTGACTAGAGATTGTCCATGAAAGAACACATAAACAAAGTGTGCCAGATGGCCTACTGGGAGCTTCGAAGGATTTCCTCAGTCAGACAGTACTTGACAGAGGACGCAGCCCACGCCCTAGTAGTATCCCTCGTCCTGTCTCGCTTAGACTATGGTAACTGTCTCTTTGCCGGAGTCCCTTAATGTCTTCTACATAAACTCCAGAAATTCCAAAGCACATCTGCCAATTAATCTTTGTCTTCCCGACAAGAACACACTGAACCACTCCTCAATGCAATCTCTGACCGCATAACATACGTACTGTCCTGCATGTGTTACAACTCTGACCCCACAATACATTCGCTGACCTTTTACAAATCTACGGTCTACCGCAGACACACGTAAACTGAAGATCGCTCTGTTCAAAAAGAAATACTCAGGCCAGAGATCATTTTCCTATCAGAGTCCTGTAACTTGGAATAATCTGCCTTTCTACATCCGCCAGACACAAACATACTCCTCATTTAAGTCACATTTGAAAACCTACTTGTTCTCCCAAACCTTCCAGTAGAACCCAAGTTTTTATGTATATGATTATTAAGATGCTCTTTGCGTTTGATTTGCAATCATGAGATGTGTCCATGGTCCATGTATTGCTGCATTGCATGTCTTGATTGCATTGGTTGTTCTGGGATGTGTGCATGTTTGCCTGCGCTTTGCTGTTGGCATTGGATCGTCTGGTGTATGCATGTTTCATGTTTTGATTGTGATGTTCATTCTTGTTTTGAATTGCTTTGAGCCAGTCTAGTTGGATTAGGCGCTATAAAAATGTTACGTATTATTATTATTAACTATAACATAATGATGTCATTTTATAGGAGGATTTAAGAACAAAACTGAGATTTCCTGGAAGTTCACGAAGTATGCAAAAGCGATATTCTGACGTACTCCAGGCTTCAAAGAGGGAACCTTTTAAAGCACTTGCTTTTATCACAGAGGGGACCTCAAACACATCTACGTTTCTTGTGTTTTTATTGACAACAGCGTTTACGTTAAGCAAAGGAGAGAGAATTTCAGATCATTGTTCGGTGCGGCGTAGGCTATCCGTCAGGCCTACTGACAAACACAGAGAAGCCCACCAACACATACAACAACTGAACAGCGAAAACGCCCGAAATGTTAGTCTTGTAACAAAATCTGAGTTAATTGATGTGAACGACTTACGCTTCTTATATTTTCCTAGTGACCCAGTTTTGATATCACACTTATTTCCTTTTAAGCTAGAATTCTGATTCGACCTGGCTAGTTACTTTTATGATTTTCACTGGAAGTTGTTTCAAAAGAATCTGAAGCAAGAATGTTTCCCTGAGGTCGTCTGCTTCAGCAGCCGTGTCGGCCTGATGCATGCTAAATCTGCTTTCAGCACCCAGATAAATAGTTCATCCTGACGACTGATTGTAATACTTTCCCTATATAGTCTGTGAGAATGAAGGCGATTTCGTTGTTGCGCTGGAATTGTGAGAGCATCCGTCATAAGGGATAGGTCTGCGCGTGCAAAAACGATGATGGTGCATCTGATATTCTGGCAGGGTCTTGTTAAACGCAGGCTGCATCAACAATCTGCCAGCTGATGATATTCAATAGCAAAAGGTTTGGTTCACAAAAACAAGACACCCAGACACAAACTCATCGCCATGCGAAAACCAAAATGACACCCGTTCCAGTCTACCTCGGCAGAAACACGAAAGTGACATCCTGTGGATTGTCTCTACAGTCTTGGACTCTGCATTTCCTATAACAAACTGATGACCGTTTCCACGGATACGGCAAATAGTGTCTGTGCCAAGTTTGAGAGATACGGTGTGGTTTTACCATCACGACTGACCACACACACACACACACACACACACACACACACACACACACACACACACACATACACACACACACACACACACACACACACACACACACAATTTTTTTTAACCGTTAGAATGGTAGACAATGTCAACCACAATCCGACTTCGACAACTGCGCAAAACTCATTTCATGGCACAAGCATATCAGTTGCTCAGTACATGCTTGGTACTGACTGTGGGCCTGAGACACCTGATGACTGACAGCACCATGCAAGGCAAGCGATGTGTTCTTCCATTTCCATCTACCGACACACTTGTCCCAGAACTGGAAGTGAAGAAAAATCTCAGTGTCTGCCGTCACCGGCCCTTGCAAACTTGACGTCTGCCATGAGACAACAGGTAGCTTATCAGGACAGGATGACTGGCAACAAACAGTGCAGACCACCGTCGAGTCATCAGAAGAGGGCGATGGGCATCCGGCAATCTCTTGGTGTGCTTAATTACCATGCATCTAATCAGAACAGGCACCCTGCAAACGTAACACTTTTACCACTGTTGGTTAACAACGCACACTCACCAGCGCTGATGCAGCTCATAAAATCAGCCGTCCAACACCTGAATCGAGCAAGTGCCAGTACTCGCAATGGATCAGCCTCTGTACGCCCTAGCAAAAGAAATCCAGTGGTCCTGGCCAGTGCAACCAGATGAAGACTCTTTTGTGCTGATGTGTTGTCTCAGCTGCAAGGATCTTATGTACGTCAGCTATGTATCACTTTCAAAGCTGCCTAGAACAAAGTGTAACTGCATACAATTGAACTTATTTCTTTACAAAAAACACAAAGTTCGTCAATCGTGTGGAAGAAAAGGTCACAACAAATCTGAAACTAGGTCAAAATCGTAAAAGTAGGCCAACTGAAGAAGCAGATTTATAATTGTTTTGATTGTGTTCACTGTTACCTTATGGGCGGGTGGTGGATGTATGAAATGGTCATATATGTGTTTTAAAGGAACCTTAAAAAAATCTGAATACTATCAATTCAGAAGTCGCAATCCAGAGTTCAGACAGGACTGAGTAAATTCATAACGTGAACAGAAATGAAGTTGCAACAACTCGCACAAAGTCGGCTGCAAGATTCGAATGCTGTCATCAAGCTAGTCTTCATTGCAGTCTCCTCCACAGTAGCATAAGGCAGTAAGTACATGGGAAGTTGGCAGCTGCACACTTGCATCTTCTTTTACAGCCTTGTTTGCAGCCGTAGTGGATCAGCTCATAACACGATAGTATTAAGATTTTTCGATGGTTCCATTGAAACACGTATACATACATCCACCACCCGTCTATAAGGTTACAGTGAAAACAGTCAAAACATAACTATAAACCTGCTTCTTCAATTGACCAACTTTACGATTTTGACCTAGTTTCGGATTTGTTGTGGCCTTTTGTTCCACACGATCGACAAACTTTGTGTTTTTCTGTAAAGAATATAAGTTCAAATGTATACAGTTAAACTTTGTTCTCGGTAGCTTTTGTTGTTGTTGTAAAGTGCAAACCATTGTACCGCACTTGGGGTTTAAAACAGAAACTGTCATAGATACTGAGAATATCTTCCTTCCATTTAAAATATCAATCTATATGCTATACCATTCAGTTAAAAAAATTTTTTTTTTTTAAACCAGAGAGAGAGAGAGAGAAAACAACAACAACAACAAAAACCGCATGCTTCTACCCCAGTTTGCAAACTGCTTCTCAATTTATCGTCTTAACAAAACAAGACAAGTGGATTAGCTTTCCATCACATTTTTCATCGTTTTTCACTGTTTAATTGTTGTTTAAGTGTCGTTTTGTAGCTTCATAAAGGGGATTACCACGAAAATTCGCATTTTGTGTATTTTGTCCTAATAAATAGTGCTCTTTTGAACCTTTTATGGGTTTCAAAAGAGTAGAAGTGAAACAGTTGATCTAAGTGTCCTGTTTACAGATATTGTTTGTGCGGGTTTTGCAGGGCAGAAACAACAACGAGCGGTGGTGTACGTTGATGGCAACATAAATGCGGATGATCACCTAACACTATCTGTCACAACGGCGTACGCATCCAAAACTGTGCGCTTGCGCCGCGTGGAACATTCGGTGCTTCACGAGCAGCTGACAACCTTCACAGTGGTGGGACAGACAAACGGGACGCCGGACTTGCACTGGGACACAGTATCGGTAGGAACAGCCCCTTAAGCAAATGCTTTTTAAGTGCGTATGCACATTTTGGCAGGATTCTCCGCTATTTTCCGCTCTCTTGAGCAGACTCACTGCGCGCGCATGTGATTCTACATGAGTGACTAGCTTTTTATAGCGCGTTTTTCTGAATATCCACGGAAGTGGCGTACTTAAGCGCTGGCATGGCTGGTGCCACATGAAACTGCTGCCGTCTCGGCGCAAGTTCTGTGTACACCATACAACCATGCTCCATGACACTTCATGCAAAGCCACACACGTAAGGTCTATGTGTGTTTAGCTGTAACCTGCCACCTGCACTTTTGGCAGAATGACCGGGATCTTTTATGTGCTACTGCGGTAACACGGGGCTAGAACGGATAGCGAAATAAGAGTCAGCACAGAAAGTCGACCCTGGAGAAGAACATTCTCCCGCCGCTCATTCGAACCCGCGACCTTTCAATCACGAGTCTGGCACTCTAACCACTGAGCTATCCCCGCCCCTGGGAGAGGGAATAAAGAAGGGTCAGCAACTGGAACTGGAGAGGGAGTAGAGAGGGATCAGCCACTAGAATGGGAGAAGAAATAGAGTCACTTCAGCCACTAGAACAGGAGAGAAAACAAAAGGGCTTAACCTCTGGAACGCGAGAAGGAATAGAGAGGACTCAGCCACTGGAAAGTGAGAGAGAAGAGGGGCTCAGCCACTGGAAAGTGAGAGAGAAGAGGGGCTCAGCCACTGGAAAGTGAGAGAGCAGAGGGGCTCAGCCACCGTTGCGGCATACACAAGTGACGTAACAAGCCGGGAAATCATAAATCGAACTGGAATTTGCATTTCTCTTGATTACAGGTGAAAATGTCAATATTTCATGGCCGATATTGAGAGAACTAGGGCGAGTTCAGAGCTCGGGTTTCAAATTCAATTCTATTAAAAAAAAATTTTTTTTAAATGGTCAGACGGGCTAGTCTTTAATACCCGGGTAAGGCGATCCGAATTCGTCGCAACGGACAAAAAAGAAAGAAAAAAAAGGCCACTGCAAAGTGAGAGAGAACAGAGGGGTTCAGCCATTGGAACGGAAGAAGGAATAGAGAGGGTTCAGCCACTGGAATGGGAGAGATAAAAAAATAAAATAAATAAGAGGTGGTGGGGCGGGGTGGGGCGCGGGGGTGGGGTGGGGGGGGGGGGGGGGGGGGGTAGATGGTTTAGCCATTTAAAGAGAAGAGCGAATAGAGTGCGTGCTTGCGTGTATGTGTATATATATATGTGTGTGTGTGTGTGTGTGTGTGTGTGTGTGTGTGTGTGTGTGTGTGTGTGTGTGTGTGTGTGTGTGTGTGTGTGTGTGCGCGTGCGTGCGTTCGTGTGCGTGCGCGCGCGTGCGTGTGTGTGTATGACTTAGAATAAATTGATTGTAAACTGGTGCATGGTTGTATGGTGTGCACAGAACATGCGCCGAGACGGCAGCAGTTTCATGTGGCACCAGCCATATAACAACGAAACAGCGCTGTAAGTGCACCGCTATGGAGGATATTAAAAGGAACCACACACACACGCACGCACGCACGCACGCACGCATGCACGCTGGCACGCACGCGCGCAGGCACGCAGGCACGCAGGCACGCACACACACACACACACACACACACACACACACACACACACACACACACACACACACACACACACACACACACACACACACACACACACACACACACACACACACACACACACACACTCGTATACGTATTGGTTAGAGTGTCAAGAACAAAAACATTTATTTGTCATAAAACCCATGGAATTCAATCGTCCCAGGCATTTTTCGCTGTTACTTTTAGGCCAAGAGGTCCGGTTTGATTTCCGCGCCGAGTCGTGCAGTATCAGACCCTTGGTGTTGGATTATCTTCATTCTTCTTCTCCTCTTTCGTCTCTCATTTTGTTTTGTTTTTCTTTGATTTTAGAACACTTTCGAACTTTCGGTATTATTAGAGGTAGCTCTTCAATTCTATTTAATTTTTTTTAAATGTCACGCGAGCTAGTCTTTAATACCCGGGTAAGGCGATCCGAATTTCTCGCAACGGAAAAAAAAAGAAAAAAGAAAGAAAGAAAAAAGGCCACTGGAAAGTAAGAGAGAACAGAGGGATTCAGCCATTGGAACGGGAGAAGGAATAGCCATTTGGCTAAAAAACTATATTTTGCATGAATTTGTATTGTTTTATGTTCGATTATTACGGAACAGTAATTTCTGCTTTGGTCCTGTTGAAATGCGGCAATTTAAGAATAACTGTAGTTGTCTAAAAATAGATTGGAGATCTCTCCCCCGGCTGCAGCTATTTACGGAATTCATATTACGTCATTACATTTTGTTGTTTTACACAAGTTTTTGTAGACTCGGCCTACAAACAATTGACAATGGCGTTGTCTCAGGCACGTAATCTGCTCAGGCGTAATAATTTGTCAAGTGACTTAACTGATGATTGTGTGAATAAGTTTATGTCTTTCTTTGAATAAATCTCCGAATCGTTCTATGTGTGCTTCACTATAGTGGATGAGACCTGTAGCTGCCGTTTACTAATAATGCTTGGCGATGGACCGAGGTGTAAAGTGTTGGGTGACGATTCTTTCTCAGCGTATTGATCCGATGCGACTGCAGGAAATATTTTAGACACCATAATAATAATAATGAAAAGAAAAGAAAAACCTACCTGCCGGTGGCACGCCAGAAACACACACTTACGCAAACAGGTAGTACTTAGTAGAATATTTAAACGTATGGTTCCGGTAGACTACTCCTATCAATCAAGAAAGAAGTATCAGGAACTTTCTTTTACTTGTCCGGTAACAGCTTTGCCAGTTTCCTAACGCAGACGTCTAACCTTGTGCACCGCTCTCTCCACCTCTCCACCTGGTCACCCAGGGTTACCAGCCACGACCTGTCGAGCTAAACGTTCTTTTTATTTTGGTCCTCCGAAGATAAATGGTAGTAACTCCAAATTATCTCTGCTTTGATTGCATAATCTTGAAAAAATGGAGAGAGAAAAAACAACAACTGAAGATATAAACACCACTGTTTCATTCTCAGTTCTTCGTTGCTTTCGTTCAACGGGCTATTTGCTCCTTATAATAGCACATGAAAGAATGTATTTATTATCTATTAGCACAAAAGAAGGCGGCATACAAAACAAAACACATGTCCCGTCCCGTGTTCTCTTGTTGTGTACATATTCCTAGTCATTCTTTTCAGTTTTGTCATTCTCTCCATCAGTAACTACTTATAGAGCCGTTGCTTCCTTCGACTCTTCCTTCACCTTTCTATAATCTTGCGTCAAATTATTGATATATCATAATGACTTTACTTTTTTACTTTTTTGTTACTTTAGATTTTTACTTCCGAAAACAAATACAAACCGTTATAAAGCCTCGTTTTTACCCTCGGCTCTGTAAGTTTTTAATGACAATTATACCAGTCATTAACTGAGTGTGAGCATGCGTCAAGTCGTCTGTTGAGGATGACAACTTTCTAACGGAGGGTTCGGGATGTGTGAACCTAATGATTTTTATTTGAGATTTTTTTAACGTTTTGGTTTGACACAGAGAAAGCATTATTCCAGGTAATTTTGGGTTTGCTATTAGTGTATGCAGATTGAGAGAAAGGGGGCGCATGTCTAAGAGTGTGTATGTGCGTGTGGTTCATGATTTAGAATTATTGAGATATGTCCTTCGTTGTGCGATCGAACGACAGCTTTAATTTCCCATTGGGATTAATAAAGTATATTGTTGTTGTTGTTAATGACGTTTTAAAGGAAAGAAGAAGAAGAAGACGTCAAAATGATTTTGCCATCATTTCACTGAGCCAAACACAGGGTGGCATGGGGGAAATTAGTCCACTCGCTCGGTTGGGGGAACTTCGGCCACCCAAACACCTTGTGAAGTGCACTCAATACACATCAATGCACATCAATGCACATCAACCCCTACAATTGAACTTTTCCAAACTGTAACATCAGCTTCATAATGGATCAGTCCACAAACGAAACAACAAACGATTGATTGTTACAAGTAGCGTATGGGAAAACCTGTCCGATTTTGGGAGCCTTGCTATTCGCTTGGCAAAAAACAACAACATCGTGTGGGTTGTACGAAAAGTAAGGACCAACAGACTTGTTTGTTTTGAAGTTCAGTGTTTGCCACGATCAGCCCACTTAAAAATCCTCCTAATTTTCGTCATTTTGATGACGTCGTTTTAAATTTACTTATACATTCTTAACAAAAGATTTTTTTTTTTTTTTTTTTACATCAGCTTCTTCTTGTCTGTCTTCATCTTTGCTTTCTTCTTTTATTTATTATCTATTTTCTTGCATCTGACGAAGACAATTTTGTGTCGAAAGCGTTTGTGTTTCATTGTTTCCTTGTGTTTCGTCGCATAGGTGAATACATTTCCCTAGATCTGTTCTATCAGTTGTGTCAACCTCACCAGTAGCTGCACACTCCGAGCATCGCTTTCCGGCACCCTCCTTGAAGGAAGGATGTCGTAAACCAGTGCTTGGAGTTTGCAGTAGTTATTCACTCATTCCTCAGAAAAAGAACGTTTTTTTGTTTTTGTTTTTGTTTTTTTCATATTCATGAAATCACAGGGGTAGTTGTGTTGTATACTAGTCTGCAATTGGTCGAAGGTGTCTACAAACCACAATGAGCATGTGCTGGTTGAGCCAGTGTGACAGAATCGTGTCTCGAAGCGTGCATGGGAATCAAACGTACCTGTTTGGATGAATTTCCCCAGGCCACCCTAAAATGTTTGAAAGAACGCTAGACACCATTTCATTGTTCGTCTTGGCAATTTCAAATACTATCAATTTATTTCCGATTTTTGTGTGCTGTTCCCTATGAAAACGTTAGGAAAATGAAACTATTTCCCACAGACTGTCCAGATTAAAACAATTGACCAAAATAATTTATACATGACATGTACACAAACTGAGAAGTTCCGGTATCCTATCAATGATGTCATACTGAAACGCGGGAAAGAGCTCGTGAAAACAGTGTTAGTAACACTGTCTGGGAAAGTCCTCTTCTAAAATCGTTATAAAATCAACGGCACGTTCAATTACAAAATCAACGCTGATCATGTTCGTTTAACTTCCTCTAAGCACACGAGAAGTTTAGCCGCCGAAGGAGAGTTCCTTTAATGCATTTACTGTAAACTGTTTTTGTTTTAAATCGGACTCTTTCTGGTTCGATCCCTTTTTACAAGTATATTGTTTTAAAATGAGCATATCTTAGTATGTAAGTCTTATTTACATTACTGATGTGTGTGTGTGTGTGTGTGTGTGTGTGTGTGTGTGTGTGTGTGTGTGTGTGTGTGTGTGTGTGTGTGTGTGTGAATAAGTACCATTGTTTTAATCAGATGCTTGTGTGCACATAACAGTTATTTCTTAATGCTGTGAAAATAAGATGTTGCAGGCGTGCTCACGTTTGTGTGTGTGTGTGTGCGTGCGTGCATGCGTGCGTGTGCGTGTGTATACGTGTGTATGTCAGTGTGTGTGTGTGTGTGTGTGAGAGAGAGAGAGAGAGAGAGAGAGAGAGAGAGAGAGAGAGAGAGAGAGAGAGAGAGAGAGAGAGAGAGAGAGAGAGAATAATATTCTTTAATTACAGATGCTTGTGTAAATACTTACTTTTCAATGCTATGATAATGATATGTTGTGTGTGTTTGGTGTATTTTCAGCCTTTGTTGCCGTGGTAAAATATTAGTCTGTTGTTTATTCTGTTTCCTACAGTGCACCGTAAGACAAATTTCCTTGTAAACTTGTACGGGGACAATAAAATATTCTGATTCTGGTTCTGATTCTGTGTGTGGTAGCCATGCATGGGCAGGGGCTGAAACGGACATACTTACTGAGTCCAGCAACACGACATTCAGTACGCATGCCCACACACGAGTAACATTCAGCAACAGGCAGCTCAATAGTAAATATTTATGTTCAAGGACATCGATCCAACAGAGTTCTACGGCAGTTCGAAGCCAAAGTCAGAGTGAAACCTATTATTGTTTTACTTGTTTCAGGAGGGAGTGAAGCGCAAAGCCAAACAATTTTTTTATGACTTGGATACTGGAGCAGTTGTCAGCATCGTCGATCATGGTTCTGGGAACGCCACACATGTGGTAAGTTTGGTATTATCAATACATAAAGTGCTTCAGTTTAAACGAGTTCAAAACGCCGTAGGGCAGGGAGGTATCTGAAGCCTGCTGCCAGTGGCCGCTGCTTAATGTGCAGTTGCTGCTCTGTTACTTACATTACTGACAGAAGTGAGTTTATCCTTCTGTAATCACATTAAGGACACTTCAGATTCTTTGGAAAGCGGAGTTGAATGGACCTGAGCGTAAGAGAGGGGGAGCAAACCGGAATACCCGGAGAAAAAACTCGACTGCCAGCCCGAAAATTGGTATCACGTATAACAAACTTGTCTTATACAGCTTACAAGTGGTACATAGTGTCTCATCACGTAAGTGGTAAGTTTGTGTTACACCACACATGTAGTGGTAAGTGTGTTGTATCACTTGTGTTCCTGTGGTATCACTAACGGAACCCAACGGCTGTATCACTAAGGGCACAGTTGTGTTACTAACGGCACACCGCTGAATCACTAACGGCACACAACTGTTGTGTGCCTAACGGCACATGACTGCTGTATCACTAAAGGCACATAAGTGCTGTATCACACCTCACGGAACACAGCGGTTGTGTCACTAACGGTTTACATCTGTTGTATCACTAACGGCACACACCTGTCGTATCAATAGATAGATAGATAGATAGATAGATAGATAGATAGATAGATAGATAGATAGATAGATAGATAGATAGATAGATAGATAGATAGATAGATAGAAAGATTAGACTAGACACACAGACAGATATATATATATATATATATATATATGAGAGAGAGAGAGAGAGAGAGAGAGAGAGAGAGAGAGAGAGAGAGAGAGAGAGAGAGAGAGAGAGAGAGAGAGAGAGAGAGAGAGAATTGATTTTAAAATGCCCAGTCAACCATGGCGGTTATATTCATGCAGAACACAATGGTTGTATCACTAACGGCACATTAGTGTTGTATCACTCACAGCACACAATATATCACTAACGGCACTCAACCTGTTGCATCACTAACGGCACATTAGTATTGTCTCACTCACGGCACATGATTTTTCATTAACGGCACACACCTGTCGTATCACTAACAGCACACACCTGTTGTATTACTAAATGGCATACGACTGTTGTACGACTCACGGTAGAGAACGGTTCCATCACTACAGCTATTGTATCACTAACGGCACACAACTGTTATATCACTAATGGCACACGACTGCTGTGTCGCTAATGGCACCTATCTATTCTGCAGCAATCAAAACGGGAGATTTTCAAAAAGGCGACTAGTCTTGCTTTTTAAAGTAATAATAATAATGCATAAATTTGTTATAACGCTATTCCCCGCTGAGCGAGTTCAACGCGCTTGTTCACATACATATGCATAATATATACCATTTATATTTACTGACATCTACACGCAGTCACATAATACATACTTAATAAACTGCACTACTATAAAACAGGTATTTGTAGAACAGCGAATACAATTATTATAAAATATAAACACACTGCAATAATTTAAAACGGGTACATAATTATAAAACAGTGTACTAAGTTACTACGTTAGAACACACACGCACGCACGCACGCACGCATGCACGCATGCACGCACGCACACACACACACACACACACCTCTCAAAAAAATCAAAGTGTCAAAGTCTCCCCCCCCCCCCCTCCAAAGAAAAACAGAATCAAAGTGTCACACTCTCTCTCCTCCTTGTCTCAACCCCACCCCCCCCCCCCCCCCCCCCCCCCCCCCCCCGCTCGCTCTCTCTCTCAGCGATCGTGAGACAACTAAAATAATAATAATAATAAATAATTCTTATAAAGCGCTATTCTTTAACCAGAGTTAAACTCACTGCGCTGTACAAACACCTTATCACAAAAACGACATTAGCATACATTTCAGCAAACAAAACTTTAATTATTGTAGCTTAAATTACCATTATCGCCTATCGAACATTACACACACACACACACACACACACACACACCACACACACACACACACACACACACACACACACACACATAATGACATGCGCACACCAGTCTCCACTCGTCCACTCATATAGCAATTAACAAAATATTAACTTAATGATCTCAAACAACAACAACAATTTGAATCTGTCTTTTCACCCACCCAACCCGTGCCTCCTTCTCTTACCTAGATCTCTCATGCTCTCTCTCTCCCCCCCCCCACTTCCCTTCCCCCTCTCCCTATCCATATGCATCCATCTACATTCAACTGCCACACAGAGACACAGATTTATTCAGATTCTACAGGAGGCCTGGGCAAACAAGAAGGTTTTTAGCTGCGATTTGAACTGAGACAGTGTTGGTACATTTCTTAGAGTGGCCGGCAGAGAATTCCAGAGAGATGGTGCCATGAAACTGAAAGAACGTTGTCCAAATGATTTGAGATTTCGCTTTGGAATTTTTAGCAGCTTTTCGTTAGAAGATCGGAGAAAGCGAGACGGTTCATAAGTGCAGAGAGATGAAGAAAGATAAGGAGGTAAAGACCCTTCAAAATGGCGGTAAGCAAGAGTTGCAATCTTGTACTGACAGCGGAATTTTACTGGTAGCCAGTGAAGTTCCTTAAGAAGCGGTGTTACATGATCTCGTCTTCTTTTTTTCAACATGAGCCGTGCCGCGTTATTAAAACACTCAGGAAGCCTAAATGCCCACATTTCACGTGGGGGGCTGAAGACTGCTGAAATCCTACTGGCGGAAAGTTATCATGAACAAGCGAGTTTTGAGTCTGGATTTAAACAGCGGACGAGCAGAAGAATTTCTGAGTTCGGATGACAGAGAGTTCCAGACAGAAGGTGCAAGAAAGCTGAAGGAACACTCATCGAACGTTTTAGAGTTACGCTTTGGGGCTTTGAGGAGCTTCTGACACGATGAACGCAGCTTTCGTGTTGGTTCATATGCACATAGAGTCTGGGAAAGACAACCTGGTAGAAAGCCGTCAAAAAAGCGGTAGACAAAGTGGCTATCTTGTACTGTGGTCGGAATTTAATCGGAAGCCAGTGCAGTTCTTGCAGGAGTGGTGTCACATGATCGTATTTGGACTTTCTAAGAACAAGTTTTGCAGCGTTGTTTTGGACTCTCTGTAAGCGTGAAATCTGCTTCAATGGGGAATCCTGCAAGGATGGAATTGCAGTAGTCAAGCCGGATGTTATGGCAGATGAAACGAGCTGGGCAGTTGCACTCTGAGTCAAGTATGGTCGGACTGAAGCTATTCTTCTAAGTTCTAGGTATGCTGCACGGCATACACTTGCTGATGTGTTGTTGAATAGATAGTGTCTGATCGAGATGAACTCCTAGATTCCCATCTGAAGATTTGAAAGGTATGCGCTTGCCACCTACGTCTGCACAATCTCTGCCAACCGAACTAGAGGCAACTGGAAGAGAGAGAGAGAGAGAGAGAGAGAGAGAGAGAGAGAGAGAGAGAGAGAGAGAGAGAGAGAGAGAGAGAGAGAGAGAGAGAGAGAGAACATACACACACACACACACACACACACACACACACACACACACACACACACACACACACACAAAGAGAGACAGAGACAGAGACAGACAGACAGACAGACAGAGAGAGAGAGAGAGAGAGAGAGAGAGAGAGAGAGAGAGAGAGAGAGAGAGAGAGAGAGAGAGAGAGAGAGAGAGAGAGAGAGAGAGAGAGAGAGATCTTAAAAGACAAGATCCGCTGCTGATTGTATCCTGTATGGAGAGGGTCTGTATCCATACACATAATTAATTTCACCTGATCCATATCTCTTACATGCAAGATTTCATATACGTACAAATACTAACACATTCCTACACCCTAATTGTCGTGTAATCGCACGATATTACTCTAAAGACTTTATATAAAACTCTCGCATTCTTTCTGACACTTAATTTGAACAATATCACACATCCACCTCCCTTCACTCCCCCACACACTATATAATACCTCATACTACTCACACGTATGTACCATCCCCTCCCCACCCCCGTCTGAAAGAAAGGGGGGGAAAGGGGGGGAGGGGGGGGGGGGAGGAAAAATAGAGAGAAAATAGCTCACACACACTTAATTCAAAGTAAATAACCATTGGGAGAGGAATCAGGTGATAATAACTGATAAATTATTTTCTAAGAAAAGATTTTGTATAGACAAATGTAAATGTCCTTCAGATGTCCAATCAGTAGGCAAAAAGGACTTCATGAGCTGACAATTAAATTTAAAATAAAATAATTATGATTACCGAAAGTTTTTCTTTACAAACGCACATAACATATTGCTATTCTCAATGTTTGCCGGATCGCTGTCTACCAGTCCGAAACATAACAGTTGTAACCACTAATGGCAAACAACGGTTGTAGTCACTTGCTAGCCAGCAAGTGTGTTTGTAAACAGACATGCAATGAAAGCAAACATATAGTGAAAGCAAACATGTAATGAAAGCGGGACTTATGGACTACTTAGCAAATCGGGATTAGTTGCTATCCGCCTTTATTTATGTGCTCATCATACTTACGGGTCCAGAACTCCCATTACCGAAACTCCTTCATTCCATCTACCACAGCAGAGTGGAATTCTCTCCCCATTAGCGTTCAACAAAGTACATCTTTAAGTGTTTTTAAACGATCATTTTTCCTTGTCCGACAGAAAAGGTTCCGGCCTATTACTACTTTGGAGAAAGAAATGCACAAGTCATTCACTGTCGCCTTCGCCTAGAAAGAGAAACCCTTTAACAATGACCTAGAAAACCCCCTTTTAAGCAGGCCCCAAAAATTCTTGGGTTATTCTAGAGAAAGGGCCCGAGCATTACCCCTTTCATTGTCCAAACTATTTAACATCCGCCCCAAGAAAAATTTACTTACCCCCCATAAGAAACCAATACTGTCGGAAAATTAGACCTGCGATTCCAGCAAAAAAACCCAACATATTCCAAAATGCCCCTGAATTCTTTAAGTTTCTAAACGATTTAAAAACCCAAAAACTGTAAGCAGCAGGAAAGCTGCCCTTTTTTCTTCTTTTTTGGGTTCTCTTTTTTTTCCCCTTTGGGGGGTTTTTCATTAACATGCATCCACCCATTACAATCCCTTTCCCTCTCCCCCTCCCCCCCTCTCTCTCTCTCTCTCCACAAAAATACCTAAGGCAAAGTACGAAAAAAAAAGAAAAAAAAAAAAGGAAATAAAATGCACACCCCACCACACAAAAACAAACACACACCACCACACCAAAACAACACCACACACACACAAAACACACACGGGAAAAAAAAAAAAGAAAGAAAAAAAGACCAGGGGCAATAAATACAATTTACAAGATTATTAACATCATTAACAACCTCGTCTAAATTTGTATCAGCTTTTTGTAATACAACCATTCGGTTGCTATCTTGTCATATGACATCGTTAATATCGCATTATATTTGTCTACATCAAATGTATTTTTTAAATAGTGTTTGAACAGGTGCAGCTGAGGTATGTTCTTGTTGATCTTACAAGTATAAATATAAAACCCTTTGCACGCAAAATTATCAAATCAAAGGTGCTGTCTGATTTAATTTGGCTGTCATGACCAAAAAGTACAAAATTTTCGTTAAGCGCTACTGTCCTCGCATTTGAGCTCCCGGTATTAAGTGTAGTCTGGAACTTTTCCCCCAAAAAGACTTTATGTACACACATCCCCAAAAAAAATTGATTGATAGAGTCTCTTTCCCTCTACAAAAAGAACATTTAATTTTCATTTTAAAATACCCTTTGTGCATTAAAAAAAATATTGGTAGCAAATTTTCTATGTACAAGTTTTTACTGGAACCATTTTATTTTTATCTTTTGGAATTTTTTGCATTTTCTTAAAGGTTCTCTCCAGTCAATGCCCGTATTCAATCTTGCTTCCCATTTTTCCAAAAAGGCCCCCTTAAAGGTTTATCTTTACCCTGGTAAGTTTTCCCATAATACAGGCAAAAACCCTTTTTTTTGACTGTAAATAATCTTAAGCGTCTTTGCCCAAATGGGTTTGGAACTATTACTCTCAACTGTTAGTCCCGTTTTACATATGTAGCTTTTAATAGCTTGTACCATCCAATAAAAGAAATTTCCCTTTTAAATTTTAAATTTTTTCAAAAAACCCTTTTTTAAATAACATAAACGTACCATTTTCATTCAGAATGTTTTTGATAAAACATACACCTTTGTCTATCCACTTTTTATAAAAAACAGTTTTATTTCCAACCAGAATGTTATCGTTGCAGAAAATAGGATCTGCGACTAGTTCTTTGAGTTCTCTACCTGTATTTGTTTACCAAACTCTCTATATGCTTTAAATACATGAATCCAAAACGTTTTAAAAAAATTTTTCCTGAGTAGGGAGGCTTGATCCCAATTGTTCAAGCAGTAACACTTTCGGGTAAGTTGATGTAATTATCCCTTTCCACTTGGATCACTTGTTTTTAGTTTTCGTATCCAACTTAGCTTCAGTGCATTAATATAATGTCTAATATTTGGTATGCCAAGTCCTCCCTTTGCAATAGTTTTGACGGTTACTTTCCTACTTATCCTGTCTTGTTTTCTATTCCATACGAACTGAAACACGGTCTTCTGCAACGCGTCCACCAGACTGTCTGGTGGATTTGGCAATAAAATCCATAGGGGATAATTTTAGACAAAATAAGCGACTTCAGAAAGCTACTCTACCGAGTGGTGTTATTTGTCTTTTTAACCATACTTTGTACAATGCTTTTATTTCTAAAAAATTTTTCGCGAAAGTTGAGTAGCTCACACTCTTTTAAATTATTAGTAAACCAAATACCAAGTATTTTAAATTTAGGTGGGTTCCAATCCATATGCAAATTTGGCATATATTTAATGGGTGAATTTCTTTTATTACCAAGCCATATAGCATAGTCTTCCCCGCGTTCAAGAAGAGACCCGACTTGTTTCCAAATGTATTAATAATCTTAACTGTTTCCTCAAATGAGTTCTTGTCACCTTCTAACATAATTTCAGTATCATCAGCATACTGCGAAATTTTTTACTCAGTTTCTCCTATTAAAATACCTTTAATATTCTTATTTTGCCTAATCATAGTAGCAAGTATTTCTACGCATAAAATAAATAGATATGGTGATATTGGGTCCCCCTGTCTACATCCCCTCTGAATTGAAAACCTTTTGATAATTGTCCATTAACCGCGACAAATGACTTTATATCTCTATAAAATGTGAATATCCACTGGCTAATATCGGGCCCAAATCCAAACGCATGTAAAACTTTAAACATAAATCTCCAATCCACTGAATCGAAGGCTTTTTCAAAGTCTAAGCACAAGAGTAGCCCAGGCATATTTTCTTTGTTCAAATAACTAATTAAATCGTATATCAGTCGAATATTATCTCCTTTTTTTATAAACCCCGTTTGGTCTTCATTGATCAAAGAAGGCAGGACAGTTTTAAGCGATTGGCAATACAAGTGGATCCTATTTTGTAAACAACATTAAGGAGTGAAATTGGCCTCCAGTTTTTTTTTAGGTCTTTTGATTTGTCCCCTTTTGGTATGCATATTATTATTCCTTCTTTCTGTGTTGATGATAATTCACCTTTTCTAAACCCATTATTTAATGATTTAACAACGAATGCACCCAGCTGTCCCAAAAAAACTTAAAGAATTCAACAGTAAAACCATCAGAGCCTGGGCTTTTATTGTTTTTCATGTTCTTGAGTGCAACGCTTGCTTCATCTAAAGTAATTTCCCCTTCGAGTGAGGTCTTTTCTTGCACTGTCAATGTTGGTATATCCTCAACCAAGTCTAATATTTCACAATCTTCTAACTGTCTGTCAGAGTATAATCTTTCATAAAACATTTTGACTTCCTTTATAATGTCCTTAGTTTCATATATTTCCTCAACCCTTGTTTAAAGTAAGCCTAATCATTTGTTTACTAACGTAATTACGTTTTTCAAGTGCACAAAAATATTTTGTTATTTTTTCGCCTTCGGCAACCCATCTTGCTCTCGATCGAAGCAGAACTCCCTCCATCTTTTTCTCTCTAAGTGCAATTAGCTCCTGTTTATACGATTCTAGTTTCCCTTTCTCGTCTTCTGTCAATTTAATTTTAGTTTCTAAGCTCTGAATATTGTTCTGCAAATCCCTTTCCTTTTCCTGATCCACACATTTTTTCATTGTAGCATACGAGATTGCTTTGACCTAATTTTCATAAGTAGTACGTCTAAAAATAGCTGATCGGAAATTACAAATTGAATGTCACATTTTGGGATGAAAGGAAATTGTTCACGAGAATAGGGTAGAGCTGCATATTCTTCAATCACGGTTCTTATAACATCATTTATTTCGTTTGCAAACAGCTTATCTTTTAATAGGGAATTATTAAATTTCCACAATAGCTTTTTTCTGGTTTCTAATTTCCCTAAAGTCAAAGTCAATGTGATCATGGAATGATCTGTCCGGTAACCGGGCTTAATGTCTGCTTCTGTCACGTAAGTGGACAGCAAATCTGAAATTAGGAAAAAGTCCAATCTACTCTGTTGAAGGGGTGTGTTTCTGCGCCACGTATACCGTCTCATTTCAGGATGAATTTCTCTCCAAATATCTAATAGGTCGAGGTTTATCATTAAATTTTCGACTTGTTCTTTGTTTTCATTATTAAAGTGTTTATAGTTATAATAATCTAGTGTAAAAACCAAGACTAAATTCCAGTCTCCTTTCCCAAAAATAAGATTTTCAAAGCCAACTTCGCTGATCCGTTCCTCAAGCTCGGCATAAAACTCCGGATTATCACGGTTTGGGCCATACAAACTGACGATCACAAAATCTTTATCCATTATTCTGACAGTGACAAATATATAATTTCCAGCAATATCTTTATAAACCTTGTTTACAGAAAATTCAAAAATTTTTATTAAATAATATTGCGACACCCCTCGAACTTGAATTATACGAGGCAAAATAACATTTATAACCCCACTCAGCCCCTTTCAGTTATCTAGTTTTGGATCAAAGGGTTTGGGGTATATGGAATATGACTTATCTCTTAAATAGTGAAAAAAAATCTCTCCTCTTGCGCGGGTCAGCTAGGCCCTTTGGGAATTCATTGAGACAACCTTAACTGTATTGGTCATGGTATGCGTGATCTAATCCCACTACAGCCAGGAGACACTATCCAACAAAGCAGAAGCATCATGGAAAGGGAACAACTTTCACGTGCGAACATAGCTCACAAAAATCCGCCACAAATGTCCATACAAACAGTTCAAAACCTACGCCAGTATAGGCACATGACGTACATACGCACAGATCACAACACGCTGAACCCTGCGCTGAATATGCACGTACAAACATAATAAATTCAAAGTCCATGGCCAATATAGTACAACCAAAAAACAGGCAAACGGACAAACAATACAACCAACTAACAGGCATAAACATGTAATGGAGCGGAAGAGGTAGAAGGACAGTGACCCAGGCAACGGAGTCGGTCAAAATGGAGACCACAGCAGGCGGCGACGGCAAACAGGCTTTTATTCTACAGCAGCAGACAACTTTCTCAGCACACCCAAAATCCTCACGCGCACGCATAGATAAGAGAACTGCGCGGGCCGCAAAGAACACACGCTATCGCTACAATGAAATCAGCCCTCTGGACCACAAAATGGCCGACTATTGTGTTTCCTTGGCCCGCACAAATACAGTTTCCTCAACAATACTGACTAAACTAATTAAAACATGAAAACATCAAATAAAAGCTACAGTTACAACCTTTTAAACCGTATAAACAAAATGTACACACATGACTTATTTAATTTGCAACAAGAGTGGGAAGCGTGGCTTGCACCTATCTATAAGCAGATTCGTACAACTAAATCACAACTAACACAATGTACAAAATATAACTATCAATAAAACTTACATCAGAATAAAGTGCACGCTCCCACGGTTAAAATGGTACATAACAATTACAATACAACGCTCTGTAAGAGAAGCAAGACACACTCAAAGACTAGCACTAAAACAATCGGTGCGAACTTTTGCCTGGGGCGCGTTATTTAGTCGCAGCAGCGCTGATAGTGATACCAAGTAGTCTATGAATATAACTTAGCTTCTACAGTACACAATACTCAATAAGTTAATTTCAACCCAAAATAAACACTAAACATGAAGTCAGCTAAGCAAAATACTATACGACAAAGCATTGATCGACACAGAATTACTTCAATCGAGTCAAAACAACGATTCACTACTATTCACTAGTACTAAACAGAGAACGCGCCATGCAGACGACGGCTATAAAAAGAATGGACCCAGAGAGGCATCGGCTACTGATTAAGCTCGATCCTGCGTCTAAATAAGATCTAAATAAACATTCTAAGATGCCAAATTATATTACACATGGCTTAGTGCATAAAAGGACTAGGTGAACAAAGAGTAGGTAAACAAACAAGCGGTCAAAATATTAAGGGAGTAAACAGATTTGAAAATGGCGCGCACCGGCGGCTATTGCCGGTCGGCCATGTGGCGTTACGCAACACGCAGCGCTTCAAAACAAAAGCGTCGTCTGCTCCGGTTCCCGGGTTATTAACAGTACAGTAATGAAATTGCATGGATCTGATAACCGGGGCGGGATTGTTGTAAAAACGTACAAAGAGCACATGCTCACAACAGGTACACAAAAATTCCACACAAAAAAAGTTACAGTATACTAAGCTGTAGAAGAAAAGGAAGAGTGATTTTCTGGTGAAATCGCTGATCAAGCAGTGAAAAAAGATATCATTCGACTGTCGAGTGCAGTCAGAAGATATGACTAAAGAAAAAAGAAGAAGAAAAAAGTGGAGAGAGAGAGAGAGAGAGAGAGAGAGAGAGAGAGAGAGAGAGAGAGAGAGAGAGAGAGAGAGAGAGAGAGAGAGAGAGAGTGAGAGACAGACAGACAGACAGACAGACAGACAGACAGACAGACAGAAGACAGAAATAGAGAGAGAGAGAGAGAGAGAGAGAGAGAGAGAGAGAGAGAGAGAGAGAGAGAGAGAGAGAGAGAGAGGAGGATAAACTTTCAAATAAAGAAGAAGAAAAGACAGAGTAGTTCTCCTTCCCTCTCCCTCCAAATCTACCTGGGTCACAAAAAGGAATATAAGGTCTACACAGGCAGACGTATCAAACATGTTTGAATACACATGATTTTATCTTGCACTGCAGCACACAGTTTACTTATAAGCATATCGACGGTAGATGTACACCATGTTCTTACGTGAAAAATAAATACACAAAAATGAAATAACAGCCCACTGACTAGAGTTACAAATTTGATAATACGACTCCATAGTTTTGATTGACATAATAAATTAACGTGTAAGGTGTACGATGTTGATCAAAACTACTGGTTTATAATAAGTATATACCTGTGTATACAAACGAAGATTATTTTCTAATTTAATGTTGTTTTTCGTTTTTTTTTTTTTTTTTACAAGAGTGATATGATTCTATACTGAACAACCACACTGTCTAAACAAGCTGATACTCACATACAATACAATCAGCAGCAACGCAAAACAGAGTGTCCGAATATTTAAATGGCTTAAGAATAAGTCGTGCAGACCTCCGGTGTAAACAACCGCATGCTGCACGCAGCAAATCAAACGCATTCAACATTCCCAACTGTGCCAGTACATTCATACAATTAATACTCAGGTGCAAACCACAAAAACACGGGCGTCTCGAGCTCCAAGGCAATTCAAACTTCCAAGCAAATGCAAATGTATAAATCAACAAGAATGCAGGATAAACAAATGAAAAGAGCCGTTTGCTCCTGTACATGCGCACACAAATTGTTACCGTACTATACGCGCGCGCGCGTGTGTGCATGTGTGTGTGTGTGTGTGTGCGCGCTTGCGTGCGTGCGTGTGTGCGCGTATGTGCATGTGTGTGCATGTGTGTGTTTAATGACTGTGAATGTGTGTCTGTGTCTGCGTAGACGCGCACGCGTGCGAGTGTCCAATAAGTGCGTGTTTGTTAACGCATTCGATGAAAAAAAGAGAAAAGAAAAAGAAAACCTCACAAGTAATTAAAAGTAGCAACAAACTTTACATATACAAAATGCTCGCGTGCAGGATACACACATTTCAGTCGTTCAAAACTCATGTCAACACAATCGATCTACATGCTCATTTTCATAATGCTGCGGTGACAGTCTGCAAACGAGACAGAGAAGGGGTATTGAGGTGTGTGTGTGTGGGTGCGTGTGTGCGCGCGCGCACACGCGGCCGTGTGTGTGACTACCCTTGTTGTTGTGTTTGCATTGATGAGCGTTTTACTGCAGCCAAACTGCACACACACACACACACACACACACACACAAATCCCTGTAAGAGCGTGCTCGATACAGGCACAGCAACAACAGCAGCAAGGAATGGGGGGAAAAGAGTTAATTTAAACTGGGCAATTACACTGTAATAAGGTAAGATGATCTTCACACACATGTATATATATACAAACAACAACTACGCAGATAGGTGCCAGAGTAGTAAATACACTTTGAAAATAACAAGTCGTGCGGACCAACGGTTTGAACAACTGCGTGCTGCACGCTCCAGTCAAAACAGCCAACATTCCACAGAACATGTTAGGCACTGTCACTAGTACTCAACCGTAAACTCAAAATACGGGCGTCTTGAATTTCAAAACAAACAGAACTGTCTCAAAACCCACACAAATATACAAATAAAGCATAATTCAAAACTACCACCGTGTCGGTGCAAATAAAACAAATGATTAAAAAAATCAAGTATTCTTGTGATGAGCAAACAGTCTTGCATAACAAAATTCGTTGTTTGTTCATCTGCACCCACAGTTCGGCTCAGTTTGACTTTTAAGTCGTCCCAGTGCTCTACTGAGCTTATCCCCACCCCCAAACTAGGAGGGGGGGGGGAGGGGGGGAGGGGAGGGGGGGGGGGGGGGGGCAAGGGGAGAATCGACAGGCGGTCAGTCAGACTTACCCTGACCGTGGTAGCACGCGTGTGGTCTGTGGAACGTAACTGGCACTATACAAGTGATAGCGCCTCAGCGCTACACATGGCACCATTGATGCACGTGTGGACCTTTTTTTCTTTGTGTCTGATCGTATATATTGACTTTTTGTGCACACGTGATTTGTCCTTTTAACATAGTACAGTTAAGGGACGTTAAAAATCCAAGAATTAACTCCTTCTGTATATGTGATTATATGTTTTAATTATACAAATGACCGACTCATACCGAATTATACTCATACCTCTGAACTTTGTCAAAAATTAATAATTATGCTACTGTAGAAAAATGACTTCAAACCATCTTTCCCGGCCCCACCCCCCTGTCTCCACACTCCATTTCTCTCTCGCTAGTATTTATTTAGGCCACCAGCCAATCTATCTATCTACCTAACATTGTTGTTGTTTTTCCACTACAATTTGTTTTGACTGTTTTCTAGGGACTGTTCGTATTTTTGTGTTTTGTTACTTTTGTTTCTTTGTTTCTTTCTTTCCTCTTGTTTTTGTTTTTATTGTTGTTATTCTTTTTTACGTCTCATTTATTGTTAGCGAAGTGAAATTGTTCATCTGTCATACATTTTTTATTTTTTTTCCCAACTGTATGAGCTCATCGCCTATAAGCTATAGCTTGTTGATGAGCACTTAATGATTCTTTGTATCTTTATTTTGTCTCGAATAAAATTTTGTTTAAACCAACTCCCATTTTTATACAGCGGTTAGTCTGCTTAAACATGGAAAACAGTTTATAACTTTAAACGCGTTTAGGCCTGTCGGATAGCCCTATTTGCGCATTTTGCCGATTTTTTCAGTGCCCAGACACAAGCAGATAAGTAGTCTACATTTCATTTTTCACCATTTAACTGTTGTTTAAGTGTTGTTCTGTCGCTTGACAAAGGGTCTTACCCAGAATATTCTAATGTTGCGTTGTGTCTTAAATAAGCGTTCTTTCTAATGTGTTTTGATTCTGTTGTTACTGTTTATAAGATAAACGCGATTAGGGGGCTATTTACTCTTCGTAGGTCTGTGCCCAGAAGTCCAATCATGCACTTGCATCTCGTGATGTTACTGTAGCACGTAATGCCTGGACTTGCCGATCGACCTCTGGAAATTTCTCCCCCCCCCCCCCCCCCCCGATTAGGGGGCTACTTACTCTTCGTAGGTCTGTGCCCAGAAGTCCAATCATGCACTTGCATCTCGTGATGTTACTGTAGCACGTAATGCCTGGACTTGCCGATCGACCTCTGGAAATTTCTCACACCCCCCCCCCCAAAAAAAGCGTCATGTCTCGTGCTTTCAACTTGCTACTCATGAATCTCGTGCGAATCAAAATGCTGCGGTAACATTTATTGTGAGTCATAGGTTATAGAAACATTCGTTTCCTCTATTTTTGAATTTTAAACAAAACTGTAACCGTTTTTAGACTCTCTCTCTCTCTCTCTCCTTCTTCTTGTTGAAAAAATAGTATACATGTGTGAATGCACATGATGACTCACTTCTTCTTGTTGGAAGGAAGACCGCCCATGCAACACATCTTTCAGTTCATCTTTGAAATTTCACCTCTTCAAGCTACCCAACTACTGTGTGTGTGTGAGTGTGTGTGTGCACGCACGCCGAAGTTTGTTTTGACTGCGCTTTGGATCTTGGTTTCGTAATAGGTAATGTGCTCCAATTTGGAGAAATAGTACATAAAAGAGTATATTATTATCATTATTGCACTTTTTAAGATTTGATTGATGTCGGGGGGAGGAGGGAAGTGGGAGGGACAACACACTTTAAAGTGTTTGAGGATGTTGCTCAAAGATAACCCTCCAGACTCCACCGTCGATTTTCTCCAAGGAAGTAATTAATGTTAACGTATTGCAGTTGATTGGATAAAGTGTACTTTAAAAAAAATTGACATCGTTAAATGTGTCGGCCTATTTTCCGAAGGAGTGTTTAGTTATGTGCCGGTAGTCATTGATGAACTACTCGCATAGCGAAACACGTGTCTGACCTAGTCGACCAATATATAATGGTCCCCACCAGGATCAGATTTTTTATAACCCCGCTGCTCTCTGCTTGTGGGCCAAAAATCGGATTTGGCTTCGGGGGGACTGAGGAACCCAATAGGCTCTTTATGAAGGGAGCAAGGACTTTATTCTCTCTCTCTCTCTCTCTCTCTCTGATTTATTCTGTTTAAGGTCTTCCAGATCTATATATAATGCCTTAACAGTCAATTGCTTGTTTGTTTTTGTTGTTGTTTTTCCTTCTTTCTTTTCTACGCTTCGATCTAGGTAGTGTTTTAATCTTAATATGATGTTTCACCTTGATGTGCCCTCCGAAGTTGACAGGGCGTTGACAAAAATATTAGGGGTACATCCATTCTTTCGCACTATGAGTATGCAAGTTTCCAATGACATATTTGACCAGAAAGGCTTCCTTGACCACGAAACCCGAATCAGCCCAGCGGTGGCAAGCCAGCGAAGAGGCACAGGCGCACCACGGTTCAGGCGAGACAGCGAGGACGAGACACAGCACACGGTGTGGACACAGGACGACAGCCTAGAATGGAACATCCTCTCTCGCCTCGGACTCTCAGCCAAACAACTCGCCAGCAAGATAGGTGATGACGAGGACGACGACGAGGATGATTACGACCATAACTTTGTACACAGAGATGATTATCTAGAGGGTAAGTTACCATGTTTGCAATTTTTGGACCCGTATTGGACTCACATATTGGACAGGCCATCCATGGCAAACGCTTGAGTCAGTCCTTTCAAACTCAATGATGATAATATGCACTTGTAGCTACAGTAGAAAAGAACACACACACACACACACACACACACACACACACACACACACACATTGGCTATGACTGTTTTTGTTATATCCTAGATGTGTTGTTGTTGATTTGGGGGGGGGGATAATAATAATCGCTTGGGTATACCGCAGTAACTCTTGTCTCATTGCATTTTATGTCTACTAAAAACAAAGTGAAATATGTACACGGACCAAATTATAAACAAGATTAAGACTAGTGAAATAAAAACGAGGGAAAGAAACAAAGACAGAAAGAAAGAAGAAGAAGAAAACCATAACCGAGACAGCACTTGACAAGTCAGCTGCATAAACAGTATACACGCTAAAACATCAGAGCACACGGACTACGACTTTGTCAAAGCAGGATACTGACAATACAAATTTAACCAAATTATACATCGAATACAAAATCAATTACTCAACTCAGACCCCCCCCCCCCCCCCACCCCACACACACACACACATTATCCACACTTTTTTATATATTTTAAGCCACTTTCTTTAAAACATTATAATCTGGAACAGCTAGCGGTTCTAAAACAAGATCCAAACACAAAAAGGTTCGAACGAACGCTTATTTATTTTAATTCATGCCAACAATCTTCCAAGCACCGAACAAGCTGTAAAAACTCAACCAAAACAAGATAAGTATTTTTCTTTCATTTTTCATCGTTTTTGACTGTTTATCTGTCGTTTAAGTGTCGTTTTGTGGCTTGATAAAGGGGATTTCCCTGAAAATTTGCATACTGTGTGTCCATGTTAAAATAAATAAGCGTTCGTTTGAACCTTTTTGTGTTTGGAGCCAGTTTCTTTGTTCCGCGTTTTTACTATACCTTTTTACTATAACTGTGTAATAATCTTATTTTATGTCTGTGGTTATTATAAGCAAAATAATTAAGCGGCATATATTTTTCGGACTAAAGTTAATGCCATTTATAAGGCATACGACTGTTTAGACCATCCATTTGTTGCTGAAATCGAGATTGTGTGTTATGTCATATTTGTCCAAAGAGCCTATAATTAAACTTACAAACCTGCGATGTTTGTTTATATATACGCAGGGTAATCAGTTCTTTTCATGATTCACAAAATAACTTTCAGGAATAATCTGTTCCCCTCCAGGTCGTTACATTTGCAGCAGAAGCTGTTCAGTGCTTGTGTTCAGATACAGTGGGTGTTCAGTGGTGCGAAACAAAGAGTGCTCCACTTACTCCGGTCTTCATGGTTTCAGCTTTTAGTTTAGTGTCTTAATAAGTTCCAAAATTTACACAAATGTATTACAGATGTTTTAGTGTTAGTGCACAGGATTCAGGTAATACACGCAGATGAGAGTTAAATGAATACTTCAACTAACGAACATTGTCCTTCACCCCTGTTAGTCTGTACATTCTCTGTCTCTGTCTCTGTCTGTCTGTCTGTCTGTCTGTCTCTCTCGCCCTGATATAACCGTACCGGTTGACTGGGCGTAAAACACCAACTTACTTACTCTCTCTCTCTCCCCCCTCTCTGTCTGTGATTGGGGGAGTGTGGGGGGAGGGGGGGCTGCATATGTCCTGTCTACTTGACTGAACTTATGACAGTTAACAAACCAACCCGCCAGCTAAGCTCTTTTTCGGATACTTTCATTCTTTGTCTTCTCTCTGTACGCACGCACTCACTCTCATCTTTTAAATCACCTTTAAAAGCTCACATGTTCAAGATATCCTATTCTGTCTCTGTCTCTGTCTGTCTCTGTCTGTCTGTCTGTCTGTCTGTCTCTCTCTCTCATCTGTGTGTGTGTGTGTGTGTGTGTGTGTGTGTGTGTGTGTGTGTGTGTGTGTGTGTGTGTGTGACCGCGTGCTCTCGTGGAAGTTTGTTTGTGGTGTGTGTGTGTGTGTGTGTGTGTGTGTGTGTGTGTGTGTGTGTGTGTGTGTGTGTGTGTGTGTGTGCCCGCGTGCGCTCGTGGAAGGTTGTTTTGGTTCTTTGTTTTGTACTAGGCTATGTGCTCTAGTTTGGAGAAATAGCGCATAAAAGAGTTCATTATTATTGTTGTTTTGACCTGTATTGATATGCGCATTTTATTTGTTAAAAAAGAAATATGAAACAAAATTGACCGCTAGCGATCTTAAATAAGCTCAAAACCCACGAAAGGTTGAAAAGAACGCTGGTTTTGATAGGACAACACAAAGCATGCACACATTTTCAGGGTAACCCCCATTTTCAAGCAACAGACAGATAAACGAGATATATAAACAGTGTCTACATATCTGGTTTCAGCAGCTGCTTGAGTGTGATGAAGAATCAAGATTGTTTTGTTTTCGATCAGCTAAATTTGGATATGGTCTGGCCAATTTCCAAAGTCTACCAGATTGATCGGAACTCTCGGAAGAAGGCTTTGGAAGACCTGCCTGCTGCAAGTGGTGCAGGTTTGTAGGAACAAACGGACACGCCTGCATGTTCCACATTTCACATGACGTCTGCATGGTAAATCGCGTCGATCAGTTCTTCTTTGGTTACCACAGAGCAGTTTGTTTTAGCGCAGTAAATCAAATGTCTAGAGCACACCAGCTCCAGTTTAACATGCTTGCAGCACTAAACTTTTAATTTTACGCCTTCGTTTACATTGAGAAATATTTAATTGAAACAGAAATTGCACTTTATCCTAGTATAACTTTAGAATATCAGGACGATGATTATAGAGAGAGATTCTTTTCAGATCAAAGTGTATAACAACAATAAAACAACAAAAGCCACGCACACATACACACACACACACATACAGAGAGAGAGAGAGAGAGAGAGAGAGAGAGAGAGAGAGAGAGGAGAGAGAGAGAGAGAGAGAAGATGAAGAACAAGCAAGTAATTGATTGTTAATGCAATACATTTAGATGCAAAAAAACAAATCAATCACTCAATCAATAACTTATTTTATGTCTGTTCACGTCGATATGATATTATACACACACAAAAACACACCCCAAAACAAACAAAAAACGGAAAAAACACACGAAAAAACAAACAAACAAACAAAAAACTAAACAAAAACGAACAAGAAAAGAGTCCTGCTCCGTTCGCAGATAGTGCATTGGTCCCCCCCCCCCCCCCCCCGCCCACCCCCTTTCCCTCGCCCCCACTCCCCGTGGCGAATCCGATTTTTGACCTACAGTGCTAAACAGAGAGCAGCGGGGTTGTCAAAAGTCTTATCTGGTGAGGACCATTATTCAGAAGAAAAAAAGAAAAAAAAGTAAACAAAACAATCTGAGACAGAGGATGACTTTCAAAAAGGGGCTCACCCCCCAAATTCACACATGTTTTGTATTAACATATTAAATTTGCGTTCTTTTTAAGCGTTCTTGTGTTTAAAAGTAAACAAAAGCTCATGTAGAGCTGTATTAAATTGTTAATAATCAGCATTTGCGAAAAGCGACAAAAGATAAAAGGGGGCAAGTCCAGGTTTTCGCTTCTATTTGGGGGCTTCTTCAGGCCCTGGGGCAAAATTGGCCGTGACTTCCTGCGTGTCTTCTGTCGCTGGGTGTCCTCCCACCCGTCCGGTCGTCGTCGTCACTGACAGCCTCGTTGCTGGACGTCTCGTGCTGTGTCAGGGATTCCCTGAGCTGGACTCCCGAGTGTCGTATTGCTGACCACCACTACCTTGTGGCGCAGGCTGAGTGGAGGTAAAGGCTTCACAGACTGGATCAACACGCTGGTGGCCCTCCTGGCAGCAAGCAATCTCCGATTTGATTTTGCTGTTGTTTGGACATACGGAGACACTCCTCTCAACAGCATCTGTTGCAGGTCAACCTTCGGCTGCACATTATGATTCAGGCATAAAATCCCCCCATCCCCGCCCAAGTTTTCGCTGTTCTCTCCGGTTGTTTTTCCGGGGGGGAGGGGGGGGGGCGGGGTTACAGGCGCAAACCACCGTCTGTCGTGCACTTGCACTGTCTGAGCGGTACTATCAATCAAAGATTTTCGGGCAGTTTTAAAAAGGGTACAAACCTCGTATTTCTTGCGCCCCAAGGGTCGGCTTTGCCCCGCTCACTCTTTCCGCTCACTCTTTCCGCTGCCAATGATCAACAAAAAGACGCCAACAAAAAGTCGCCAAAACGTTCCGACGACGACGAATCCTTTAAAAAAGAAACTGTGATTCACTACAAAACTTTGACAAAAACTAACACGTAGAATTTGAAAGAAAACTCCTCCGGCCCCTTCCTATCGACATCACTCCATAAATATTCAGGTTCTGTGCGTGCTTGGGTGCGTTCGTGCGTGCGTGCTGGTGTGTGTGTGTGTGTGTGTGTGTGTGTGTGTGTGTGTGTGTGTGTGTGTGTGTGTGTGTGTGTGTGTGTGTGTATTTGCAGTACCAGCAATATTCCGAGACAAATCATTGTGGATAAAACCACTCAAAAGTCAACACTCTACTTCACGTGACATCTTGAATGACGACAGAGAGGACTTCATCAGCTTTTCCGATGACAAGCGACGACGCCGTCGGCGTCGGCAGAGCATGCTGGACTCTCAGCACAACCCCTTCCACACGACCTTCTCCTCCCACCTAGCAGCACTGGCTTCCTTCCGCCCCCACACCGCCTCCGGCCCCGTGTCCTCCACTCCTTTCTCTGGCACATACGTCGTGGAGGCCATGGTCATGGTGGACGTCAAGACGTACTCGGAATTCAACTACGATCCCATCCTACTTGAGGATTACATCCTGCATTTCTGGCAAGTGGTGAGTTATAGGCATGTAAACATCTGGACGTAAAGGCAAAAGCGTCTGTATTTTCTTCTGCAGTCCTAGCATTTGCCTTTAGTACAGTTACACTTTTCATTAGTACAGGCACACTTGGCGCTGTGAAAATGCAAGGTTTTGTGTGGAAGCTTTCATACGCCATATATAAAGTTTAATTCATTCATTCCTGTTCTGCAGGCTGAATCGGACGATATCTTATGAACCTATTGTGAGCAGACAGGTTTGGTGATGCATCATCATAAGCCGTAGCGTCCTCTCTGAGGGTTAGGCAGATTATTGCATTGGTTTCCTTGCAGTAGGAGCAAACCATTGTGGCTAATCCAGGTTCCCCTGTGATTCCGCGGGATATATAACAGGCTCCAAAACAGAATGTTGTTGTGTACTCGGCAATGAGTCAAGTATATGCTTATCCTTTTATCTTGTGCTTATCCGTCGTGAAGGCCTGACCTTAAAATGCTTCTGATCAGTTGTAAATACGCGCAATGAATTTTCATTGAGACTCGCTCGTGTCCGCTGTTTTCTCTGTTGTATCCAGAACTGCCAGTCAGCTTTTTACTTGTGATTTGGTGGTTTGCGTCGAACAGGTATAAAAGAACTGTTAATGCGTTATTCATCTTGATGTAACGCTGGCGGTTGAAGGGACGTTAAAGTCCAAGAACAAACTAACCAATCACTTCTAGACTTTCTGCAGACCTCTCTGTCCAGTTGGTTGTATGTGTGCCAAACTTTACGTAGCTTGGAGGGCATTTCCTGTATGTCAAAACAGTTATTTTGTCTTGCATCTGTGATAGTTGTTTTTTTTGTTGTTTTTTTAATTTTTCTTTAGTTTAGTTTTTTTTTCATGCACCAAAACAAGTGGGGCACTGCGAAAGCTAAACGTCATGTCTGCTCTGTTCAGAACCCAGAGTTGTCAAAGGTTCTCCTTCTAAAGCCTGGACTAGGTCAGAATATAGCCATGCATGCTTCGCCCACTGTCGATGAGTTACCCTCTCTGCCATACGATCCAGTTTTGTCTTACGTTAGGTATGGGTATATAACGCAGGTTCATGGGCACCTACTGGGCCCGCGGAATAAAATGCGTCACCCTGCTTGACGTCACAGGCGACTGATGGAGCTTCCCGTGTTGAATGCCCGCTGAATAGAAATATATTTTAAAACTGAATAAATTGTGTTTATCTTGCTTAGACTAAGTACGTCAAGAAGTGAAATATGGAAAATGTTAAAATCGAGTAATGCTTATTAATTGGTTATTTTGACTTGAGTATGTTTGTTATTCACTGTGTTGTGTCCAGAACTGTGAGCCAGCTTTTTACTTTTTCACTTGAGCCAGCTTTTTACTTTTTGACTTGCGCTTTGAACTGACAGAAGAATTTTGCATGTGTGATTTTTCCTCATTTGACGCGGTGCGGTTGACGGGATGCTAAATACCAAGAACTAAGTGACTAACCTCTTCGTGCACTGGCTTACTAGCATAATTCCGTCATGAAGGAGATCCAGCACCGCAAAGTGAAATCGAAGTGGTGAAAAACAACGAAGAACCAGACCAAACAAAACAAAAAGCCGTGTAAGGCCCGGAACAGTTTTGTTTGGTCCATTGTGGCACGGATTCGTCGACCAGTACTGGGCTTTCCCAACGTCAGAATACACACAGAATTACTGCATATATATGCCGACTCGACCCGGTCTGCAGCTTTAAGAGAAGGCAGAAGTTCCTTGCGGCACAACTCACTGGACATGAAAGAAGTAGTAACTTGGTGTCAGTCAAGAAGAAGAAGTAATAAAACTCCAATCAAATCAAAGCTGACCTGCCTTAAAACAGAAAAGGCATCAGACATGCCGGTCAAGCACTGTTCGTGGTGTACATGCAGCTCTGATAGTAGGTTCCACCAGTTTTGTGAAGGAGTCCGTTTTGTGCCGTTTACCAAACCAACGCGAACGCTTGAAACATGCCTTCTTTGGATCAAAGCCTGCGGGTGTCCCCAGAGCCAGTCCAGTGTCAGCAAAATTATGTCTTTTTAATCACTCGAAGCGGTCGGGACTTCGCACACGAAAGGAGCGTCTGAGTTAGTCAAATGACTATTAGCAAGCGATGTGGCGTGCCCGGTTGCTATTTGTTTGTAGTGCGGCTGTTTTGTGTGTGTGTGTGTGTGTGTGTGTGTGTGTGTTAGGGAGCCAGTTGTATGTTTTTGCTTTGAGGATGGAATAACCAATGTATACGTTAGCACTGTGCAAGATATGAAAATCTTCGGTAATATCCGAGGAGGCGGTCGGAAATCCCTGGGACATTTTAAATGCCATTTTGGGTTACAAATATCATTCAAATAAATCAAACAGCTTCCTATCTCATGGATGACACCAAAATTTGGAACAAAAGTGATTTTAATTCCAGTCTGTAAAAGGCGAGTCAGTACACGATGCCGACATCAGCACTGAGGTTACTCGGAAACTTGATCTAGATCTAGATCAAACGTCAGTAGCTCAGAAGCATATTTAAAGACAGAAATGTAATAAAACTCACTTTTCAGTCAGGCCTCGTGACTTTTTACACCCATCTCCAATAAATTCTGCATTGTATGTTGTTATTATGTTTGTTTTGGTCTGCTTTTGCAGATTTCTCTGGCAGATTATTCTGCTTACTTACACGAGTTACAAGTTAGTTGCACACTTTGATCTAGCTTAATATCCTTAGATCTGTTTCAGCGTGATTTCTGAATTTCAAGTCATTATTCTCTAACAGTTTACCATCTCTAAATCTGAACAAAGTCAGCGAATATTATATTAATTAACAGTACACACACGCTGCTGAAGTGCATGTAAACAGGGTGTAGTTTTTTTGTTTTGTTTTTACACTCCCTCCTGATATCAAATGTCCTGATGGACATAATTATCGCTTCGCTCTGACACACAACACAGAGCTGTAATAATTATCAGTTTATACGAGAAATTATCAGCAAAATTGACCATATTTGAAGCAATCTCCAGTGAAATTTCTGGAGAAGATTGTCGGCTGCTATGGAATAGAGCAACCGGTTTCGCTATTCCTGGTTCTGTATTTGCCCCTCTGCCCGCAGTGATCTGCTTTTGGTAAGCCATGAAGCGCTAGCGACGATGCAGCAGAGGCTGCTGCTGATTTTATTTGACACTTCTTCTTCTTAATTAAAAACACTCGCAGTCGATTCAGTCCTTCCGCCATTCCAAACGGATACACCGTAGTGCGCGAAAAAGAAAAAGAAAAAAAGTGTTTCTCGCGCATAGGTCCATGCCCGAAGGTCTGATACTGTCACAGACCAGCGATTTTCGACTGCCGCCTCCATTCTGGAATCATGGACCTATATATGCCAAGTCCGTGTCTAAAATGGTGTCCTACCCTCAGGGGACTTCACTCTCTCGGAGTAAGAAAACGCTGTCAAATTATCTTCTGTTATTTCCGGAAATCGTCCATTAGCAGTAACCGCAGATTCAGTGAAGCAGTGGGCTATTTTCTCTCCGAAGTCTGATTCTTGTGAAGACAGTACAATGAACCCAAGTTAGCACCTCTTCCTATAATGGATCTAAAAGGAATTTCACTTCTAAAGATATAGCATATAGTCACTTGCACCTTTTAAAGTCATTGGTCCAACATGCGCAGTGCAATAAAAATGTAATACTAGATGCAACACTGTGAATTTTTAACGTCATTAGACAAAGATGCGAGGCTAAAAGGAATACCAGAATAGCTGCAACATTGTGAACATCTCAAAAACATTGAACTGAACATTTTCCTTTTTTCTTTCACTCTCCTCTGTTTTGTACAAATGAGAGATTGCACATGCATTGTGTATTGTAGTACGGTGCTCCACCCCGCTCCCCGATAGACAATATAAACATATGTTATCATATGATGTTATAGTTTTGACACGATTGTGATTATAATTTTCATTATCATCCTAATCACTGTCATCGTTTCAATTGTGTGAGAAAACACGGATTGAACAACTTAAGATGTCAAAACTTAGTTAAAGCCTCATCACTGTAGCTAGACTAATTTTACTTATGTTTCCAGGTCAATCTAAGACTCCGCGCTATCACTGACCCAAGGTTGCAACTGAGAATTCGTTCTTATGGAAAAATCCTGGTAAGCTCTTTATAGTCTGCTACTGCTAGTAAATTCTCTACCCCGCCAGCCTCCACCTCCAACTTTATGGATCTTACATTATTTCAGTTGACTTATATGCTTTGTTTTGTGTGTGAACGTGTGCGCGCGCGTGCGTTCGTGTATGTACACGCGCACATGTGTACGTAGGTGAAATGTAGGTGTTGCTGTTTAGCTTCTTGTGATCTGAATTGCTTGTAGTCATTGTCGTTTTCCGTTTGAGGGGTCTAAAAATGTCTCCCAATTCCACAGGCTCCCAGTTTCTGAGCGAATAAAATACAATATTGCTTGCATCTGTTACAACGCAAATGTCGCCATTTTGACTCGGTCTGTGACGTCATGAATACGGACATTTTGCAAGCTCAGCAGGCTGCCAGTATTAACATAGAACCAAGCAGTTTAAAACGTGTACATACATGCAAAATGGATTTTAGTTTCATGCCCCACAACTTTCAGCCAACGCGAAAGATTTGAGGCAGGCTTCTGAGACAGAATGAGAGAGAAAGGAAATCTGAAACCGTGTAAGTAGTGACTCGGCTACAGTGTGTACATGTAACCAGTATATATTGTGTCAGACGACAAAACCTGCTGCAAACACGTTAATTTGGCTGGTGGTAGGATGAATTAAGAGGCGGTAGTATTGAAAGGTGTTGACAATGATTATTTACACGAAGAGCAGCTGTGTCACCCTATGCGACTCACTTTAATCAGACAGTAAAAAGTTAACGTGACCAGCATTCTTGTTTCTTGTGTCGTTTTCTGCCTGGAGTTGATTCGTGTGCCGTGTTGGTTAGTTTTCAGGATTCCAGCAGTTCATCGAGAGCAGCCGTGTTAGTACGGGCTCTCGTCGCCTCGTGTCCTTGGCTGGAGTGATTGAGGGCTTCAGGGGCTGGATGCAAAGCTACGAGACGAACACCATGTACTCCGGACACGATGTAGCCATTCTCATGACAGGGTCTGAGTATTTACTGCCTTTTAGTTCGCTTCTTGTTCGATTGTACCAGTTCCACCTGACTTGTTACTTTACCTGTCACCGCGCGCCCCTGCGCTCCATGGATGACAGTGAAGATGAAACCCGACAAGTGCAGTCTGCGTAGAAAGACAGCGGCCCATCTGTTCACAGAGTAGAGCAAGCTAGGCTAGCTAACAATTGATCCTTTTAGCTACATAGTACTGAGATAAAATGTTTGTGAGCACTTCAAACAAGCAGTTGTTTGGTCTTACTATTAGCTACTTTGTAAACAGCAGCAGTTTTGTTTTTCTAAATGGCATCCATGAATCTGAACTGCCTGACTGTTTCTGTTTTCTTTGATAAAAAAAAGAAAAGTGTATCTATTCGTAGTTAGTATCGTAAGAGCCTGTTTTAAAACTGATATATGATTCTGCTCCCAAACGTTGTGCACTTTACTGAAAGATGGTTTAGTGCTTTTGCTGAAGCCTACTCAGATGGTTTAGTGCTTTTGCTGAAAGCCTACTCAGATGGTTTAGTGCTTTTGCTCAAAGCCTACCCTGATGGTTTAGTGCTTTTGCTCAAAGCCTACTCAGATGGTTTAGTCATTTTGCTGAAAGCCTACTCAGATGATTTAGTACTTTTGCTGAAAGCCTACCCAGATGATTTAGTGCTTTTGCTGAAAGCCTACCCAGATGATTTAGTGCTTTTGCTGAAAGCCTGCCTACCCAGATGATTTAGTGCTTTTGCTGAAAACCTACCCAGATGATTTAGTGCTTTTGCTGAAAGCCTGCCTACCCAGATGATTTAGTGCTTTTGCTGAAAGCCTACCCAGATGATTTAGTGCTTTTGCTGAAAGCCTGCCTACCCAGATGATTTAGTGCTTTTGCTGAAAGCCTACCCAGATGGTTTAGTGCGTTTGTTGAAAGCCTACCCAGATGGTTTAGTGCCTCTGCTGAAAGCCTACTCAGATGGTTTAACAATAACAGAAATAATAACAATATACTTCATTCATCACATGCTTATAAACGCGCGCGGGCGCGCGCACGCACGCACGCACGCACGCACGCACGCACGCACATACACACACACACACACACACACACACACACACACACACACACACACACACACACACACACACACACACACCAAAAGCCGGATGATTATATCAGAATGCATAAACGATTTTTACTCTGCCTTTCGATCATTCTTGATAAAAGTCCGATACAACTAGACTATTGTCTGTCGTGTTTGTCTAAAACTAAGTCATGTTAGCAAAAGAATAGGAGAAAAGACCCTAAGAAACGTTTGAGGAGTTGGAAGGAAGGACGGTGATTTAGTGGTCTGGTGTGACAAAGAAAGACAATTGACAGAAAGACTATGCTATGCAAAGACTAGCTGATGGCTATGTTTGACTGACTGCAGATTTAAGAAAACTAAGAACAATATGAGCTATCCACATGTTTTGTTGATGTTGTATTAATAAAAGATGTCACAAACAAAAGGCAACTGCAGATTACGAATTCTGCAACTTTGAGAAATGTGTACTAAAAATGAAGGTGAAATGTTCCGATTCGATTTTGAAAAACAATTCATGTAATAAAGATTTTTTTATTAAAAAGGACTATATAATTACTTTAAAAAATGTTTTAAAAGGCAAACAAACTAAATGTGACATTTCATGGTAACTTGTACAATACGTGGAAAGAAAGACAAGACTATAGCGTCATGATCGGCATCTGGCTTGGCAGGTGTGAAGTTACAATTGTTACGCTACGGCGCGTGCAGGTAGCGCTAGAACGGCGTGCGTCTGCTATGCATCCGTCGTGCCCCTAGGCATTGCAAGAAAATCGAAGCAATCGCAAGGTATTCAAAAAGTTCGAGACTCCACAGAGATCGGCAGTATCAGTTCACCTGTTTTGAATGCTTTGTGTGTGTGTGTGTGTGTGTGTGTGTGTGTGTGTGTGTGTGTGTGTGTGTGTGTGTGTGTGTGTGTGTGTGTGTGTGTGTGTGTGTTGACGCGCGCGCATATGTCACACGATTATTTTTATATGCACAGATCGAAGACTTGCGCAGCACATGTTCCTAAAACATAGTCTGGATTCAGTGTTGTGTTGAACAAGCATATCAAGGATATCCAATTTTTGTTTTGCTGTTTTGCTTGCAGAGAGAACTTGTGTAAATTGTCACCGAATGGTTCCTGTCCAGACAGCCCCAAAGGTCAGTAAGAACCCTACTCTGCATACTTGATACACATTTCTGTTAGTGAAACAAACACACACACACACACACACGCACGCACGCACGCACGCACGCACGCACGCACACAGAGCCAAAGTCATTTCACATTTGCCGTCAACCTCTTCAAGGATAGCAGTCATTCCATCAAATATATCTACAGGGCATCCACAACACAGAAAGCCAGGCGAAGGCTCATTATTCTACATGATCCTCACATGTTTGGCACAGCTCACAGAGCTACAGGCAGCAACAGCCTTGTAGTCTACTCAAAACAATACAGAGCCATTTCAGTTTAACACTGACTGAGGCGGAGATGATATAACACACATACACACACGCGCGCACGCACGCACGCACGCATGCACGCACACGCACATGCACACGCACATGAGCTCAAAATATTACATGTACTAATAGCTCCAAATTCTGGTGACCCCGGCACGTTTTGTCACCAGAATATGGAGCTGCAATATGTCACAATATGTCACAACATGCACCAAAAACAACATGCACCAAAACATCCTATGTCGCAACATGCACTAAAAACAACATGCACCAAAACATCCCATGTCGCGACATGCACCAAAACATGTTGCAACATGCACCAAAAAAACATTCACCAAAACATCCCATGTCGCAGTATGCACCAAAACATGTCGCAACAGGCACCCTCCGTTTTCCGTACTTCATTTTCAAGATGCTCAAGGTTAACGACACGTTAAAATATGACACTGTTGAGAAGGAGACTTACTGAGCTAGTAAAGCAGAAACATACGTACCTCTTTAATGCCCCCCCTTGCCGAGCACAAGGATTCCCTGGTGCTCAGTAACATTTTGGAAATTTCCGAAATCATGCGGAAAGATAATGTTACTGGTGAGTTAGGCTACTGATAGACTGATCCGCCATCGACTTCACCATGATTTCAAGGCAAGGCTTTAGACTTATTTCTAACATACCTTACAAATCGCATTCAGTCTCTTAGTATCCACTGCCACACCTCTGAGCAAGGTCCCATCTCATTCAGTGTTCCACAAGGATCAGTCCTTAGACCTGTACTCTTTGTACACAGCTTCTCTTTCCGCTGTCATTGAAAAGCACTCTGTCCTTCACCGTTCATACACCGATGACTGTCGACTTCAGAAATCTGCGCACCCTCATCAGATCACAGAAGAAGGGTACTGATGACACCAAAACCTGGATGATAATGATCAAACTCAACGACAACAAGACCGAACCAATGATTGTATCCTCTGATCTGGTAGAAAGTCTAGGTCTCTCTCTCTTCCTCCTTCCCGGACTCTGTGACTGTAGGTAATGCGTCTGTTCCAATGTCTGACTCTTTCAATAACTTTCCTTGGTGACACTTGATTGTCATTTGACCATGATAAGTCATATCTCTAATATGAATATTGAAATCTGCCGAATATTTCCATCCGTCATCCGTCCATAGATGCCTTGATTACTGCAATTCTCTCCTGTCTGGCTGTCCTCAGTATCTCTTTAAAAAAAAAACTACAGAAAGTTCAAAACGACGCTGCTCGCTTTGTCCTGAGAGTTCCCAAAACTGACCATATCTCTCCTCCTCATGCTTCTCTCCACTGGCTGCCCATCGATTCACGAATGCAGTACAAAATCACTGCTCTGTACTACAACCGCTCCCGTCTGCGTGATTGAACTCCTGAAAGTTTACAAAACCAAAACCCGCCAACTATGCTTTCCTTCTGCTACTTCCATCCTTAGTCTTACTCTGTGTGCACGCACTCGTTTAGTCTGAGATCTTTTTCTTATGCTGCATCGTCTGTCTCCCTTGCAAAGTGTCATCAAACTCACTCGTATCTTTCAAATCGTCTTTGAAATCTCACCTCTTCAAACTATCGAATTGACCCTGAGTGTGTGTGTGTGTGTGTGTGTGTGTGTGTGTGTGTGTGTGTGTGTGTGTGTGTGTGTGTGTGTGTGTGTGTGTGTGTGCGCGCGCGCGCAAGTTTGTTTTGATTGTGCTTTGTGCTTTGTTTTTTTGCTTTTTAATGGGCTATCGCACATAAAGTTGTACATTATTATTATTGTTAGTATCTTCATTGGCTTTTCTGCTCATCGATTGTGTATCACCACTTGTCAGTTCTACTGGTTCATAGATTCTGCTTAAGAAAAGGCTGGAAACTTTTATAACATATGGAAATACAGACCTGCAGTTCACCGTACCGGACGCCGCATCGCCTGCTGTCGCCGCACCGCAACCGTGCACATGGAAAGCTTAACGGTGTTGGGAATACACGTAGCTTTGTTTCAATGTTCCTGTAGTACAAATAAATGGTAATGCAGCATTCATTTAGCCTGCTAGGTTAATGCAGCATAACTATTTCTATGTATTGGGCAGGAATCGGCTACATGGGTGGAGCATGTATTACGTCACGGCGTTTCTCGGGCTACACGTATGACGTGGCAGTAGCTGAGGTTGACAGATCTTATCGAGGAGTGCTGACTGCAACTCACGAACTGGGACATCTGTAAGTTGCGTTTCATATTGCACCGCACCCTCTCACCACTGAGGCAACACAACCCATCCATCCCTTGTTTTCTCTGTAACCATCTGCATCCAGATTGCCCTCGCCATTTCCTGGAGAAAGTGACTGTAAATTGTCCTGAACGCAGTAGCAATGCTAGTGTGTAAAACTAAAAAGTCTGACTATATCTGTGTTCTTCAAACTCTGCACAACGATTAGCTGCTAGATTTCAATACAAAACGTCAACTACCTGCTTCAGTTCTCTCTATGGCACAGCCCTATAGCGTATGGTTAATCTTCTTCAACCCTTCACTCCAGCCAGACAATCCTACGATCTTCATGAAGGATTTGCTTTTCTTACACCGGCCTATCCGTTTGGAACAAATTGCCGCCAACGCCACGCCAGTTTGACTCTTCCTCCGAAACTGCACCCCCCCCCCCCCCTCCCAATTTTTGTTCATCACCAAAGCAGAAAACATTAGTATTGTTTTGTTGTGCTTGGTGTGTGTGTGTGTTTAATTCGTAAAATCGCTTGAGATTTTGTTCAAATATCATGTCGCAGGAAATTGGTCACTCTTCACCTCTCCTAAATTCACTGCAGTGGCGCGATACATGCCTTGTCTTACATGAAGGCCTTGTGTTACATGTTTAAGTATGCCTCTGCAGCAACCATAACTGCATCGTCGGTGGTAATATGGTCTCCAGCAAGGTGCGGTTTTAATTTTTGGGAAGTGCGCTGGTGCCAGATCTGGAGAATATGATCATAATAACTAAAGTATTTATAAAGGGCAAAATCTTGTCCAGAGAAACTATTCTATTCGCATACACGCACACAGGTATCCGCACACACGAGGTTTTTTTAGTTCTTTTTTATTGACTACCCACATTTAATTTACAGCCAACTAAAACAGGTAATCAGCGACTTGAGACGGAGGAAGACAGCAGCGCGGAGCAGAAAACATGGCAGGTCTATTGTGTGTGTGTGTGAGTGTGTGTGTGTGTGTGTGTGTGTGTGTGTGTGTGTGTGTGTGTGTGTGTGTGTGTGTGTGTGTGTGTGTGTGTGTGTGTGTGTGTGTGTGTGTGTTTTGGGGGGGAGGAAAAAAGAAGAAGTCTTGAGCTTAGATTTTGAAGGAGTCCAGAAACGGTTTCTGTCGGAGAGGAAGGAGAAGGTCATTGCAAGTAGAGGGCTGAAAAGACGGACCGGGCGCGGGAACCGACAGCGGAAAGTCTTATTTGGGCAATCAAATAAGAGAGAGTAACAGCACAACAGAAGCACCGAAGATGCAACACTCACTCTTTTGCACAATGCATATACTCATCTTGAAAAAACAGGTTCATTTGTCTGAATTCTCTTCATCGACTTTTCTTCTGCCTTCAATACCATACAACCACACCTCATGGCAAGCAAACTTTTGAAACTTAATGTTAACCCAAGACTGATTCTCTGGATTGTTGACTTTCTTGTCAATCGTTCTCAGAGAGTTGTCACCAAGCTGCACTCTCGTCTTTCCACTATATTTCCACTGGCTTTCCACAAGGCACTGTTCTATCTCCTATTCCTTTTACATTCTATGCAAATGACTCCATAGGCACTGACACAACATCAGTCACAAAATACTCTGACGATTCTGCAATGGAAGATCTTTCCAACTCAGATTCTCTTTATTTTGCTGAAGTTGAAAGGTTCAGTAACTGGTGCAGGGACTTGCCTTGAACGTATAGAAAACAAAGGAAATGCTGACTAATTTTAGAAAAGCTCCAATTGTCATTCCAGATCTCTTTATTGATGGCGTGACTGAGTACAAATATCTAACAACAAGCTGAAATTTAACAAAAATACTAACTTTATTCACAAAAGATGTCAGCCAAGAATATTTTGCCTTCAAAAGCTAAGATCTCTTAGTGCCAGTGCTGCTGTTTTATGCACTTTCAACCGGAGTTGTATTGAATCAGTTTGAACATTCTCGCTCCTGTGCTGGTTTGAAGGCTTGAATGTGAAAAGCAAAAATGTCCTGAATAAAGTGGTGAATGTGTGTGTGGCAAGGTTGTGGTTCACCCAACACTTAAGTCAGTTGTATGAACGTCTTGTGGTACGGAATGCTAGGGCGATTGTAGATGACAACAGCCATGTCCTTGCTAAATAGAATGAGCTTCTTCCATCTGGTAGACGATTTCGCGTAAATTACGTAAATTACTGGTTTGTGTATTTCGTAACTTTTGTATTTTCAATAACTGTTCTTTGAGTTTTAGAATATACAATATGTGTTATTGTGTACTGTGATGTGGTTAATATTCAGCCACGTTTTAATTTCTCTGATGAGATAATAAAGTAATCTTGACTCTTGAATCTTGAATAGTACGGGATCGGGGTATGTAAAGTTGAAGACAGATAAGACATGGCGGGTGATGAATAAGTTCAAAGCCTCAATCGTGAAATGTTGTCATGGCGATAGCTGACTTGTGTGCTGGGGCGTCGTCCTGGTGGAGCAGCATCCCTTTGGTTAACTTTCCAAGGCGCATAGTATTGTCGTATAGTATTGACCCGACTGAAGAAAACAAACAATAACATTCCATCTATATAGATAGATAGATAGATAAATAGATAGAAACACGCCCTGCCGACTGGACGACCTTGGCCTTCTTGGAGGGTCGAGTCTGAGTGTTTCCATTGCTTTGACTTTGATTTTGTTTGAAACATAAAATAATAATAATAGATTATGTATAGCGCTATTCTCTGGTGTACACAAACTCACTGTGCTTTACAACATTCTCCAACATTTTCTAAGTTTCACAAAAGTAATACATATAATTATGACAACTAACAATGTGTAATATACACAAAAAATATAAAGTACATGTGCCGCATGAGAAGCAGCAATATATAAAGTAAATGAATCACTATATTACTACCTATCCTTAATTCCATCCCTCCCAATCCAGCCCCCCGCCCCCAATTGACACACACACGCACACACACGCACGCACCCACGCACGCACGCACGCACGCACGCACGCACGCACGCACACACACACACAAACGGATATGAAACAGGTAGCAGTTGGCATGTACAAATCAATCAGAAGGCTTGGCGGAAGAGATGCGTTTTTAGCTTAGCTTTGAAAGTTTGAAGGGAGGGAGAAGCTCTCAGGTCGGTCGGCAACGAGTTTCAGACAGTCGGAGCAAAGTCGGATATGTCAAAGTAGTCACTAATTTGTTGAGAAAGTCGGCGGAATCTTCAAATCGGCACAGATTTGTCAGATACGCTTTTGGGCGCCTCGTTGACGTTATCCTCAGCCAGTTATTTGGCCAAAATGTGAAGAACTGTTTTGCTTCTGGGGCTAAAATGGAATTAAATGTGCTTCAGGCGCTATATAAGTGATACAAGTGATGGCTACGGATGCTCGCTGGTATGCGTTGCAGTGCTACCAGTCAACGCATAGCTTTTTATGCGTCACTTACTGCCAGGAACTGTGCCGTTCAAATTTCTACCTTCCTGGTGCATTGGATTTCGTTTTCTTGTTGTTCTTGACGCTGCTGTTTTTGCTGCACTAACCATGTGATGTATTTCATAACGATGAACCAGACTTTGACTTTTGGTTCGATAATTTTTCTATCGCCCTTATATGATCTTTACGGTTACATGGGCGTTAAATTTCAAAATACTTAACATGACCTTGCCCATTCACTGAGTATTTCCTTATTTCCCCAAACTTTTTTCATTGCACGTGGTATTTGTACTTTTAGCTTTGTTTCAATGTTGATGGTAGTAGAAGTGATGTAGTTCATAACTTCACATTTAAAAAAATCATATTTTCCCCACATCGTTTACTCATAATTCCGTTTAATTACATTGAATCTTTTCGAGGACGTGCAAGGACTGATAGGTTAAAACGGTCAATTAGAACGTTGATTACTTCATAAAAAGTATTAAACACTTCAAAATAAAACCAGGGGAGAACAATTAAGACAACACAATCTGAAACAAAACGAGGCCCAGATCTCTCGTACACAAGGGAGTTTATTAGAGCTCGAAAGGCGTCACATAAACACAACAACAACAACAACAAAGACTTGAGTTGCCGACGATAACTCTCACCTGGCATGCGTGTAAATACAAGGTACATAAATTCCATCGGAGTTATATATCCTTATATACCTAGTATTTACACGCATGCCAGGTGAGAGTTACCGTAGGCGACTCAGGTCTTTGTTGTTGTGCTTGTGTAACGTCTTTGGAACGCTAATTAACTCCCTTCTGTGTTGATTAAAACAACAACAAAAACAAAAAAGCCTAAGATTTATTATATTTGATTATCTGGTTTGAAGCTGGCCAAGAACATCTCAGGCGGGTGCCGGGGATACTGCAGAAATCATGCAACGCATTTGTTGCATGCTGTACGAGCTGTCTCGGGGGCACTTTGTCTGTGGGATATACAGGCCAGACTACACTTTCAGCCCTATATATATGATATGCCTTACCGTCTTCCCTTAAACAAATTCAGAACCCCCCTCCCCCAATCAACAACAACAACAACAAAAGTAAATATCACCCTGGCTGAGTTTAAACAAAAAACAAAACCGAAACGAAAAAGAAAAATGGTGTACAATCGGAACACCCAGTTGCGTCAAGCTCAGGCACAAATACTCATGCACCCAGTATAATGGGTTATGCGAAAATACTTCGCCCCATGATCTAATTTCAGTGCTGTTTTTCACTGACCATGTTTGGCATGCATCATGAGCCTTGAGGTACGAATCATTAATATCAACAACGATTAAAACGTCCCAAAGGAAGCCCAAGTTCGATACTATTTTGAGCCGAGGTCATTTTGACCTCCAACCTGTTTCCTGTAGTCTGATCACAGCCTGGCAGTTACTGCCCCTGACTGAAGTTCCAGTCACCCCACATCTCCTGGGCCCATATGTATGATGAGCAAATAAAATTAAAGGCGGATGGCCCCTAATCCAGATTAACTTAAGACATACTATAAGTCCGGATCTCGTTCCAGATGGAAAAATGAGTCTATTACTTTAAACTCGTTTAGGCCGGCCGGACAGTCCTATCTGCCCTCCACACATGCTGATTTTGTCGTTGTCGTCACTGTTCAGAAAATAAACGCGGTCAAGGGGGCTATTTACTTCTCACGCATAATATGACTGAGGGCCAATATTATGAGCCTTGAGTTCATTTACCATAGATACATCGTATTTATTTACTTTTCTTTTTGCTCCGAAGAACTATTTGATTGCTCTTTCCTGTACGTGAACCAACAGTTTTCTATGACAAGTGTACTCCGTGTCACCGTTGCAAGTATGGACATGCTTGGCCTTTAACGTGACGTTGAAAGATGCAGATTCAGGCTGGTGTTTATTTGACTGAAGCGTGCTGTCCATTGTGGTGTGCAGGCTGAACGCGTCTCACGATGGTGAAGGAGGTGCAACGGCCTGCAGCCCCTGGTCAGGCTACATCATGAGCTACACCTGGAGAGACGCCGTCAAGTTCAATCGCTTTTCATCCTGCTCAAAACTCAGTATCTCCAAGTTTCTTACACAGTAACTACCACAACATATATTCAGGCACCGTGTGTTTTTGTTCACTTTGCCAGGTTTTTCTTTCAGTGGTATCTTTGTGAGTCCGTCTTTGACTCGCATAAAAATGTGAGATATAACAGATGCTTTTGTTTTTGTTTTGGTGTATATATATTTGCGAATTGAGATTAACTGTAGTTCATGCATGCAATCTGCGTCATTGATTTTGGCGACAATAATGGGGAATAAGTGACGGATATTTTTTCTCGGCAAGAACCGGACATGCCCTTTAAAAAAATAAAAAAATCTTAATATTTGCATGATTATAATCTCAATTGATTTCTACCTGCCCATTACCCAAAGGTCACCTGGGCGTGAGAAAGGTAAGACTGCACATTGCATTTTCTTGCTTTGTTTTAAGCCAGTCAACTTGGAATATATTTTTTGGTGTGTGTGTGTGTGTGTGTGTGTGTGTGTGTGTGTGTGTGTGTGTGTGTGTGTGTGTGTGTGCGTGTGTGTGATTGTTAAGTGCATAAACTAGATCCAAACCCATAACAGGTTAAAAAGAACACTATTTATTATGACAAAACACAACATGCGAATTTTGGGGGTAATCCCCTATTTCAAGCTACAGGATACTTAAACAACAGTTAAGCGGTGAAAAATGAGATCTGCATTTGGTTGACCTGTTTTGTTATTTTGTTTTGGTGTCCAGTGTTCTTGAAGAATTGTTGGCATGACAATGACGTGTAGGTGTTATATAATGAATATAATATGACGTAACAATTAAATAGCAGGGGGGGGGGGGGGGGACTTTGGAATACCGAAAGCAGATCAGTATCCTACATCTCGTTTTTCACCGTTAACTGTCGTTTAACTATTGTTTTATAGCTTAAAAAAGGGATTACCCAAAAGATTTGCATGTTGTGTTTTGTCATAATAAATAGTGTTGTTTTTTTGTTATGCGTTTGGATCTTGTTTTAGAACGCTAGCCGTCATCACTTGCTTCAGTGTGTGTGTGTGTGTGTGTGTGTGTGTGTGTGTGTGTGTGGAGAGAGAGAGAGAGAGACGAAGTGCTTGATCATTACAAAGTGCTTGTCTGAGTTTGACGTATCTTTCAGGAAAACAATCCACTGATTTGGTGAAGACTCCTGACATGTTTGTTCGATAAAGGCAATAATCTAATCTTCGGTTGTTTTGATTGTTTGGTTATTTTCACTGTCACACAATGAATGATACAAACTTGTCATTTATCTCTATAAAAAAAAAAGGGGGGGGGGGGAGGCTACACCATATATGCTGCCCTGCAAATGTAAGCTACACAGCTGGTGTTGCTTTGAATGACACAATGCATAGGTCTGTGAGTCATCTGATTATTCGCCTCCCCCCCCCCCCCCTCCCCACCCCCTCCACCTCCACCCTCTTTTTCCAGATGTCTCACATGGTACAATTTGGGGATTACATTCGTTAGTAACTGGAGCGGGGATACGTACATATTACATATTTCAGTGGTTAAGCCACGGTATCATGATCGGGAGGTCGCGGTTCGAGCCTAGGAGCGGCGTACTGATTGTTTCGGGATCCGTTCCACCTTAAAGCACGTAAAAAAAAAAAAATTATTATTTTTTAAAACCAGATCATTTTGTTGTTGTTGATCGCTTTTATATAGTGCTATTCTCCGCTCTCGAACAGACTCACTGCACTCGCATGTGATTCTACACGAGTGCGTTTTGCCCAAAGTGCAGAGGCAAACACGCTTAAACACCCTTGACTCGACATAGTCGGAGCGGGCTAGGCATAGGCCTAGGCATAGCGTGGGCTTGCTCAAACGCAACTCGTCAGGGGACGCTCGTCCACAATCGCCTCAGCTCGCTTAACCACCGTAGATTAGGATTGCCTCGGCCTAAAAGAATGGACTAGTTCGAGCACGACTTCACTCCACTTGTGAGGAAAAAAATCACGCAGGCGGGGAATCATTTGTCGAACTTTCTCAATAATCCTTGCATGCGAGGAAAATATTTTTTTGTGCTTGTGTGTATAGGACACTTTACGCAAGAGATAAGGATATATTCTGCCTTTGTACCTCTGCTTTTATCATACTAGATGCTGATCGCTTGAAATGACACAGATGATACGCTTTGTGTCTACAGGACATGGTACTCTGAATGTTTGACGGAGGCTAGTGACAGTTCCTACGCCTATCGAGGTCAGCTGCCTGGCCGCGTTATGTCCCTTCAGGAGCAATGCATGCACTACAATGCTGGTATTCCGTGTTCGGTGAGTAGGATTTACTGAGAATGGAGCATCTCGATAACATAACACATAAAATTGTCCATGCAAACAGTGTACACAGAAAAAAATTACCTCTTGACCGCACATGAAGTAACATCATACACGCACGCACACACGCACGCACGCACGCACGCACGCACGCACGCACGCACGCACGCACAGCACACACACACACACACACACACACACAGAGGCACGTACGCACGCACACCCACACCCACACCCACAACGAGAGAGACAGAGACACAGAGAGACACAGAGACACAGAGAGCAGAAGCAGCAGCAGCAAAACCACGAAGAATGAACACCTGCTAGGCAACAAAATGGCGTTTAAATACAAAATAAAACATATGAGTTGTAGTTTGATTTTGGGAAAGCTTTGGATTGGAGGAAGTAGGGCTATGATTGACGACTCCAAGAAATAGGGAGACTACTAAAGAGGATTCTGAAGGAAGGACCTGGATAACGCTGGAGCAGCGACGCGGACTGGCGCACTTGGCCATATTAAACAACCTCGCAAAGCTCGGAGTTCACCCCGAGTACATCCACGTCACGAGGCTTTCACCCCGTACCTTCTGTTCCAGCGAGGCTCACCCAGAGCAAGTCAGAACGAAACGTCAGTCCAGGTAACGTCAAATGTAGGTGTTACACCTGTAACTGACCGCCATGGTTGGAACAAGAATGCTTTTCCGCGCACTGTGATGTGAACGGTTTCTTGTACACCTCACACTCAACACTTTCATTCTTGATTTCGAACTTTTTCAGGCGAAATTTCACCTCCAAAAAGACGAATGAAAAACGCAACCTTTTGGTGCAGTATGGCTATTGTCAGTTGATTAGTGAATATCTCATCAGTGATATGATGAAATATTAAAGAATGGGAAAACACTCGCCCAGTTTTCCTATGTTCCCATTCGGAGCGCATGGCTCTTCCGATCCTGAGCTGGCACATAACCGAGAATCTTCGGGGAGATTTTCCATCATGAAAATCAATATACGCCTCGCCAGACAGCTTATGAACATGGGTTTTCTGCAAAAGTTCGAAATCAAAAATGAAACTGTTGATTGTGAGGTGCAAGTAACCGTTCGCCAGGAAACGGGAAAGCATCCTTGTTCCAAACATCACGATCAGTTAGATTCACCTACATTCGCCGTAAATCGGTGTAGTTTACCTGGACTGACGTTTCGTTTCAACCTGCTATGGAGAGCAGGTAACTGGAAGAGGAGGAACAGGAGGCTTGGGAAGAAAAGCTGGGAAGGGGGATACGCGGTGTGGAGTTGCAGCTGCAATGTCAGCCCAGAGCCAGACGGAGACACAGGCAGTGTTACAGACAGTTCTGTCCAACTGAACACAGCCAGTTTTACAGACAGTTCTGTCCAACTGAACACAGCCAGTGTTACAGACAGTTCTGTCCAACTGAACACAGCCAGTGTTACAGACAGTTCTGTCCAACTGAACACAGCCAGTGTAACAGACAGTTCTGTCCAACTGAACACAGCCAGTGTAACAGACAGTTCTGTCCAACTGAACACAGCCAGTGTAACAGACAGTTCTGTCCAACTGAACACAGCCAATGTAACAGACAGTTCTTCTTCTTCTTCTTTCCTTGGATGCCCATAATCATGTTGGTGATTATTCTGGCACTTTAGGTGGTGTTCGCAAAGTCCATATTTCAGCTCTGGTCACAAGTCCTTAAAATTAAATTGTTGCACTGTCTCAAGTTCATTCTCTCTCTCTCTCTCTCTCTCTCTCTCTCTCTCTCTCTCTCTCTCTCTCTCTCTCTCTCTCTCTCTCTCTCTCTCTCAAAAAGAAAAAAGAAGAAGAACTAGTTGACTGGTCAGTGGGAGGCATCTGACACAAAAGTTTCAACAGTCGTCGCCTCTACTGCATCAATGGAGAATGAGTTCCAGTCCCTGATGGTGCGATGTAACAGACAGTTCTGTCCAACTGAACACAGGCAGTGTTACAGACAGTTCTGTCCAACTGAACACAGCCAGCGTTACAGACAGTTCTGTCCAACTGAACACAGCCAGTGTTACAGATAGTTCTGTCCAACTGAATACAGCCAGTCCAGCTTCTTTCAACGAGCTGTTGGAAACCACGTTGCCTTTCCCGGGATAATCCATCCCGTTGATTCCCTTACACAAAACATCATGCAATCATGCAAAAGCGCTGAAATCATGGATGTCCAAATACTCTGATGGCAGTGCAAAGCGAAGCGTCAGATTGACTGATTCTGGCATATTTTTTGCCTGATTTAATGCTCAAAGTGTTCAAATCAAAATGCACACAAAAGTAGTTATCTCTATGTCGGGGAATGGTATTATACCAGAGACAAACCACTTCGAACCTTTTCGATCGAATCGGACTTGTATTTCGGCCTAAAATAGCAATTTTATGGGAAGGTCTACTTTCTGATTTGTTGTCTGTATCCAAGTATCCAGTTAGCTTTAAGCACGATTAATTTAAAGCAGCGATTAGTTAGTTAGCGCTTGCTTTTTAACATTAGTGGAACCTTTCATGTCAATCAATCTTTATTCACCATTTTCTCGGCGGCTTCCTCCAAAACCAGGAGGCTTCCATAACTTACTAAAATTAGGAATACATAGGCAAAAACAACAACAAAACCCCAATGATTAACAGTACGCAGCATTGCGTCAAACTCTCTTCGAAAACCAGCTTTATTTGTCGAGAAAATTGCTGACGCTTGCAACATAAGATCACAATAATTACACATCTACTAGTCACGCCTTGGTAAAACGTCGTCACAGGCAAGACAAACATAACATATAACACATAACACATACTCCAATCACAACAACAACAAAAGGGGGGGGGGGGGGGGGGGGCGTCACCTGGTTACTTACTGCCCAAAGTAGCGGATTTCAACCCTACCTCCATCTTCAACCCTTCATAAATTTGACGAATTGGTATGTTTGCCATTACTGATGCTAGTGAAGAAAGCAGATAAATGCTTCAACTATCTATTCTGGTTGATTAGTGGAATGTTTGACTCCATTTTTTTTAAAGTGACTTGTAATGATCACTGCTGGGCCGTTGGGCCAGTTGGCTAGCCTTGAGAAGAGAAAAACAACGGTGTGAGTTTTTGGAATACTGTAACAGTAATAAGTGTCAATCTTTGCATGATGGTAGCGTGCTGTTAGGTTTTATCTATTCATAATACCTTCAGTGAACTTGACCATATTTATTGGTCCTATCAGCATCCAAACATTTGCAAAACTTCGAACTTCAGCAAATTTTTATTCGCGATTCCATCCAGTTGAAATTCCGTACGACTTGTTTAATACATGGATTAGATAATGCATATGACGCTTTTTCTTTTTCTTGATTAGGCTATGATTAAGGGAGTATAACTTACGCATTTTTGATGTAATTAAGAACGTAGCATGCGATGCTTTCAATTTTTGCATGACAATAGCCTCACATGACCATACAGATATCGACGTCCTTGACTTTATTCCAAGGCCACGGTGTTGATAGAAACGGAGAACTACACATTGCATGCTTTCTATAAGTTCCAGTTTGAATCATGATTAAACATTGCATCACGAAAAACGTTTAATAAGTTCAAGAAGTATATTCTCCTAGTGACTGACACGCTCCAAAGCACAAAGACATAAACATAAAAATCAGTACAATGAGCAACTACTTTGCATGTGCATACGACACCATTCAAACAGTTTTATATATAATAATTTGGAGGGGGGAGGGGGGGGGGGGGGGGGGGGACCTTCGTTAAATCAAACAAAATTATTGACTTTGAAGAGAATATGATGGGAATTTCTTTCTTTCTTTCTTTTTCTTTTTCTCTCCACATAGTAAACAACAGTTTGCCTCTCCGATTATGCGCCTCGATCTAATAAAGAGCTCGATGTACAGTTCTGAGCTGTAATTGTAGGGGCTAGAATTAGGGCGGGGCAGGGGCGACTAGTACAGCAGTGCTCTTCACAAGTCACTTATATGGATTGAGTTGACGAAGCATATTCACAGTATGAATGAGGCATTGTGAACATTGGGAGAAGCTGAATCTGAGGCAGTTTACGATACAATAAGGTGGGTTTTGTTGTTGTTGTTGTTGTTGTTTTTTGGGTGGGGGATTCCCGGTTGCAATGTCTGTACTGTTAATCAGAGAATGCCATCTGTGTGGCGGCTTATTGGGACCAATATAATACAATACAATAATACTTTATCAAGCCTGTTGTCTGCCTTTCACAAATAATAAAATGTACATAAAAAAGTAAGTAAATACTATACAGTTTCACTCACTTAATTAGAATAAAAACTTAATTGTAATTCTGTCCACATAATTATAAATGTGTCCTTTACAATACTGCCTACCCCATCTGTGGTTTTCCCAGGTTTGACCACATATCTCCGATCCTTCGTGCTCTGCAATAGCTTTCCGTCGAAACCCGTGTTCAGGGCAAAATTTATGTGTGTGTGTGTGTGTGGGTGGGTGGGTGGGTGGGTGGGTGCGTGCGTGCGTGCGTGCGTGCGTGCGTGTTTGCATACTGACAATTATATGCACACACACGCACGCACACACACACACACACACACACACACACACACACACACACACACCACATATTGCCAGTATGCACACACGCACACGCACACACACACACACACACACACACACACACACACACACACACACACACAGAGTTGAAAAGTGACGCATTTTTACCTGAACAACAGGCTCAGTTCAGTTCATTACAAATCTAATACGCTGCTAATCAGCATTTCTTTTCTTTTCTATTTTCTTTTTTCTTTTCCCCTTCGCCGAGAACCTCTTGCCAGTGTAAGGTGCGAATTTTATAACATACCAGGAGGGAGGGCACAACATTAGTGTTCTTTCTTCAGTGGTTATGGGTTGAACAATTCCCTCCGGTTATGACCACCACTGAACAAAACGTGTTTGGCTGGCAACCTAAAACAATATTGAACATTTTCTGCTCGTCTCTCCTCTGGTCAATACACGCCTGTTTTAGGTGTCTTCCCATTTACTGCAACTAGTCAAGAAGTCCTTGACCGTGTGAAAACACAGCAATCCGCAAAAATTAAAGTGGAACATGACAATTATAAATTAGTGTGTGTGTGTGTGTGTGTGTGTGTGTGTGTTACCTTGTTGGCATTGACGTGTCTTTGAACTTGTGCCTCCATGATATGTGACTACTGTCGTTATTTCGTTTTCTGTTTCTGTTTTCTGTAATCATAATATTCATAGTCATAATGAAACAGTTGTAGAGCGCGGACCTTTAACATAAAAACTGAGCTCGGCGCGCTGTACAGAATTAAAATTGTTAATTAGTGCTATGGGAAGCAAACATATTTGGGGGATGTGACTGATTTCTTTTTTTGTTTTTGTTTTTCAGAATATTGTTATATTGATCTGCGTGTAGTTATTAAATGTGTTGGTCTGGTGTGTGTTGGATTTTGCTCTTGTTGTTGGTAGCAACGCATTCTTGTATTGCTGCTTGGGTCTACTCGATTAATTATTGGATTAATTGTGTGTGTGTGTGTGTGTGTGTGTGTGTGTGTGTGTGTGTGTGTGTGTGTGTGTGTGTGTGTGTGTCTGTGTGTGCGTGTGTGTGCGTGTGTGTACTGACTTGATCAAATTTATCATTGTTCGCGTTGTGGTGGCACAAATTTTAAACAATGACAATAAGAATCCCCTGTGTACTTTCGTATATTCTTATTATTCTTGTTTAAAGTTTTTGTTTTTATGAACCCGTCTTATAAAATTGCCCCCTTGCTGGCCTTGTGGGATTAAAAAAGAAGAAGAAGAAGAGTAAACAAAACAAAAAACAGTATTATTGAACCGAAAATAAATCATACATATGCTCACCATTGCAATAAAATAGATTTATAAGTGTAAAAGCACTCGCAAAAGTTCAGTCAGTTCCTGGTTTGAACCACGAAAATATGCGGCGTTGCGCATAGTTGGTTGTTCAGCCGAAAGCAGCTACATTCTCCCAAAACTTAGGTTGCGTCACTGTGAAAGTTAAGAGAGGGAACTTCCACGACTATCTCCACACCGTGTATCCGCGTTCCGAACTTTTCAGCCGGAGCTTCCCGTTCCCGCGGGGCCCAGCCGGAGCAGGTAGAAGCGAAACGTCAATTCTACACCGATTTACGTCAAATGTAGGTATTGCACCTCTAATTGATCATCGTGGTTGGAACGAGGATGATTTCCTGTGTCCTGTGATGTAAATATTTTCACATTTGCTTTCTTGTACACCTCACAATCAACACTCAGTTTCGATTTTTGGAGCTTTTGCAGGCAAAATTGCCCTTTCTTCAAAAACGACAGGAAAACGCGATCATGTGGTGTATTTTGGTAATCGTCACTAGATCATCGAATATATTATGAGTGATATGATGAAGTATTACTGTCAAGTGTATTTAGAAGTCGCCGCCCAGTTTTTTCTGTTCCGAACCGGAGTGCATGGTTGTTCCGATGTTAAGCTGTGCCGTGTTCCGATCCAGAGCACCTATGGGCGATTTTGCTTCTTAACAATTAACCCCTTCACTGCTGTGATGTCACTTGAAAACGACCAATTAAAATATGAAATTTGAAACCCTTCAGCCGTTTTGTCTTCTTTTTCGCACTAGCGTGTAAAAGGACTTTCATCAAAACGCATAGCATTGAAAGTAACATGGAATCCTCAGACCTTGTCAATAAACTGTCTGGCGTGGTTTATACTAATAGACGATCTTCGGAAATCCAGGGGACTGCACTCGGGTCAGTGCCTGCAGGTGTAGCGCAGAGTAGGCACGCTTTGTTGGGGGTACAGTAAAACCGTGGGAAAGATGGCCAGATACTGGCAAAAGAAGCAGAAACGTTATTAGAAATGCCGGCCAAGCATTGTCTGTGGGGTACATGCAGCTCTGATAGTAGATTCCCCTAGTTTTGTGAAGGCGTCCGTTTTGTGCCGTTTGCCAAACCAACGCGAACGCTTGAAACATTCCTTCGTTGGAGCAAAGCCTGCGGGCGTCGTCACAGCCAGTCCAATGTCAGCAAAATGTTATCTTCGAAGCGGTCGGAATTTCGCACACGAAAGGAGCTTCTGAGCCAGTGAAATGACCATTAGCAAGAGATGTGACATGCCCAGTTGCTTTTTGTTTGTAGTTGTTGCAGGTATGTGTGTGTGTGTGTGTGTGTGTGTGTGTGTGTGTGTGTGTGTGTGTGTGTGTGTGTGTGTTGTGTGTGTTAGGGAGCTAATTGTATGTTTTTGCTTTAAGGATGAAATAAGAAATCTTTATGTAAGTACTGTGTAAAATATGAAAATCTTCGGTAATATCCAAGGACTCGAGGCGGTCGGAAATTCCTGGGACATTTTAAATGCCATTTTGAGTCACTTATATCTTTTAAATCAATAAAACATTAAATCTTCATATCTAATAAATGAATAAAAAATTTGCAACAAAGGTGACTTTTATTACAGTCTGTAAAAGGTGAGTTTTCAGTACACGATCAATTGTTTTGCCGACATCAGCACCGAGGAAGCCTGCATGGTGTTACTCGGAAACTAGATCTAGATCAAACGTCAATGGCGCATAAGCATACTGAAAGACAATGTGATAAAACTCACTTTTGAGTTAGGCCTCGTGACGTTTTCCAATAAATTCTGCATTATATGTTGTTATTATGTTTGTTTTGGTCTGCTTATGCATATTTCTCTGGCAGATTATTCTGCTTACTTACACGAGTTACGAGTTAGTCGGCACACTTTGATCTATCCTTAGATCTATTTCTGGGTGATTTCTGAATTTCAAGTCATTATTCTCTAACAGGGTACCACCTCTAAATCTGAACAAATTCAGTGAATATTGTATTAATTAACAATACACATTCGCTGCTGAAGTGCATGCAAACAGGGTGTAGTGCTTTTGTTGCTTACACTACCCTCCTGATCTCAAATGTCCTGATGGACATTTCGCTTCACGCTGACACACAACACAGAGTTGTAGATCTATCGAGATATCAGTTTATACGAGAAATTATCGACATCTCAAAACGTATCATATTTGAAGCAATGTTTATGTGAGATACCTGGCGAAGATTGTCGACTGCTATCCACGATCCGATGCGAGTGATGGAATAGAGCAACTGGCTTCGCTATTCCTGGTTCTATATTCGATCCTCTGCTCGCAGTGATCTGCTTCTGGTAAGCCATGAAGCGCTACTGACGATGCAGCAGAGGCTACCGATGATTTTCTTTTTCTTTTTCTCTCTCTCATTTCTTCTTCTTAATCAAGAACACGGTGTAAATAATGAACGCTCGCAGTCGATTCAGTCAGTCCGCCATTCCTAACGGACACATACGGCACGTGACCCCGCCAAAAAGACCGTAGTACGCGGCCGAAAAAAAGAGAGAAAAATGAAGTGTTTCTAGCGCATAGCGCCATCTGGCAGTCCAATATAATAGAGATCCATGCCTGAAGGTGTGATACTGTCACAGACCAGCGTTTTTCGACTGCCGCCTCCATTCTGAAATCATGGACCTATATATACCAGTAGTCGGTGTGTGAAACGATATCCTACCGCAGGGGCTTCACTCTTCCAAATTATCTCCCCTGTTATTTGCGGAAATCGTCTATTGTCAAGAAGAAAAATCGCCCTGAAGGTGCTCTGGATCGGAACACGGCACAGCTCAGCATCAGAACATCCGTGTACTCAGGTTCGGAACACTGAAAAACTGGGCGAGTGATTTCCTATCCTTCTAACGCGACTCCTAAATACTCTTAGACTCCTAAATACTCTTAGACTTCTAAATACTTCACCATATCACGCATGAGATATTTAATAACCTGGTGACTTCGCGGGAACGGGAAGCTCTGGCTGAAAAGTTCGGAACGCGGATACACGGTGTGATCTCACGGCGCCCAGGATCTAAAGCTCTGTAATAGCTTTCTTCTTCCTTTTTTTTCTTTTCTTTTTTTCTTTTTTTCTTCTCTCTTTTCTGTTTTGTTTTTTCCTCGGTTGTTGTTTTTTGTTTTTGTTTTGTTGTTGATGTTGTTTGGTCGGTTGGTTGGTTTAGTGTGCTAACAGGTTTTAATGGGTCTCGTTTACCCAACTTTAAAAGTAAAATTATTTCGCCTGAACAACAGTTAAAAATAAAAACTAGTTGTAAAGCACACTACGTACAGGACCAGGATGCTCTGTTGCAGCTAGAGCCACTTCTCTCCCCCCCCCCCCCCCCCACCCCCCTTCCCCCTCTTTTTCACTCTCACGTTCCTTCTGTGTGTCTGTCTGTTTCCCTCTCTCTCTTTCTCTCTTCTAAAAATGTCAGTTTGTCTTCAACACATTTTAACTGTCTATGCCCCCTTCATCAGGCCAGCAGACTATATAATATATACTTTCCTGTTGTTCCCTTTAGAGCAGAAGTTTGGATTCTCAATGCCACAACTTGTGTTGTGAGAACATCCTCAAAGTGTCGGTCAGCAGCGAGCCGGCAGCGGATGGTACAGTGTGCGGACAAGGCAAGGTAGGCCTTCAGTATACCTTTGTCTCTTACATTACTGGTTCCTTCAGTCGTCTCCAGCTTTCCACACTGCCTAGCATCAGTCTCACATTATCATGTCGTTCCACATAGCTTGACCGGTGTTCTTTTGCATAGAACTTAATAGTTCAGAATATATTAAATCTTGTATCAGGAAACAAATGCTTACTTTTATTATACTTAACCACAACGAGACGTTTAGACATAATGAAAAGAAAAAAAAGGACTCTGTCAGACTTCTTACAGACTTAATCAAATATGATATTCTGAGTTAAACTCTGGCTTTTTGATGACCTGGGTAATACTGGTCTTTTGTACAAACATGATACTTGTATAAATGATATCTGGCATAACGATGCCACCATATCCTTCAGGAAAGTCCTAGGTAATGTGGAACACACAGCCCGTCACGTCTGTTAGCACGCTCCAAGTCCTGCTTTCCAGCACGAAGGGATCAAGGAGGAAGGATGTGGTATTAAGCCATTGCTTGGATTTTGGTCTGTTAGAGCACAACGCGACACACACAACGGCTAGTGCTTCAGGTCTACAGAATTGTTCAGAACCAAGAGAACTCTGTCTCTGTCTCTGTCTGTCTGTCTGTCTCTCTCTGTGTCTGTGTCTCTGTCTCTGTCTCTCTCACACACACACACACACACACACGCACGCACGCACGCACGCACGCACCGCACGCACGCACGCACGCGCTCAGATAAACCGTACAGCGATCTATTTAGTGTTCAAATGAGAAAAGATGGGTTTTGAGGGCACATTTAAATGATGCTATGGAAGGAAAGTGTCGGAGAGAGTAGAGTAGATTGTTCCAGAGTAAATGAAATGTGAATGTTGATATTATGTTTATTATTGGCTACTCTGAGTGTGTATATAGTTTCCAGCATAGTTTAAGAGTTCAAATGCGTATTGACAGTGTTTGTTTGTCCCGAGCTGACACGTCGCCTTGAATTACTAACTGATTAACTTGTTCTGATGGCTTCCACCCGCCATTACACGCCTAAATTGAATGAAGGAGCCTTGAAAGCAAAAAGGTGCACGACGGGTTCGAATCCTGAATCAAGTACGTGCGCGACTACTTTTGAACTACGCATGTTGATGGCACTAGCAGCGTCTAGTCTTACCGACCTCTCCTCTAAGGCTCTAGCTCTCCAGAACGGATGTTCAGAAGTTGTGTGCTGGACTTTCGTAGCTGAATGAACTGTCTTAGTGCCGAGTTCTCAGCAGTTGTTTCGGTGGACGCTGTTTGTGACTGTGTTCCTAGAACGGTTGAAACGGAGCAGGCGAATGTTACCAACCACCAGAATATCTGTTGTTCAGGTGGTGGTCGGTAATCTTTTTGGGGTGTCCAAAAACGTTTGGAGCGAGCAAACATTTGTCCCTCCCCGTCCCTTAAACATCGTGTCCTGTGGACGTTAAGCAACAGGAATCAATCAATCAATCAGCCTTTTCTGGTGGAGTTTATACACCTTGTATTTACTAGCATGCTAGGTGAGTTACCGTAGGCGACTCGGGTCTTTGTTAGTGTCTGTGTGGGACGTCTTTCGAGCGCTAACTAACTCCCTTGACTGTTGATGTTGCACAGGCCCTAGTTCTGTATCAGATTGCAGCATTAAATAGGCTCTCACTGCTGCCCATCTTAAAGTGAAAATCATCTTAAAGCTGAAATCATTCTGGTGGTTACAGTGTATCATTAGGCATAGTCTTCCTCTTCCTCCACCTCCTGGGATCTCAGTCCCTGCCAGAGCCTCTTCGAAGACAACTAAACAAGTCTAACCAAACCAAACCTTTTTGGAGGATGTATCTCTGGTGGAGTTTATGTACCTTGCAGTCAATGGCATGCCAGCTGCGTGTTACCGTATGCGACTCAAGACTTTGTTGCTGTGTTTGTACGATGTCTTTGTTGGGACAGTGGTCCAGGTACTACTAGTTACCCTGTTTTGGAGTGGACTGATGTGTGAGTGTGTGCGCGCGCATGTGTGTGTGTGTGCGTGCGTGCGTGCGTGCGTGCGTGCGTGCGTGCGTGCGTGCGTGTGTGTGTGTGTGTGTGTGTGTGTGTGTGTGTGTGTGTGTGTGCAGTCTTGCTTTGCTGGCCAGTGTGTCCTGGATCATGTCTTACCCAGTGTTCCACCGCTGTAGTCACTGCAACTCATCACTTCCGAGATACTGCCAACCGACAGTTCATTGCCTGTTCCAACCATGATCACGGCTACAAAATCTTTTTTCACATTCCTTTCAAATAAAACTGCAGAAACTAATTTGTCCTGATTGTTGTTGGTGTTGTTCTTGTTGTTATGAATAGTCTCACCTAAGCCATGCATTATATGTAAACTAGCTCCGCGCTTGGGTACGTATACACAATAGTACTCAACATAGCATTTGTTCCGACATGTTTTCCACTCCCCCCCCCCCCCCCCCCCCCCACAACCACACACAAACACATGCGCACACGCAAGTTGAGGTATTGTATTTCGTTCTCGGAAGTCTTCAAGCAGACTAAGATCAGAGAAAGTGCTGTGAAAGCGTATAAAACAACTCCCATAAATAGCCTACTGAATGCATCAGTCGTTCCCGGTGCTAAATCTGACTTTTTGTTGTGTTTGTTTCCCCAAAGCCAAACGAAAGCAACACTATTTTGTTTTTTAACTGGTCCTAGGGTTAGTTGGTTGGTTGCCTTGGTCAGACACATGTTTCACTGCCAACACACACACGCACACACACACACACACACACACACACACACACACACACACACACACACACCACACACACACACACACACACACACACACACACACAAGCGTGCGCGCGCGCGCACATGCACATGCACATACACCCAAGAACTGTGACAGTGACAATGCCCAGCACTGACGAAGAAAAAGCGCCATAGGAGAAGCGCTGAGCTGAAACACCCAAGCGGTCCCAAATAATTAAAGACCTTTACTGCGACGAACTAAAATAAATGCTGTAAATTATTAGAATTAGTTTTTTGAACGAAGAAATGAAGTTTTGTTAAACTACTGATTTTTTCAAAGTATTTTGCCAAGCGAAGCATGAAAACTGCCCGACACCTCAAAGATGTTCTGGGGCCAAAGGTGCGGGGGGGGAGGGGTGAAACCTTCGACGCAAACACTAACCCGATTGATCTTGTCCTCGCTATAAATGCAGTCGGCATTGTTAATACATGGACCATTCACAGCATAGCGGCCAGAAAGCGCAACTATGTAAGGGGCAAAACTCTTCCGCCCTTCGCTTCTTTGTTAGTATTTACGGTGGTTTCAGTACAGTGTGGTTGTGATCCGGCAACAAAGAAAGCGTAATGCTTTCCTGTATTTCTAACATTAATTTTTTTAATTTTTTAAAGAAAAAGAAAAATCAGTTTGAATCTTCTTCTGCGTTCTAGCATGGTTCTGCCTCAAATGGTCAGTCCGGTGGTTTGGATAAGGTCTTCAGAAGGTCCTCCATGTTGCCGCACAGCTATTCTTGCAGCGTTGCTCCACGTGACCACCGCTGCTTTATTCCTCCTGTGAAGATCTATGCCACTTGGTGCGCATTCTTAGATACCAAGCAAACATTAAAACTGCATTACCCTGTGGCGGAGCAACGTATGCCATGCACTTTAGCAAAGCCGACTTCTGTATACCAGCATTGCAGTCAGATTCGCTGGCTGTTCCAAAACGTACACAACTCGATAAACCACTGCGTAAGACGAGATATAAACGATTGGTACCTACGCAATACCAGTCAGCACTCAAGTGGAGTAAATAAGAATTTGTGCAGTTTTTTTCTTTTCTTTTTTCTGTCGTTGATAGTTTTATCTTGAACTCTTACGATAGTACCCTCTCGGTTAACTGTATGCATCTGTGAGTCCACAAGGACCAGCCATGGCCTGAAGCCAAAGTCCAGCACTAGAAGGAAAACCACCGGCCACGACTGGAAACTCTTGAAGTCTAACACAAGAAGGAAGACCAGCCGTGGTGTGTGTGTGCGTGCGTGTGTGTGTGTGTGTGTGTGTGTGTGTGTGTGTGTGCCGGCGTACGTGCGCGCGCGCGCGCGCGCGCGCGTGTGTGTGTGTGTGTGTGGTCTTTGTGTGTGTATATGTGCGTGAAATGTGTGTATGTGTGTGGTGGTGGTGGTAGTGGTGATGGTGTGTATGTGTGTGTTGGTGTGGTGTGGTGTGCATATGGTGTGTTGTGCATGTGGCCTTGTGTGTGTGTGTGTGTGTGTGTGTGTGTGTGTGTGTGTGTGTGTGTGTGTGTGTGTGTGTGTGATTCGTTTTTTGTGTGCTTTTATATGCCATCTTTTGGATTTTTCTATGTGCTTGCTGGTTTCCTCTGTGCGCCACGGCCATCGTTGTGCTCATCTGGATCAGCGTACCCGCACGTGCAAAGTCAGTCGCGGCCACTTCCACACCTGTTTGTCCGGCCTAGAGGAGCGCGGTAAATCGGGTTCCTTTACACTACTCGCGCCGCGATGAACTGTTGTCGGTTAGCCATGCTCGCTTGACCCCCGACCTTGCTGCAAAGTAAGTAAGTAAACATAGTGCTTAACGTCCACAGAAACCATGAGGCTTATTAGGGACGGGGAGAAGGGGGGAGGAGTATGGAGGTGGGGGGAGAGGGATATTGTATACCTATCGCTACACCGCTGTCACCACCAGAATGACCCTTTTCAGTGCATTCGGGAGAGCTATGAGAGCCATTTTAATGTTTCATAACTGTGAGGGACAAAGTCACAAGACAGTGTCCACAAACAACAACTTTTGAAGACAAAGGAGAGCCGAAGCAGATTCGAACCGAGGTCCTTCTGCTTACCAGCCTAACGCCTTATCACTAGGCCAAATCGGCTCACTTCCTTTCTGCCTAAATGAAGAGTTGCTGCAGCCAATCACAGCGCAGAACAACAGTCAGCGCGAGCTTACACAATGGTGGATCTGGCGTAGTTCTCCGATTCAGAGATTACAAGGCTAGTTGACTTGTATTTAAACCGAGAAATCGTTTAGAATACGCAAGATTCCAGGCGAGATTAAAAGATCAAGAGATCTTAGAGGAGGGAGGTGGAGCTGGACCTTCAAGCTAGCCCAGAAGAGATCATGAGTTGGGAGGTGGAGCTGGGCTGCGAAAGTTGGACTTTTTTCGCTTCGAGTTGTTCAAGTTGTTCGTCAATAGCAGTGCAACGGACATTGTCTTTGTGACTCTGCCCAAGCACAGCAGTTGAAACTGCAATTGCGCAGTGCACAAGTCGCTGGGCAATGGCGAGGGGACACCGCCTCAACAGTTCCATTGTTCTGGCAGCGGTCCACGGTCTCTCCGGTCTTTTTCGGGCGGTATCCGCGGTCGAGCCTTCACTCTTTCGCCCCCCGTCCCTAATAAGCCACCTCGCTTCTGATGATGATGATGAAGTGATGCTTTATGTCCTCAGATGTCAGTTGACATATTAGGGACAAGTTGTGACCAATGCCGAAGCACGGTGCAATAAATCTTTACGTCCACGGAAACCAGAAGGCTCGTTAGGACGTCCACCTCGACTCTCACACAGCTCCTGAACCATGACACCTCGCTTCTGTGAGCAAAATGGTCCTAGAGTACGCATGTGAGCCGGTTTGGCCTAGCGGTAGGGGGTTAGGCTGGTAAGCGGAAGGCCTTCGGTTCGATACCGCTTCGGCTCTCCTTTCTCTTCAGAAAGGTTGTGGTTTAGTTGTAGATTCTGTCCTGTGACTTTGTCCATCACTTCCTACTGAAACATTATAATGGCTCTCATCGCTGCCCAGCTTAATGCAGGAATCATTCTGGTGGTGACAGTGTAGCGATAGGTATATAATCTCCCTCTCCCCCCTTCTCCCCGTCCCTAATAAGCCTTATGGTTTCTGTGGACGTTAAGCACCAATGATGTTTATTTACCGTGGCTTAGAATACGCACCCAGAGTTCAGGAGCTGTGTGAAAGTCGAGGTGGCGTGGCCGTCCTAACGAGCGGCTTATGGTTTCCGTGGACGTAAAGCAATATTGAACCATGCTTCGGCATTGGTCTCAGCTTGTCCCTAATATGTCAACCGACATCCGAGGACATTAAGTAGTAGAATACGCAGAGTTCAGGAGCTATGTGGGAGTCGAGGTGGTCGTCCTGGGCTTTCCATCCTAACGAGCCTTGTGGTTTTTGTGGATGTAAAGCAACATTGAACTGTGCTTCGGCATTGGTCACAATTTGTCCCTAATATGTCAACCGACATCCGAGGACATGAACATGCTCTACTTCATCACAAAATATGCATCCCCGATGAGACAGGGCTTGGCAGATAAGTGTGAGGTTGTTGGTCACGGTTTATTCGCATCGCTGAACGCCTGTCGCTTTTTCCCTGTCATCTGACTGTCGCTGTGTGTGCAACCAAAGATTATAAATACAAATATGGGTCACCCCGGTTCGCTGCTATATAATATAAAAAGCGAGGATCGTCCGGCGGGCAGCGCTCCAAGCGAAATTCATGCTAACGTAAATCAGGGGAGATAATTACATACACAAATATTGCGGGCCATTGGCGCAAGTCCGCGATTTTGTGTGAGCCAAAAAATAAAAATAAGACATATCACTCGTGTTTTAATTTTAATTAATACTGTTAAGTCAAATATCTTTGTATTTTAAACTATCATAAATTTTCTATGCAATTTAATGTGGAAAACCCGATCAGAAAAAGGTGCCAACACACATCCGATTTTCAGCCGTCAAAAGCAGACGACAGACAGAAATACCTATATTACTAACTTAGCCGTGGCACGGTGCATTTTGCTTCTTGTTCTGTTTTAAAACCATGCTGTTCTAACTGTTCTAACTGACTTACTCAGTTTTCATGTACAGACATGAGTGTTGCTGTTAATGGAAACGAATGAATCTAGTGATACCCACAAGTGAAGCCCGCACAGGTTCTTTTTGTTTTTTGCTGTTGCCAACATTTTCACACACACACACACAACACACACACACACACACACAGAACACACACACTCATCACTGAACTGTGCTTTAGATCAGATGCATTCATTTTTGTTGTGTTTGGTTTATTACAACCATGCAACCCCCACCCCATCCCTAACAGCAATACACATGCATACAGTCACACCAGTTAAGTACTTGTACTAGTTGTAGCATAGGTGATTGAATTAAATGCACATATAAATACTCTTTTTGTCAGTTTGTGTGCAACAAAAACAAACATTTGTACATTTGAAATAAATAAAATATAAGTTTACATCATCAAAATGACATGGAAAACTAAGAAAAGTCAGTTTACAAACTAGATCAGTGGCAATTCCCCTCAACATGCAAGAATACATGTAAACATGCATTTAAAATTGTGGAATGAACAACTGTAAGCAACAGATAAACACAAAGTGCGGTGAACCGAGTTGAAATGCACATAGAGAAAATCTTAAACAAGCCAAGTGACTTTGACTTTGTTTCTTAAATTGTCATTATCAACCTGAAACTGAAACAGTGCTCAAGCCAAATATCATTTTAGTTTTTACACAAAACATGATGATGTTACAATGCTGAACTTGATTGCATTGTTTCATTTTCTGTTGTTGGTTGCTAAGTGACACTGCCTCTGTCTTCTGATAATTTGTTTTCTATCTTATTATTAGCCAATCTTAATATCAAGACTAAATATAGTACTGCTAATCAGTTCACAGTGAATCACAAAACTCCTAAGATAATGAAATTTCATCTTGTACTTTGCAGAGCAGTGTGGTCTTGGCCTAATTTAATAATGTGACACAAAGTCTGATGTAAAACCTCCAGCTTATAGTATAAATTTACATCTTGTGGTCTGACCCTCCCCACCACCCACACCCACCACCCAAACCATTCAGACCATTCTCTGTGACCAAGTGCCAATCTTATCTGAACACTATAACTTTAATTCATGTATACATAATTTACACTACTCGTGTACTACTCTCTCTTTCTAGATATCATTTCACCCTATTGTTATGTACCCTGTCGAAAGCAATAAAGAATCAAAGTGTCCTCTCTCTCTCTCTCTCTCTCTCTCTCTCTCTCTCTCTCTCTCTCTCTCTCTCTCTCTCTCTCTCTCTCACTCACACACAGATACACACACCTGAAACATTTCAAGTTTACAAAATACATATTTTACACCTTATTCTATGTATGTACTTCTCTCTCTCTCTCTCTCTCTCTCTCTCTCTCTCTCCTCTCTCTCTCTCTCTCTCTCTCTCTTGTTGTCACAGTATAAGACATAATATATAAATTTATATTTCCCTCACAGAGTCACAGTAACATTATCCACTGGCAAGTCAAATTGTCTTCTGCTATTGTTATGTTTCAGTCTGAACATCAGGACTAAATACTGAGTACTGAGCTATTCAATTAGTCACAAAATTCAACAGGCCATATCTAGGGGAGTTGCCTCTGGTCTACTTTGTAAACCGAGTTTTCTCATTTTTCCATGCATGTCATTTTGTTGAATTTGAAATGTAAACTGATCATTTCATTGATTTCACAATGTCGGTGTGCAGAACTGTATTTGTTGCACACAAACTGACAAAAGAGTGTGTGCATTTGTGTCAATCAAATACGCTACAAATGATTGTAATTCATGAACTGCAAGTCTTCAAGACAGTCACTGCAGAAGCTGTAACATTTTTAGAGCTGGCTGACTTGCTTGGTCAGGAGATCAGCTTGCCTGCTAAATTAGGCCAAACCCAGAGTTTGCATCTGTTGAAGGAAAAAGATGAATGGAAATGATGTACTTCATTCTCAGTCTCAAGACAAACATAAAATCACATTATTCAGTCACACACCACACACACACACACACACACACACACACACACACACACACACTTAATACAGATACATGCCACAAAAATAAGAGGGACAGCAAACCCCCAAAATCAAAACATCAATGTGATAATGATCAAAGTATCAAAGGAAAGTACACTAATACATTATGGAAAATCAAAACAATCCCCCAAAACTACAAATAGCGAACATATTTGCATATCAGCGACTGAAAAACATACCATCAACGCGAAGCAGACGAATTTTTTGTTTACAGCAACACAAGCAGGTTTATTTGAGTGAATGTAATCCAAACAGGAAAAAAGGCAAATAAAACTGATTCTTTCACCTTGCTTAATCTTTCGGAAAGCGAAACAATGATTTTCCTGGACACTTCTACCGCGAATTGGAACAGTTTATTGCGCTACACGCGTCCCTACCGCCGCAAACCTTCGTTTTGGCCGCCATCAAAGATTCCGTTGTAGTCGGCCGCAACGCTGAAAATCGCCTGATGACACCCATCTTTGTATAAATTATAATCTTTGGTGCAACGGAGCCGAGGCTGAACACAGTAACGCTTACGTCACGACGCCTGTGGTGTGGCCTGCCGCTGTGGCGTGTCGCGTAGGTCTGCGCCGGCCATTACGATATCTCCATAATAAGTCCGGCCTGGCTTGCATCGAAGATGCACTTGGAGCGGGGAGAGAAGGAAAGTGAAAATAATCAGCGTTGCGTCACAACCCCGTACAGTAATTATGAACGCATTTCTGATACCCCGAATCCCTCTAAGATTGAGGCTCAAAGCGCTATGCACGAAACAGTACAACAATACGTTGTACACCTAATGTAACAGAAACACACCAGCCCACGCAGATTTGGCTACAAAACGGTTTTCGGCATTAATTTTTATTGCTTTAGGTACGATTGTTCTGTAGCATTAATTTCGGTTTTGGCCCTTTTGAAATACGCCAGTTCAAGAGTGGTCTAAAATAGATTGGGGATCTCCCCACGGGGTGCACCTATTTACGGAACGCGTATTAAGTCATTACAGTTCAGTTGTGTGTTTTTTTGCAGACTCGGCCGGCATTGTCTCAGGCACGTAATCTGCTCAGGCCTAATAATTTGTCGGGCGACTTAACTGATGATTTTGTGAATAATTTTATATCTTTCTTTGAACAAATCTCCTAATCGTGTAATGTGTACCTCACTATAGTGGATTAGACAGGTAGCTGCCGTTTACTAATAATGCTCGGCAAGGTGTTGGGTGACGAATTTTTCTTAGCGTATTGATCCGATGCTATTAGAGGAAATATTTCACACACATCATTTTCAAATAATACTAATCAAAAGAAAAGAAAAGAAAAACCTACCGGCCGGTGGCACGCCAGAAACACACACGCTACGCAAACAGATAATAGCAGAATATTCAAACATATGGTTCCGGTATACTACTCCTATCAATCAAACAAGAAGTATCAGGAACCTTTCAGGCCTCGTGACTTTTTACACCTATCTCCTATAAAGTATGCATTATATGTTGTTGTTATGTTTGTTTTGGTCTGCTTATGCAGGTTTCTCTGGCAGATTATTCTGCTTACTTACATGAATTACGAGTTGCACACTTTGATCTATCCTTAGATCTATTTCTTGATGATTTCTGAATTTCAAGTCATTATTCTCTTACAGTGTACCACCTCTAAATCTGAACAAATTCAGTGAATATTGTATTAATTAACAGTACACACTCGCTGCAGGGTGTAGTGTTTTTGTTGTTTACATTACCCTCCTGATGTCAAATGTCCTGATGGACATATCGCTTCACGCTGACACACAACACAGAGCTGTCGATCTCCTCGAGATATCAGTTTATAAGAGAAATTATCGACACCTCAGAACTTACTATATTTGAAGCAATCTTTAGGTGAGATACCTGGAGAAGATTGTCGTCTGCTATCCACAATCCGATGCGAGTGATGGAATAGAGCAACTGGCTTCGCTATTCCTGGCTCTATATTCGATCCTCTGCTCGCAGTGATCTGCTTCTGGCAAGCCATGAAGCGCTACTGACGATTTTTTACTTTTCATCTTCTTAATCAAGAACACGGTGTAAATAATGAACGCTCGCAGTCGATTCAGTCAGTCCGCCATTCCAAACGGACACACCGCATGTGGCCCCGCCAAAAAGACCGTAGTACGCGGGGGAGGAGTTTTGGTGCATAGCGCGCATCTGACAGTCCAGTATAGTATAGGTCCATGCCTGAAGGTCTGATGCTGTCACAGACAAGCGCTTTTCGACTGCCGCCTCCATTCTGAAATCATGGCCCTATATATGCCAGTAGTCCGTGTCTGAAATGATGTCCTAGCGCAGGTGCTTCACTCTTCGGCTTCACTCTTCCGGATTATCTCCCCTGTTATTTAAGGAAATCGTCTAATAGACGATCTTCGGAAATCCAGGGGACTGCACTCAGTAAGTGCCTGCTCGCAGTGATCTGCTTCTGGTAAGCCATGAAGCGTTACTGACGATGCAGCAGAGGCTACCGAGGAATTTTTTTTTTTTTTTTTTTTTACATTTTTTTTTTAAAATCAAGAACACAATGTAAATAATGAACGCTCGCAGTCGATTCAGAAAGTCCGCCATTCCAAACGGACACACCGCATGTGGCCCCGCCAAAAAGACCGTCGTATCCGGGGGGAAAATAAACAAAAAAGTGTTTCTAGCCCATAGCCCATTCTGGCGGTCTAGAATAGTATAGGTCCATGCCTGAAGGTCTGATACTGTCACAGACCAGCGCTTTTCGATTCTGAAATCGGCATGGACTTATATATGCCAGTAGTCCGTTTCTGAAATGATGTCCTACCGCAGGGGCTTTACTCTTCCGGATCATCTCCCATGTTATTTCCGGAAATCGTCTCTTTCTACAACAATCAAAATTCTTTCAGTTTCGCACACAAGCTTAAAGTTACCAGTAAAAAAACTTTCTAAGCAAGATCATCTGACCAGCACTATGAGATGTACCTTCACCAAAAACAAACTCTCCACCCCATTCCTTCATCCACACATCACTCACAGAAAATATGACATAATTTGTTTACAAGAAACGTATGTTACCAAAACGGTAACATACGTTTCTTGTAAACAAATTATGTCATATTTTCTGTCTCATTAGATTGAACCGGGGAAGCCCCTTCTCGCCTTCGCTTGGGAGTGAGGATAGTCCTGTTTTGTTTGTCCACCTGTCTTCTGCGAAGCTGGCAGCGCAGATGGCTGAGAAGGTTGGATAGATGGTGGTGACCCCCCCACCCCCTCCCCCCGGCCTCCACTCGACACCTCCTCACGCCCGGCCTCCTCTCTCGCTGTCTCGATAGGGCACCTACCGGTGGATTGCCAGGTGTCTAGAACATCGGAGGGCTGGTTCTGCTCTGCGGAAAGGTTCTGCTCCACTTCCCATGCGGCGAGGCCAGCCCCCCCACCCCCACCCCCGGCTGGTTGTTGACAGCTCTCTCGCCGCTACAGGTCGGATCTCTACGCTTGTGACCGCTCTCACCACAGGCTCTGCACCAAACTCCAAGCACTGGTTTACGACATCCTTCCTTTGGAGGAAGGTGCCGCCGGAGTGTGGCTCTGCACGTCACATCGTTCTGGCACTCTGCGATCCGGTGACCCCGCTGGAGACAGCGCGAACAAACTGCCTGCTGTCTCTCCATCTTAGGGTGCTGCTCTTTCGGTGGTAAGCCGTGCACTGAAACCCCCGATCTTCACGCTTTTTTCTTGGGGAACGGAAGGGACGTTCATAAACATAAAACGCCTTCCCTTCAAAAAAGTGTGTGAGCTTTCCGTCGCTGTTTCTGGGGTTTTCTTGAATCAGATTTGATCGCAAGACAACTCCAAGTCTGCTTAGGGCTGATTCGATGTCTTTATTGGCACACGAAAGGTGGATATCCGATATTCACAGTTTCGTGGACGGAATTCCAACACCATTTTGGCCATTAAGAATGAATGGGTTTTGATCGTACACCTGTACTCTATGACCTCTCAAACACGCCTCTTCTAACAGTAACTGATTTCGGGCCTGCCCGCTGAGAGGGTAGACCCTCCACAGTCCCTGAATATCTTTCGCCCCCAGGATTGTTTCAGAACCACATACTCGCTCTGCAGCTAAGCATATTTATAAAGTCTCATATCTTTCGTTCGAGTTCGAAATCGGTGGTAACTCCCGACGCAAGAGAAACACTAAACGACACAGTCCGACTGAATCACAACACACTGTTCTCGCACTGCGATCGCAAAAAAACACCAAGATCGCCGATCCCGGGACAAAAAGAAAAAGATATTCTAGATGAGGAACAAAAGCCAAAAATATTGAACAATATACAAGTCCAAAATAAAATAAAACCCTAAGGTAGAAAATTAACAAAGAAGCTGATTTTCTCGAGCAGTGCACAAAACACACCCTGCCGACATCGGCGTGAACACAGTTCTCCACGTACCACCGGTAAAATCTTTTAAAAATTCTTATGATAATTCGCCACTGTAAAGACAACAAGAACAAGAACAACAAAAACAATCAAAATGTAATTGCTACCTTAAATACGTACATACAATAATTCCTTAGCAAAGGTAGGACCATTTTATATAAAGGCGCTTATGATACTCAATCTCTTCTCATTATGTTATTCATCGCAATGAGCTTAACTCGTGTTTTATAAGAATCGGGCTTTATAAAAATGGTGCTTTATAAAAACTATCTATTATTATTATTATCATTTGCACAAGCCGTGTTTCGTCGTTGTTGTGTTAATGGTGTGAGAGACTGGACACTAGTCAATAAGATTCAACTCAGTGAAGGCAAGGCAGAAGTCCTCCTAGGTCTTTCAAAGTTTGAAAATGTTCCGGCTTCTTTACAAATAGTCTGACCTGTGTTCACTTTGCAGATTTGGATCGCAATCTAGGCACCATCTTTGACAACTGAGAGAACAGGTGAGCAAGGTCCACCAAACTGCGTATCTTGAAATTAGGAGAATTGGATCAATCAGGAAGCCACTGAGACCCTAGTCTCCTCTCTTGTCCCTCGTTTAGTTTATTGCAACTCTTTGTTTGCTGGTATTCCTCAGAGAAATCTAGACAAACTTCAAAGGGTCCTGAACTGCACTATGCAGCCCGTCTTATTTAGTGAACAGCCACTCGAGAATATACTAACCCTCTTTTGACCTCCCTCTTCGCTGTCAATTTTCAGGTGCTATATGTCCAAATTCCAGCGTGTGTTTGTGTCTATTGGGTGTTTGTGTGTACAAGTGTGTGTGCGGGAGAGTTTCTCTAGTGATCTGGGATTGTGGGTGTATAGTCATTCCTTTCTGTGGATAGTTCTGTATTTCAGTTGTATGTGCCTGTGTGCATGGGTTCTTGTGTGCACATCACGTGCGTACGCAAGAGGGGGGCTGGGGGGCAAGTATTTGCTGCTACAAGTAGAACTGGCATTCGGTGACAGAAAGTGACGATCAATACAGATTCTTTTGTTCATTTTATCTTATCTTTCTGAACTGCTGCACCTTTCCAGTCCTTCCTGTTCTCTCCGCTCTTCGTCAGACACACCAATTCTTAAACTCCAACGCCTCAACCGCAAAACCCATGGCTTTTGCACTTTTTCACACTTCGTAACTATGAATCGGGACTCTGGTAGGTCAGGCCTAGAGTCTAGAGTCCGAGACTTTGAGTTAGGCAAAGTTCGTATTCATGGACGCGGACAATGGTGGCCTAACGCCGTAGGCCGGCCTAAATCTCAAGGCGATGGCCCCTGAATGGTCATGGACCGGGACTACTCCAAAGTCCGGGCCGAACTTCGGGCCTAAACCTCGGGCTAGCGATTTCGCTCGCCTAAAGGTCGTAGGCCCGGGACTATGACTGCTTTTAGCGTTGTTATGCTTCGAAAGTTGTTTTTCTTGCTGTTTTTGTTGTTGTTGTTGAAGTGGCTTTACGTCTTCTCTCTCTCTCTCTCTCTCTCTCTCTCTCTCTCTCTCTCTCTCTCTCTCTCTCTCTCTCTCTCTCTCTCTCTCTCTCTCTCTCTCTCTCTCTCTCTCTCAAATTTTGTTTTGTTTTTAATCATCAAGACTGTATGTTTTGAGTGTTCGTGTTTTACTACTGGAACACTCACACGAGGTGATATCGACAGCTTCCATTTACTTCGTCAAAAATTAGTACTATGTGTTTCTCGGCCATTTCAAACTCTTTCATTTTGGAGGGGAGAAAGGTCGCACAAGCCGAGCGATGTAGGCATGTGATCGTACGTTTTACTGTTTGCCAATTATTATGAAAGAAAGTTTGCTTGACGTCTTATATTTCAATTTTATTTATTTTCTTGTTATTTTAAATTCATTTGCACAGCGTAGGCTACCCGATCACAGCATCCATTCGCCTTTCTGACAAGTTCAAAATGGCACATGCAGTAGACGATGCTACAGTTACTCGGTGCAGTAAACGTCAAGAAGAATACACCATCGAAGATAATTGGCGAACCACATCCAGAACCTGGGCCAGCCAGGCATGCATTCACCTGATGTGCATGTTTACCGTGTTTGCGTGTGAGAAATACGTCGCAAGGAAGTGAACGATGCGTGTCGGTGCGCATGCCCCGATGGCATTGCCCCGAGTAAAATTAGCACAGGTGCTGACGCGTGTGATATGACCCCTTTCTTATTAGCGCGAAGTCAGTGACTCTGTTGTCTCGACCATTGTCCGCGTCCATGGAGATGAACTTTGGCTAACTGAAAGTCTCGGACTCTAAAGTCAAAGACTTTGGTTTAGGCGTGTCCTACCAGAGTCCCGATTCATAGTTACGGCTCTAGAGTCACTGACTTCGCACTGTGTGTGTGTAATAATAATAAAGAGGATTTCTAGAGCGCCCATCTGCCGCACAAGGTGGGAGCACAGGGTGCTTTACAATAACACTAACAACACACACACACACACACACACACACACACACACACACACACACACACACACACACACACACACACACACACACACACACACACCACACTCACCACACACAACACGTGCCACACACACACACACACACACACACACACACACACACACACACACACACACACACACACACACACACACACACACACACACTGTCGGACGAGGGGATAGGCACGGTTGTGAAAAACAGTTTAGAAATAATTACTTAACAGGTGCGTCTTCAGGGCGGCTTTAAAAAAGGAGTGCGGCACAATCAGGGTGGCGGAGTGTTTAAGGCAAATTGTTCCAAACAGATGGGTCAGCATAAGAAATTTATCTTTTACGAAATGTTTTTGTACACGAGGGGTGACAAAGGTTCGTGTGTCGGATGCGGATCGTAATTGTCTTGCTGGAATGTAAGGTTGAAGGAGATCGGACAGATACTGAGGGGCTGTTCCAGAGATGGAATTGAAGCAGATAGTTGAAATTTTGTATTGAATGTGATGTGTTACTGGTAGGCAATGCAGAGTTTTAATAATAGGATGGATGTGGTCAAATTTCTTAGCTTTACACCCAAACCTTGCTGCTCCGTTCTGAACTTTTTGGAGTTTGTCTAGTAAGTACTAAGGCAACCTGAAAGTAAAGAGTTACAGTAGTCTAAGCGAGAGAGGACAAGAGAGCATACAAGGGTTTGGGTTGCTTGAGTGGTGAGAAGGTGTCGTATGGAACTGATATGCCTGATCTGCATGGATGCAGCGGCTTTGCACGTGTTGCTTATGTGTTGAGACATGCTGAGATTTGAATCCAGGGTTACACCGAGGTTTTGAACAGATGACACAAATGGGACATCGGCGTCTCCGATGCGAATGACAGACGACAAAGGACTGTGGATAGACATTCTATTTGAAAGTATGATCATTGCTTCGGTTTTGTTGTCATTTAGTTGAAGTTTGTTTGTGGTCATCCAAGACTTGACATCCGTAGTGCAATTCTGGAGAGTTTTTATCCACTGGTGAACTGCGTCTAGAGTACTAATCCTGTGGAGTTGGTTGGCATTTGCGAAAGCACGATTGACCGCGTGCTTGCTTACTAGGTTAAAGAGAGGTTGGGTGTAGAGTATGAAAAACACAGAACCCAGTACAGAACCCTGGGGAACGCCATAATGTGTGTGTGTGTGTGTGTGTGTGTGTGTGTGTGTGTGTGTGTGTGTGTGTGTGTGTGTGTGTGCGTGGCGCGCGCGCAAATTGCACATAATTATGATTGAACTCTTGTTGATGTGTACATTATGTGTTAGCTGTTTTAAATTGAGGATAACATTTTCAGCCCATCTCGATGTACATTATGTGTCATGTTTGTTCAGTGTTTTGAGCCGCTAGGTAGGCGCTTTACAAATTTCCATTATTATTATTACTATTATTATTTAAATGCCATCTCGAAGCTGAAAAAATAAATACATAATGCGCATCACAAACGAATGGCTGCGAGGCATGCTTGTAGGGGTTTAGAGTAAGAACGTGTAGACTTAAAAGTCACAAACAATGGTTTATCACTGAGCAACAGGGATGTGTGTGATCAGGAGAGAGAAGACGAGGTACATTTTGTAGATGCTAAATCTCCGAAGAAAATATAGCATATTTCACTCAGTCCGGTATAAATTACCTAATGCACTCCTTGCATCAAAGAACAAGAACCAAGATCATGGCATTGGCAAAATATATTACAGATGCTAGGAAACTTAGGAAAGTCGGAAACAATGAACACTTATCAGACAGAGCGGAAAATTATCGATTCTTAGGTGGGCCTTGTGTGTGTGTGTGTGTGTGTGTGTGTGTGTGTGTGTGTGTGTGTGTGTGTGTGTGTGTGTGTGTGTGTGTGTGTGTTTGTGTGTGTACGCGCGAGCGCGCCATTGCGTATTGAATGCAGGGAAGGGGAAGGGCGTGTGTTTATGTGCACAAGTTCTGCACATAGTTTTGTTTCATCTATTAATGTGCGAATCTCTGCAGGCTAAGCACAGCATTATGCAATTGCAGATTATTTATCTTTTTTGAAGGAACTGCATTGTTTTTATATCGCTTTGCGTGATGTAAAGTTGATCATGTTTTGTACATGTGTTGTGGGCTTGTAAGCTGAAGACAACAAAACCTCACAGAGAGAGAGAGAGACAGAAAGAGACAGAGAGGCACAGAGAGAGAGAGAGAGAGAGAGAGAGAGAGAGAGAGAGAGAGAGAGAAGAGAGAGAGAGAGAGAGAGAGAGAGAGAGAATGAATGAATGAATGAATAAACTTTATTTTACGAGGGTAGTGGAGTAGACACAGGGTCTTTTTACATCCAACCCTCGCCCATGAGAGAGACAGAGACAGACAGACAGACAGACAGACAGAGACAGAGACAGAGAGGCACAGAGAGAGAAGAGAGAAGAGAGAGAGAGAGAGAGAGAGAGAGAGAGAGAGAGAGAGAGAGAGAGATGTCAACACGTTAATCACTTTCTCGCATTGTGTCAGGCTCATTCACCAGGCCGCATCAAGTCTCAATGGTCCTTCGCTGCCATAGCAACCTTTGCCTCTGCGGAGTTTTTACTGGCCACGTTTAGCAACTTGATGAGATTACTGACAGCGACTCTCTCTCTCTCTCTCTCTCTCTCTCTCTCTCTCTTTCTGTCTCAGTGTTTGAAGTGTCAGAACCAGAACTTACTGCTTTGTCCCCATTAGTACACACTAGGTTTAACCCCAAAACGTAATCCAAATCAGGATGGGCGGTAGTCTCAGGAAAAAGACTGGCACTCATTAAAAGTGCTACACTGTTTCGTACACATTAGAACTCTTGAGCCCTTGGAATGATCGATGGAGCGGATCAAAAGTAGAATAACTCCGTATGGTGAATGGGCAGGGGAGGAAGGGGGGTCGGTGGGGGAGGTGGGGGGGGGGGAGGGAGGGGCAAGGGGGGGGGGGGGCAATAAGCAATAATGCAACTTAACCAACTTCAATATATGCAACTCCTCCGGCAGTAATACCTTTGAGGCTTGCAACAAGTAATACTGACACAGATCCGTCATAATATATAGGCTTATGACGGTAAATCCAATAAATCGTCGTCATTTGCAACACGCAACATTGATACAGATCTGTTCTAATATACACTGGGCAGAACTGCCGGTAAACCTTTGTGATTTGCGATGACCACTTCTTTGTGTAAATCTTAGAAATGGTTAACATGCAACATTGAAACAGCTCCGTTAAGCAGAAGTGCCGGTAAATCTTTGTGATTTGCAATAAGTAACATTGCCACAAATCTGTTATACACTCGGCAGATCACTTCCGGTAAATCTTCTATATTTGCAACACGCAACAGAAGGTCGGTGATGACTACAGGGGCTGTATCGGCGAGGGCTTGCCCCTCGGAAGCGTCACGCAAGTTGTGGAGAACTAGTCAGAGATTTATAAACTCCACTCTGTCTTCCTTCAAAAGCAAACTCAAGACAGTTTTCTTCTCCGAATATTTCATATGTGTGTGTGTGTGTGTGTGTGTGGTGTGTGTGTGTGTGTGTGTGTGTGTGTGTGTGTGTGTGTGTGTGTTATCTTGCACAAATTTATGCTTGAACCCTTGTTGATGTGTACATTGTGTGTTAGCTTTTGTTAAATTGCAGATAACATTCTCCATTTACAAATTTGTCAAGAGCTATCAAGAACTTTTGCAGGAGTACTGCAGGAGTACTGCAGGACGATGCGCATCGTCTAATAACTATGCTCAGCGACTGACTCGAATTTCTCAGACGGAGGCCAAAGCTGTAAGGGCTGATATGAATGTAATGTCTAGTCATTGCAAATGCAAGGTTACGTCGACAGCAGGCGCGCACTGTCGAATGTAGGCACAAACGAATTCAGCTACACCAGGTGGTCTTTTTTTAGTTCACGACAGAGATCATGAAGGAAAAGCAGAGATACTCTGAACAACGAGGCGCAACCTTGATTATACATGATTACAGGTAAAGTAAACATGTTGCTTTACGTCCACAGAAACCATAAGGCTTATTAGGGACGGGGATTACAGGTGATTCAGTTTGTTTTTAAATACTCTAAAATAGTTGCTTTTTAGAACAGTAATGACACTACGTGTTTATTAACATGATTATGATGATGATTCGTTCTTCTTCTCGACCGCCGCTACACTGAGAGTCATGCAGTCTGCAAGGTGAAAGTGGCCGTCGTCTCCAGTTCCTCCCTGCTGCCGTAGAGTTTGGTGTGTAGCTGGACTGCTGTTGGCCACACATTTGTTCTTCCTGTCTGCAAAATGGGCAGTATATATTCAGCCGTCTGGTCTTCAAGACCGCATCTGCAGTTGATGATGGGGCCAGATTCATTTTCCTGAACATGTGGGCATTGAGTCGGTTGTGGCCCGTGCATAGTACGATGATGATAGTAATGATGACTGCCATAATACAATGGGGTCACTATCACGTCGGGGTCACCATTGTCACAATACAAACTTTATCCTCATTCACTCTCATTCTGTCTATACAAACAAAAGCTTGTATATAAAACAAAAGTAAATATACACAATATATTTTATTCATACGTCCATTCTACGCTTTCATAAGCTTACTATCTGTCATTCCTCTAAAACTACTAATTCTATCTATAGATATATATATTTCAGCACCACAATAACAAAAACACGAAATATATATTTTAACTCAGTTTTAAGCTGTTCAGTACTACCACTGACACTACTAAGACGTCAATACAAATGTTTAAACTTAATGCGTGGAAACACACGACCAAAACTCATAGAGGTTAGTTATGGAAAAACATCACAACACAACAAAGGCCTTTACTCATACCGGCCCTCATACCGCGTGAAATACCGCACACATTGTTAACGTACATACCACCGTGGCACTACTACAGAGACAGACGAAGACGGAGATAGATGACGTAGGCAGACGAACACGTAGGCGGGCGAAGACGGAGACATACGAAGACGAAGACAGACGCACTCTGGGGCAAAGCAGCGCGGCAGCTCCCTTTCAGCTGACGACTACCCCAGAGTGACGAAGACGGAACTTGATACCTCACCTCCCATGCGACTCGCTGACTCCAGAGTCTCTGCAGCCCCAGGTCCAGAAGAACCGCCCCACTTTCAGAAAAACGAATAAGTAAGGAGCGTCGACAGTCCCCGTGGATTGTGCCAGCTGGTCTGACAGAAGACTAACTACGTTTAAAAAGCACACAGAAAAACAAAACAGCAACAACAAACAAACAAACAAAAACGGCACTACGGCACTCCACTTTCGAGCACGTATTCTCTTCTCCGTCCCCCATGACAGTCCTCTGTTCTGTACCCTGAGCATATAAAGCTTCACATATCTGATTTGCCGACCACATAAACAAACAGTTAACACGGTTTGGGATGGCCAATCTTTCACAACGTTCCGACTCATAGCAGCACATTCCTCGGCGTGCAAAACGGATAATTCGTAGATTGTAGAGCACGAGAATAGCGACGAACAAATTGTTGTTACCACTGTCGACTGAGCTGTCGCTCACTTGTCCGCTATTACTTTTACTTTACGGAGACCGTTGATGGTCACACATACGTTAGAAACAGTGGGAAATTAGTAGACATATACTTAATTACAAATAGTTGATTAACTCATTATCTCACTTAATTAACTCATTAATTAAGGTAATGACATTAAAGAAGTCAAGAATCTCATTCTTCACAATGATGATGATGATAAAAACTTACACTTTTATAAAGCGCCCTTTCTCGTGCGTGTGTGTGTGTGTGTGTGTGTGTGTGTGTGTGTGTGTGTGTGTGTGTGTGTGTGTGTGTGTGTGTGTGTGTGTGTGTACGTGTGTGTGTGTGTGTGTGTGTGTGTGTGTGTGTGTGTGTGTGTGTGTAGTTGCGCCAGTGTCAAAAGGGTCGTGTACAAAACAAAAACATTTTTTTAAATTGTTAAAAAAAAAGAAATCTTTTGCACAATGGAAGCTTAGTATTCTATCTTCATGAAATGATAAGTACAAAAATAGTCGTTCAAGTGATGTTTAAGTTTGCTAACGATTTGCTAAACGCTACTGACGAAGGCCAAATCTTTGTTCTGCTGATTCTTTCAGCCACTTTTGATACTGTCGATCATAAATTATGTCGTCCAATATTTTCACTGGACACTGCTTTGCTTATGATGATCTACCAATAATTGAGTTTGGTTGCAAAAGACTCATTGGTTTAGAACTAATAAAAGATATAGTATATATCAAAACCATCATATTTTGATCATGTAAGCCTTGACCTTGAAGATAGAAATCCCAGTTTTTTCGCATGACATTCGAGCTCATGGTGGTGCAACATAATACCAAACAGTTAGCCGACCGGGAACAAGTATGTGTCAAGAGCGTTACATCCCTCACCCCTGAAGACACCACAGTGCTTTCCCTTTTGTAGTCATACACAATACACATAAAATACACAGCGGGGAAAAAAGAAAAGAAAAAAAAAGTCAAATGTTGCTGCCGCAAGTCAGCTGATGTGGACTCATACGTTAGGGTAGGTCGAAAGTTAATGGTACTAGCAGAAATAGTTCTGTTGTGTGCTCGTACGTTACACCATTTTAAGACACCACGACAATTACCCCTGAAGAAATGACTAATTTATTACGTATTTATTCCTATGTCAGCAAACAAGCATTAAAAATAAGATGAAATGTGGTTATCTACCAAGCAGACGAAAAAAAGAAAATTCTTTAGTTTCTGTTGTGAACAAGTCACGATATCGTGATGCACACTCAGAAGACACCATCGGTAACGTACGAGACACTGATGATCTTTTCTTTGTTTGGACCTTTTAGTAGGAAGCAGCACACAATAAATAGCCACCTTCTTTCTCATGAAATCTGTTTTTATTCAATCCTGAACGATTTCAAAGAAATGTCTGTGATCAGCTAACCTTTCCTTAGCCATGTCGCAAATGACGGCCATGAAAATGTCGCGATTTTTACCAAAAAAAGACTCACATTCACAGCGCAAGAAATAATAATGCATTCACACAGTGTGGCATTTCCCTTATTTCTCCAAACACATTACATCAGAAATATAGCGGTAAAAAAAGTTTCATGTTTTAATTTAATTTTTATATCATCGGGAACGCGGCACCCTCTTTGGTCCAGTTTTCAGAATGACCCATACATAGAAAGAGAGAGAGAGAGAGAGAGAGAGAGAGAGAGAGAGAAGAGAGAGAGAG
>JABMCL010003553.1:42500-47500 GCA_018857735.1 Alviniconcha marisindica | reverse complement strand
TGGTCCATGCAATCAGCATTTGTTTAACATCTTGGTTGGACCGCTCGACTGATCACTGGCTCTGAGGGAGTCTTGCACGCCCGTGTACAATGCTAAGGTGTGGCCACATACTTTTGAATTTGTACACCACCGAGGCAACAAACTCTCGTCCGTTGTCGCTCTGCAGGATACAGGGCGTCCCAGTCAGAGTGAAAATATCAATGCTCTTTTGCTTTTCAAGGGTCTCAGGACAAGGAACTTCGTAAAGTGGTCCTGGTAATTAAGAATTTGAACATATCCACCGTCGGAAGCAGATTCCATGTTGATGAGGTCCACCTGGCCTCTGTCACAATATGATTTTGAACGAATCGGTTTCACGACGAGACCCTTATTTGGCTTCGATTTCTTCCGTTGGCATGTGTCGCAATTCGAAACGAAATAACTGACCATTTTGCCTGCAATATTGCCGTATTCTCCATTCAGGATTTCCTTGGTCTTTTTTTTTTCTTTTTCTTTTTTTCTCCACCGTGACCCGTGCTGACGTGCGCGTCGCGATGTACCTTGCGTTTCTTCCTCCTCAGTCTTCCTAACTGCACAAAATAAGTTTTTTTTAAATAAAATCTCTCTCTCTCTCTCTCTCTCTCTCTCTCTCTCTCTCTCTCTCTCTCTCTCTCTCTCTCTCTCTATCGTGAAAATGTAACATTCACACGCACGCACGCACGTATATCAATAATTGACTTAACTATAGAAAAGAGTACTGATTACAACGAATAGAATGAAAAGACGTGCAAAATGCTAACTACCAAAACCATTATCAAATATTTACTGAGATTCATTTTCTAACAAAACGAAAATTAAACAGAGAGAGACTTACTTTTATGACTTTCTTGAGTCCTGCAACTTGTAGAAGCTAAATGTTTCATTCCGGTCTTTTTTATCAGCGGTGCCAGAGAGCACACCCACCATTTGACGGTAATCAGTTACACTGGGCAGTGAAAATCGAGAAAAAGACTCATTCTCCACTTTCTCTGTAAAACGTCTTCTGTGTACGCTGTCCATCTTGGCTATCAGCGAGCACACATATGAAATGACTTTGTCAAGCCGATAATGTTTTGTGAGTACAGGTACGTTTTTTTGAGTTCTCATCACACCGGATAGTCCGTGTTCCTGTTCTACGTACATTGTTTGCTGACAAGCCGCTCACAATCTCTCTCTCTCTCTCTCTCTCTCTCTCTCTCTCTCTCTCTCTCTCTCTCTCTCTCTCTCTCTCTCTCTCTCTCTCTCTCTCTCTCGACAAAGCACTACGAAACAAAACACAAACTGACAAAAAAAGCTTAAATAAAAAAGCATAACACAAATAAACACACACACACACACACACACACACACACACACACACACACACACACACACACACACACACATCCGCACGCACGCACGCTCGCACGCACGCACGCACGCATGCACGCACGCACGCACGCACGCACACACGTTCGTACGCACGCACGCACACACACACACACACACACACACACACACACACACACACACACACACACACACACACACACACACACACATGTTCGCACGCACGCACGCCGCACGCACGCACGCACGCACGCACGCACGCACGCACGCACGCACACACGTTCGTACGCACGCACGCACGCACACACACACACACACACACACACACACACACACACACACACGCGCGCGCGCGCGCGCGCACTGAACTTTTAAAACCGGCCGATTCCGCTGAAAATTTGCTGATTTCGCATAATCAGCTGCCGATTTCCGAGATTTTTTTATGCTGTTTCCCATGGAAAAGTTAGAAAAATTAAACTATTTCACACAGACTGTCCAGATTAAAAAATAAATAAACATTGGCAAAAAATCCAATATACATGACATATACACAAAACTGAAGTTCCGGTATCCTATCAATGATATATCAAAACGCGGGAAAGAACTCGTGAAAACAGTGTTAGTAACACTGTCTGGGAAAGTCCTAATCTAAAATCGTTATAAAATCAACGGCACGTTCAATCACAAAACTTTTATTGGATCATGTTCGTTTAACCTCCTCTAAGCACACGAGAAGTTTAGCTCCGAAGGAGAGTTCCTTTAAATTGGCGAAAGGGCGAAAGCAGAAATTAATGTGACAGAAAAATCGTACCGAAGATAGTAAAATTTCATGCCGATTTTTTTATATTTCTTTTCTTAAACCAAACCTGCGTGGGCTAGTTCCTTTAAATAGCTATTCAGCAAAGCCCTCGGTTACCCAATGGTAAGACACCGATGAAAGCAACGCGCGCCGAAGGCGCCGGTGACATGGAGGATGCCCTCGACGACGTGACTGTAGGGAGTTGCAGACTGACGACGTGTAGATACAACGTGCACCCGTATGCGTAATACGTCGCGCATTGCCGTTCACGTTGTGACAAGCCGATCCAGACGAAACGATGGGAACGCGTTCGAAGTGGGAACAACATTTTACTATAAGTCGAAGACGAAGTCTGGTCGACACGTTCGCGCAAGCGCGTGCGCGTGCGCGCGCGCGCGCGTGTGTGTGTGTGTGTGTGTGTGTGTGTGTGTGTGTGTGTGTGTGTGTGTGTGTGTGTGTGTGTGAGAGAGAGAGAGAGAGAGAGCGTGTCCGAGTAGATTAATAAAATCGGTGACCTCGTGTGGCTGTTGATCCGGGGCGCCTGATCCTCGGTGGACAACGAGATAGCCGGATGGCCCGGCAGACGATCTGTTGGGGAAACAATTTTTGCCGAGTTGAGCACGGACTGCACAAGGTAACCGTTGCGTCAAGAATGTGAAACTAAAGACACTGGTGTTGCGGCACGTTTTGTCACTACGGCACGTTTTGTCGCTAAGGTGACTCAGAGAGGTGACAAAACGTATCAAATTTGATGCACTGCCTGCACGTTTTGTCACTGCGGCACGTTTTGTCACTACGTGGTGACAAAACGTGCCGAAAGGTCCACTCGCTGCACGTTTTGTCACTACTTCGCCAGCAACACTATAATCTATCTTTCCCTTCCCTCGGTGTGTGTGTGTGTGTGCGCGCGCGCGCTCACGTGTCTGTGTGTGACCGTGCGCAGGTGTGTTTGCGCGCACGCGCGCGCACGTGTGTGTGTGTGTGTGTGTGTGTGTGTGTGTGTGTGTGTGTGTGTGTGTGTGTGTGTGTGTGTGTGTGTGTGTGTGTGTGTGTGTGTGTTGATGTGCGTTTGTCCGTGGCACCGCGCGCGCGTCCGCGTGTGTGTTGTTGTCTATTGTGTTTATTATCCCCGCCTCGATCAGCGCTAAACTGAAATTCTGTATTGCTTTGAGTAGACTACGAGGCTACTGCTGCCCGTAGCTCTGTGAGCTGTGTGAAATGTGACTATAGACTGAGTGAAAATGTGGTTTGATTGTGTGTTGTGGATGTCCTTGTTTGATTGGATGGCTTGTATGGTTTGATGAGACAGAAGGTAAACGTGGACTGACTTTGGGTGTGATGTTTCACTCCATGCAGCGTCTTGTACATTTTGTAGCATAATATGTGCCTAACATGGTGGGTTTTTTTCGCAATCCCTCCCTCCCTCCCTCTCTCTCTCTCTCTTTGTCTGTCTCTCTGTCTCTCTGACTCTGTCTCTGTCTGTCTGTCTCCCCCCCCCCCCTCCCCCTGACTTTTTTCTCTGTCTCTGTCCCTGTCTCTGTCCCACTCTCGTCTCTCTCTGTCTCTCTGTCTCTCTCTGTCTCTGTCTCTCTCTGTCTCTGTCTCTCTCTCTCTGTTCTCCTTCAGTCTTTCGTTATTCTCTGTGTCTCCCTCCCATCGCTCTCTTTCGTTCTGTCTCACACATTCGTTCTGCCCCCCCCCCCCACCCCCACCCAATCCCCTTCTCCTCTGTTTGTTGTTTTTCTGTATGTGTCTCTGTCCCCTCCCCCCCCCCCACTCTCTCGTTCTGTCTGTCTGTCTCTGTCTCTGTCTGTCTGTCTGTCTGTCTGTCTGTCTGTCTGTCTGTCTGTCTGTCTGTCTGTCTGTCTCTCTCTCTCTTCTCTCTCTCTCTCTCTCTCTCTCTCTCTCTCTCTCTCTTCTCTCTCTCTCTCTCTCTCTCTCTCTCTCTCTCTCTCTCGCTATGTATATCGTCGGTGACCGATTAAAACCTCGTAACTCAATTTTTCCCGGTTTTCTGATTCTTACACTTTTCATTACCTAATTTATTTTTACACCTTCTGTGAAAACCTCGGAACACTAGGGAAAATATTGGGGGGGGGGGGGGTGGTTAGAAATAACTAGTAAAACCTCGTAAGTCATTTGTGACGGGTGGCTGAACCAAAAAGACACGTAAGTCGAGTTACGAGGTATTGGCGGATGAAAACCTCTTATGACGACTTGCGAGCTTTTTCATGCTACAAAATATCCTGAAACTACATCACTTTTCGCGCCTTACGAGATTTTTCCTCTTCATCAAGACATCTTCTCGAGCGAAGGACGTGTGTAGAATCTGTTCGGGTAAGAGCTGATATATTAGCACGCAGCTGTATGATGACTAGATTAGTATGTTAAAATTATGAATGTGTAGTATGCGGCTTAATTACTCAAAAGAAGCGATTGATTCAGAATTTGATTTATTTGAAATCACCACCGAGTGTGACTGGTTTCTATCAGTATGCCCCCTTTTGCACCTGTCTGTCTGCAAGTATATATTATATGTACAACAGATAGCTAATGTGTGTGTGTGTGTGTGTGTGTGTGGGTGGGTGGGTGGGTGGGTGGGTGTGGGTGTGTGGGTGTGAGAGAGAGAGAGAGAGAGAGAGAGAGAGAGAGAGAGAGAGAGAGAGAGAGAGAGAGTGGTGGATGATTCTGTCAGCACAGTGATTCTGTACGGAGACGGGCGCTGCTATCAGGATCGTAATGTTACCCTGTCCAATGCCCTCATTCACTTTGTTGTGAGCCGAAGGAAGACCATCTTTCAGAAATTTCTTGAAAAGGGGCACACCTGGATGGTGGTTGAATCTGTGCACTCTGC
>JABMCL010003553.1:20000-37500 GCA_018857735.1 Alviniconcha marisindica | reverse complement strand
GACACCAAAACACTGCAACCAAAAGCGGATAAGTTAGCCCACATTTAATTTTTCACCATTTAACTGTTGTTTAAGCAGTGGTTTGTCGCATGAAAAAGGGGCTTACCCCGAAAATTCGCGCGTTGAGTTTTGTCACATTAAATAAGCATTCTTTTGCACCTTTCATATGTTTCGATCTATGGCTTCGACCTATTGACTGTTAATGAAAATAGCGTGGTCTGCGGCCTTGTCAAGCAGTCTCGATCCGAAATAGACCACAATAGTATCATAAGTTATTATTTTCATCCTTATCCATAATTACGACATAAATGTTCCGTATGATGGCATTTTGCAGGCTGGAAGCAGGTAAAAAACAGAGTCACAACCAGAGCTTGCATTACTTCACTTTCATTTGGACTCTTTGCCGCATCGGCCACCAGAACCTTTGCTGGCATTTCTGTGACAAGGAATATTTTACGGGATGAGGACGCCCAACCCTCCTCCTTTTAATTCCGGAGTTGAGACAGACCATGCGACGGTTCTGTTCCAGTAGCTCATAGGATATATTGATCTGTGGAACTGCGGCCGGAATGGTCGGAGTTTTCGTACTTTTCGAGTCTCGGCTAAGGCGGAAGTAATTCTGATTGGTTCGGAGCTTGATCTTGACCCCTACTTTGCGTATACGTTCAGACACATTTTAACGAACAAGCAAACATGCAAATCATGTGCAAACACCGGTAACCATTCATAAGTCGGACCGCTAGTAATGCTTTTAAAGGAACTCTCCTTCGGAAGCTAAATGTATCGTGTGCTTGGAGCAGGTTAAACGAATTTAAAGCAACTCTCCTTCGGGGCTAAACTTCTCGTATGCTTAGATAAGCGAACATGATCCGCATTAAAAGTTTTGTGATTGAACGTGCCGTTGATTTTTTTAACGATTTTAGAAGTAGAGTTTTCCAGACAGTGTTACTAACACTGTTTTCACGAGCTCTTTCCAGCGTTTCAGTATGACATCATTGATAGAACAGTTGGTTGAGTCAAGATGACAGAAGCGTGCATGTTCATCATACGTGCCTGTTTGGACGAATTTCCCCCATGCCACAAGCCCTATATAACAGCGTTCTTCCTTTCGAACATTCTATGATGGCAAAATCATTTTGACGTCATTACAATAAATAATCTGACGTCAAGATAGAGAAGAAAGGGTCGAAAGAAACAATGGCTCTAGAAGTAGTTACTGATGGTAATAATGACAAAACTGAAAAGAATGACTAGGAATATGTACGCAACAAGAGATAACGGGACGGGGCATGTGTTTTGTTTTGTATGCTGCCTTCATTTGCGTTAACAGATAACAAATGCATTCTTTCATGTGCTATTATATGGAGCAAATAGCCCATTGAACGAAAGCAACGAAGAGCGGAGAATGAAACTGCGTGGTATTTATATTTCACAGTTCTTGTTTCGTTTTTTCAAGAGTATGTAATCAAAGCAGAGATAGGTTTGGAGTTACTACCATTTATCTTCGGAGGACCAAAATAAAAAGAATGCTTAGCTCGAGAGATGTGCACAAGGTTAGGCGTCTGCGATAGAAAACTGGCAAGGCTGTTACAGAACAAGTAAAAGGAAAGAGTACTGACACTTCCTTTTTGATTGACAGGAGTAGTCTACTGGGACCATACATTTAAATATTCCGCTACTATCTCTTTGCAGATTGAGTATTTGATTGAAATCTTTGAGTATTAAATTTCTCGAGTTTGAGTTCGAGTTGCATAACGTGTGTGTTTCTGGCGTGCCACCGGCCGGTAGGTTTTTCTTTACTTTTTTTAAATTATTATTATTAAAAAATGGTGTTTGAAATATTTCCTGTAATAGCATCGGATCAATACGCTGAGAGAAAACTTCGTCACCCAACACCCTGCACCTCAGTTCATCGCCGAGCATGATTAGTAAACGGCAGCTGGCCTCATCCACTATTGGGCGATTCAGCGAAGCTGGTTTGCTAGAGTGAATGCGCTTTGTAATCTTTCGCCGAAGAAGTCGCGAGAGGTCGCAGCGCACTTCCGGGCCGATTTCTGAGTAGGCTTTGCTTCACGCTGTGTATAACAGTGCAAGTTGAACCTAGAATCGCGAAGCAGTACAAATGCCAATACTGTTGCAGTTGCAAAAATTACTGTGGAAAGGGGATGGAGGGTGGAAAAAAGTGTCTCTGCGTCGTTTTTTGGCTGACCAGAAGATCGCGGGTTCGTAGAAAAAAATGCGTTTTGGGGCATCCTATAGCACGAGCAACGAGTTATTGCTTATTGCCAGACACATTATGACTACGGGCCTCCAAAAATGCCTTTAAAGTTGGCAGTGTAAAATTCGCAAATGCACTTCCATTGTGAAGAAAGTACGCACCGGAAGCAAAAGCAGCCAAGGGACTTAAGCGATGCCGGGCAAAAGTCAAGGGAGTTAACAACCCCACCTGAATCGCCCAATAGTCAGGGACACGGTGCACGACTGGGAGATTTCTTCAAAGAAAGACATAAAATTATTCACACAACCATCAGTTAAGTCGCCCGACGAATTATTAGGCCTGAGCATATTAGGTGCCTGGCCCCTGTCAATTGTTTGCAGGCCGAGTCTACAAAAACGTGTGTAAAACAACAAAATGTAATGACGTAATACCAATGCCAAAAGTGCTGGTGGCAGGTTACAGCTAAATACGCATGCACCTTACGTATGTGGCTTTGCATGAGGTGGCATTGTGCATGGTTGTTTGGTGTACACAGAACGCGCCGAGATGGCAGCAGTTTCAGGTGGCACCAGCCATGCCAGAGCTGTGGTGGATATTCAAAAACACGCTATAAAAAGCTATTCACTCATGCAGAATCACATGCGAGCACAGAGAGTCTGCTCGAGAGCGGAGAATAGCGCGCGCTACATAAAAGCGATCAACAACAACAGCAACAACAACAAATAATACGCATTACATAAATATCTGCACCATGTGGGGAGAGCCCCAATCTACTTTTAGAACACTACAGTTAGTCTTATATTGGTGTATTTCAAAGGGCCAAAGCGTAAATAAATGATACAGAAAAATCGTACATAAAACAATAAAAACTCGTACAAAAAAACGCACGTTTTTTTAAAAATCCAAATCTGCGTGGGTCGGTCCCTTTAAGTCACCAAAACTGTCAGCGCTGGTTGGACAAATCGTTTTAACAAAATATTTTACAATTCATTTGATCTTCATGCGTATTCTACGATGGGTGGTGAGCGCGGATTGGCGTTTACTGCGAAATTTGTTTGGTCATGATACTGATCTTGAAAGAATTTTTTTTTAGATCCCTAATAGATCTAGCGTGCTTTCGCTTTCTGCGGGCTCTTCATTGCAGCATTTTCATCATTGTACACTATCTTACGTAAATTCTAAGCCACAACTGGTCATGCCGCTAGTGATGCTTTTTAAAGGAGGCTAAACTTCTCGCATGCTTCCAACAGGTTTTTTATCCGCAGTAAAGGTTTTGTGACTGAACGTGCCTTTGATTTTATTACGATTTTACAAAAAGACTTTCCCGGATACCATAACTCATACTTTTTTTCACGAGCTCTTTTCCGTGTTTTAGTGTGATGTCATTGACAGGATATATCGGAACATCACCGTCTTGTGTACATGTCTCGAATAAATTATTTGTGTCAATGTTTGTTTTTAAAACGTAGATTTGCTTATATATATATATTATATATATATATATATATATGCCCTTTTTGGAAGACGCCAGTTCAAGACTAACTGTAGTGGTCTAAAATAGATTGAGGATCTCTCCACGGGGTGCAGCTATTAGGTCATTACATTTTCTTTTACCCACGTTTTTGTAGTCTCGGCCTGCAAACAGTTGACAATGGCGTCGTCTTAGGCACGCAGTCTGCTCAGGCGACTAATGATTGTGTGCATAATTTTATATCTTTCTTTGAATAAATTTCCTAATCGTGCAATGTGTAGCTCACTATAGTAGAAGAGACCGGTAGCATAATACTCGGCGATGGACCGAGGTGCAAAGTGTTGGGGGTCACATTTTTCTCAGCGTACTGATCCGATGCTACTACATGAAATATTTCAGACACCATTTTCTAATAATAATAATAATAAAAAAATATATATAAAAAAAACATACGGCCAGTGGTATGCCAAAAACACACACATTACGCAAACGGGTAATAGTAGCATATTTAAACGTATGGTTCCGGTAGACTACTCTTATTAATGAAAAATTCGAACTTTTCCTTTTACGTGTCAATCGTTTTGCCAGTTTGCTATCGCAGACGTCTAAACTTGTCAGCTCTCTCCACCTGGTCAACCAGATTCACCATCCGCGACCTGTCTCTTGCCAATCGAGCTAAACGTTTTGTTTTTGTTTGGTTTTTTGGTCCTCCGCGCGTCTTGCAAATAATTATTCTTGAACCTTTGTTGATTTGTACATTATGTGTTCGCTTTTGTTAAATTGCGCATAACATTCTCCATCTCGATGTACGTTACGTGTGTTATGTTTGTTCAACGCTTTTAGCCGCGGGGTAGGCGCTTTATAAATTCCATTATTATTAATGTTAGGAGATTTATTGAAAGAAATTTATTTAAATTATTCACACAACCGTTAGTTAAGTCGTCTGACAAATTATTATGCCTGAACTGATTACGTGGAGTTCCTTTAAAGGAACTAGCCAACGCAGGTCTGGCTAAAAAAAAATGTTTTTTAAATATGCATTGATTTCTGGTTTGGCTCTCTTAAAAACATAAAAAATAAATTAACTGTAGTGGTCTAAACATAGATTGTGGATTTCGCGACGGGGTCCAGCTATTTACGGAATGCGTATTAAGTCATTACATTTTTCTTGTTTTACGCACGTTTTTGTAGTTTCGGCCTCCAAACAATTGAGAATGGCGTCGTCTTAGGCACGTAATCTGCTCAGACCTAATAATTTGTCGAGCGTTTAACTGATGGTTGTGTGAATAATTTAATATCTTTCTTTGAATACATTTCCAAATCATGCAATGTGTACCTCACTACAGTAGAAGAGACCTGTAGCATGATGCTCGGCGATGGACCGAGGTGCAAAGTGTTGGGGGACACATTTTTCTCAGCGTACTGATCCGATGCTACTACATGAATATTTCAGACACCATTTTCTAATAATAATTATTATTTTTAAATTAAAGAAAAACATACGGCCAGTGGTATGCCAAAAACACACACATTACGCAAACGGGTAGTAGTAGCAAACGATTGACAATGGCGTCGTCTTAGGCACGTAATCTGCTCAGACCTAATAATCTGTCGAGCGTTTAACTGATGGTTGTGTGAATAATTTAATATCTTTCTTTGAATACATTTCCTAATCGTGCAATGTGTACCTCACTTTAGTGGATGAATCCGGTAGCTGCGGTTTACTAATCATGCTCAGCAATGCACTGAGGTGCAAGGTCTTGGGTGACGATTTTTTTCTCAGCGTGTTGATCCAGTGCTACTACATGAACTATTTCAAACACCATTTTCCAATTATATATATATATATATTAATTTTTTTAAACGTAAAAGAAAAACCTACCTACACACACATGACGCAAACAAGCAGTAGTAGAATATTTAGACGTATGGTTCCGGTATCTGCTAGTATCAATGGAAAAAAAAGACGTATCAGAAACTTTCACGTGTCCAGTAACAGCCTTACCAGTTTTCTATCGCAGACGTCTAAACTAGTCCACAGCTCTCTCCACCTGGTCACCCAGGTTTACCATCCGCGACCTGTATCTGCCTTGTGGGTCTCTTGCCAATCGAGCTAAGCGTTGTTTTTAATTTGGTCCTTCGAAGATAAATGGTAGTAACTCTAAATCTATCTTTGCTTTGATTGCATAATCTTCATACCCCCCCCCCCCCCCCCCCCCCCCCACACACACACACACACACAGAGACTATTAATTTTAAACGGACAAGAACTATGAAAATATAACTACCACTATGTTACTATGTTTCATTCTAAGTTTTTCGTTGTTTTCGTTCGATGGGCTATTTGCTCCAGTAAGAGAAACAGCGCATGAAGAACGAGACACATGTCCCGTCCCGTGTTCTCTTGTTGTGTACATATTCCTAGTAAAAAAATTCAGTCATAGTCATTCTTACCTTAAGTAACTCGAGAGCCATTTTCCCCCTTTTCTTTTCTATAATCTTGACGTCAGATTTGGTTTTGCCATCATTTCATTTTTCGTCTTAGCAATATTAGTTAATTTAGTTGTAATTTATGCTGTTCACCATGAAAACATTAGGATAATTAGATGACTTCAAAAACACTCTCCAAATTAAAAAAACAAAAAAACATTGACAAATAATTTGTACGTGACATGTACACAATTCGGAGCAGTTCCGATATCCCATGAATAATGTCATACTAAAACGATGGAAAGAACTCGTGAAGACAATGGGAAAGGGGTCTGGGAAAGTTTTCTTATGAAGTCGTTATAAAATCAATGACAAAACTTTTAATGTGGATCATGTTCGTTGAACCTGCTCCAAACACACAGAAGTTTAGCCTCCGAAGGAGAGTTCCTTTAAGATCAACAACGTCCAGCTTCTCTGTAGCGCTTAGTAAAATTGCTCATTTTCAGCTTGTATCTGCTTTGTTCTGTGCAATCTGTCAATAAAAATTACCGTGATACAAAATGTGATCATATTACGTATAGGACGTAAAATGATCACATTTTGTATCACGGTAATTCCCCCCCTTTTGTTTCTTCATTTTTTTCTTTTTTTCTTTTTTTTCTTCTTCTGTTTATTTGCTTGTTTGTTTGTTGTCTGAATGACGTATTGTGAGTTTGGAGAGAGTTTTAATAAACATCCCAATCGCTCTTGCGCCAAGCGTGTTTCTTTAAACTATCTCACAATGTAAGTCTATGTAATGATGAGCGTGGTTCTGACGTCAGAAGAGCGTAATCGGAAAACGGTTGCATTTGGAAATCGCCCTGGTCATGTCACCTTACAATTTTTAAACAGAAAATCCCGTAGATTAACTGAGTACAAAATTGGTTTAAATGGGGGAGGGGGGGGGGGGGGGGGGGGGCTGTAGGATTTTTTGTTGTTGTTGAAAATTACGTTAACTTTTACCTTAAATTTGCATCCCGAAAGCCTAAATGCATCGAATTCAGTTTGATATCACTCGAAAAATTAATTTTCGCTATTTAAAATGTTGTGCCCTTTGAACCGAAAACCGTTACTAGTAAGCTGAAATTTCACACCCCCGCAGATTCCTACAGTACGTCGTGGTTACGCGATGTCGAACATGTGCGAATCAGAAGGACACAGAATGATTTTCACCCTGGAAGATCACGAAAGCAACCTTGATAGGTTTTCAGTTTTACAAATAGCTAAATCGCTGTCTGACTCAGCCATAATTGGTTTGTTTTTGGTTGTTGTTTTATGTGTGTGTTTTTTGTTTTTTTGTTTTGTGCAGCTAACATCTGTTTAAATGCAACTTAAGTGAATTCGTTGTCTGTCGATCACAGTTTGAACAACATTACGCTGTTATCGTCTCTCGAATATCGGCGCAATAAAACCTTTGCATGCAGTTCCTTTCCCCATTCGTTAGAATCGAGCAGAACGTGATGTATAGTTCACGTTCTATTTTATATCTTTGATTTTGTTAAGACCAACCAAGGAAGTAAAAGGATAAAATCGCATTTTTTACGTGTTAGGAACGATAATTACTTTGGTGAGCAGACGATGTATCCGCGACCCGACGTTATTGAACTAGGCTGAATAAGAATTAAAAGGCCTTCTAAGCTTCATTTAATATTTAGGAATTATTTTTTATTTTTCAAAGGAATTAGTCCACGTAGGTTTGGCTAAAAAAAAAATATATAAAAAAAATCTATAAATTGGCAGCAATTTTTATTCTTTTAGGAACGAATTTTCTGTAGCATTAATTTCTGCTTTGTAGTGGTCTAAAAATTGCTTGGGGATCTCCCAACGAGGTGCAGCTATTTACGGAATGCGTATTACGTCATTACACTTAGTTATTTTACCCACTCGGCCTGCTTCACAATGGCGTCGTCTCAAGCACGTAATCTGCTCAGGCCGAATAATTTGTCGGGGGACTAAACTGATGGTTGTGTGAATAATTTTATATCTTTGAATACATTTCCTAATCGTGCAGTAACCTTGGATGAGACCGGTAGCTGCCGTTAACTAATCATGCTCGGTGATGGATTGAGGTGCAAGGTGTTGGGTGATTAATTTTTCTCAGCGTATTTATCCAGTGCTACTACGTGAAATGTTTCAAATACCATTTTCTAATTATGATAATAAACAAATAAAAAGGTAAAAGAAAAACCTACCGGCCAGAAACACACACATTACGCAAACAAGTAGTGTACTTTACGCTGTTCTCCATGAAAAGGTTCAGAAAATGACATTATTTCAAACACACTGTCCAGATTTAAAAAATAAAACATTGACAAAAAGAATTTATACCTGACATATACACAAAACGGCGAAATTCCGATATGCTATCAGTGTGTCATTCTAAAACGCGGGAAAGAGCTCGTGAAAACAATGTTTGTTACAGTGTCTGGGAAAGTCCTCTTTATAAGAGGACTTACCCAGACACGGTAACAATCATTATCAACCGCATGTTCAGTCACAACACTTTTAATGCGGGTCATGTTCGTTTAACCTGCTCCAAACGTATGAGAAGTTTAGCCTCCGAAGGAGAGTTCCTTTAACAACTACTGCCACCCACATACGCTTGTAATGAATCGGTATTCCGTGTTCCCGTAAGATCAGATCTACTGATTCTTTTATTTTTAATTTTAATTTTAACTTTCTTTGCATTCAATTTGTATACATATATAATATTTTATGAGAGAGAACGGCATACATTCCCACATTAACATCATATGGTTGTACGAGAAAGGCGGGGGGAACTCAAATAGGGAGGGAGTAAGAGCGAAAGACCTAGGAGATCTAGATCTACATGAAAAGTGAAAACAAAGTAACAACAACAAAATATATATATAGATATATATATAGATAGATAGATATATATATATATATATATATATATATTATATATATATATATATATATATATATATATATATATATATATATATATATATATATATTATAATTAATGCATCGTGTAAAAAGCAGTAGAGAAAATGAAGATACGGAAATGTCAAGTGATACATTCTGATTCTCAATGGCGAGAAAAATAGAATAGCAAAACAATACCGCATCAAAGAGGAAAAGAATGCTTATATTTCATATTTGAGTCATATTTATTGTTGATGGCCTAGCGAAATAATAGAAAAAGGTTATTCATATTTCAGTGTAAATGTTGCTTTTGTTAGTAACAAATGTTTACAAATAAATCAAGCTGGTAATCACATACACATCATAGATCTACACGACAAGAGGTGAGTCCAAGGACATTTCAGGTACTTTTTATCATTCAAAGTTGTCTACCTACATAATTTATGTAAACTTTACCTCACATTCCTTTAGGCTGTGAATTTGCATTATCTGATTAATACAGAGTCTCTGCATATCAGAACCTTGGCTCTGTTTCTTTCTTATTCTAGAGTTATGATTGTTCAATGATGCTACCACTGAAGATTGCATAACTTTCGGCTTTTTTCTTATTTAACCGTGTTTACAGATATATTTAAACATTACCTTATATATTCTCTGATTAATGCTGAATATGTTGATAATAATAAAAAATAATAATTAAAGTATTTGTAAAGCGCAAAATCTTGTCCATAGAGACAAGCGCATACATATGCGAGCACACACGCGAGCATTCTGACTATGCAAAGCTTAATTTACACAGCTTAAAACGGGCAGCAAACAGAGACGGATGAAGACTGCAGCGCTAAACAGAAAACATGGCAGGCCTACAGTTTGGGGAAAAGAAATATTTTTAGGTTACATTTGAGTTAGTCCAAAGAGGGTTCCTTTCGGTGAGGAAGGGGAAAGTCATATGAAAACAAAAAGCGCGGGTACCAAAAGTGGAGAGTCTGGTGCGAGGAATCTGGAGGCTGAGAGTATCAGAAGCAGAGCGGAGAGTACGATAGGGTGTGTAAAGTTAAACACAGTCACAGAGATAAGACGGAGCAGTGCCCGTGGTACATTTATAGCTGAGAGTCTTTATCTTGTACTGAATTTTTTGTCGGACTGGGAGCTAGTGGAGAAATTGAAACAGAGGTGTAATGTGGTCAGTTTTACGTTTTTTCAATATGAGGCGAGCAGCACAGTTCTATATGCTATGGACAGAGGAAGCAGGCAGGCCAGAAAGGAGAGAACTGCAGTAATCGAGGCGTGACAGAATGAGTGAGGTGACCAGTTTCACTGTAGCCTCGTTGGAAAGATACTTCCGAACAGAACTAATTCGACGGAGCTAGCAGTAGCAGGATCTGGCGGTTTAACTGACGAAGCTCTCCATGGACAGTGTGCCGTCGAGGAGAACGCCGAGGCTCTTGATAGAGTCAGAGAGAGGGACTGTGGTATCGTCAAGCTGAAGGGTGTTGACAGAAATATAGGACAGTTTTAGTCTTGCTCCGATGAGCATTGCTTCTGTCTTTTCACTATTTAGTTGAAGTCTGTTTTGTGTCATCCAGTTTCTAATGTCCGAATAACAACAGTCAGATGTGGTTTTCAGAAGAGTGTGGCTTTTTTCCGGTATGGCGCTGTTGAGTGTCGTCAGCATAGAAGTGGTGATTCAAGTTGTGACAGTTGATGATAGAGGCTAGAGGAGGTTTGTACTGAGAATGAAGTGACGCTGTAAACTGGTGCATGGTTGAATGGTGTACATAGAACTTGCGCCGAGACGGCAGCATTTCACGTGGCACCAGCTATGCATCAAACAAAGAGTGCCACCATTACACCACTTCCGTGGATATTAATACGCGCTATAAAAGGATACAGTCACTCTTTCAGAATCACAGGCGACATGTGCGCAGTGAATCTGCTCCAGAGCAGAGAATAGCGCTATATAAAAGCTATGAATAATAATAGTTAAAAACTTTCAATAGACATTTCTTCAAATAAAACACGTAGTGACTGAGCTCTCTCTCGTTTCAATAAAATTTGTTCTATAGTTAAACGTTCATCACACGCGATGTGCATTGGCGGTTCCTCACCCTTCAATAAAAAGGAGTGAGTGAGTGAAGGGGGTGATGTAAGCTCCTCAAAAAAGCGAGAACAGCAAATCTGTCAGCCACAAGATTGCTATCTGTTACCCAATGACAGATGTCAAAAGACAGATTAAAAAAGACTACAATCGAAAATAAACATGCTAAAATGTTAGTCAAATGTGTGACAAAAACGGCTGAGAAATCTGTGAAAGAAGCAGCCGCAAGAAAACAAGATCAGCACATCCTTTTGAAGGTGCAACTTCAAAGCACTCTTTTGGTATTCAGCAGTTAAGGCAAATACAACCATTACTCAAGCAGATGGCCATGGCTGGCACATTGTGAATGGAAAAGTTAGAGGACTGCCACAAGAACAGGTTGAAATCCAAGAACAGGTTGAAATCCAGGCGGAGCAGCCCCAGCAAGAAGATGACCCCGAGCTTGAGAATCTTGATGGCTTCATGTTTGAGGCTGACATACATCTGAGCTGGACATTCGGTGTCACTCAAAGTAAGGAACATTCAGGCTTGGAAACCTTGTAGTACCTGTGGCAGGGATAAATACACTCAAGCCATAAGTTAAGCAACAGGAAATAAGGAGAGTGATTCAGTTTATATTTTCATCAAAGTCAGATAACAATATCAGAAAGTCAGTAAAGATTTGTCAAATAATTGACAGTGTGGACGATCACTTTTGTGAATATCTTCGACATTTCCTACACATGGCATAACGACGACGAGCCTGCTGACTGCAAGCTGATACATGAAACTGTGCAGCAGTTGCATGCCGAACTACGCCAAGCCAGGGATGTCATCCGGTGGCATCAGTTTAATGGCTTCTAAACCTATATTGTTTTACTCAGACATGATAATGGCAAAACTGGTTTAAAAAACAAAAGTATACGTCGGGTATGTTTCATGCCTATCTTCCACAAGGTGTAGTGTAATACTGATTTCAGGTTGGATGGAGGTAGAGCAGTGAATAAGCGTGCACCTGCAGAGGTTTCGTGGAACTAGTTTATTAAAGTTTGAACATATGTGCATTTTTGAAAAAGGTTGCTCACCTTTTGAGCTTGGTATATGCTATTCCGTGATGTCATCCATCAATCCAGGTGTTCATAAAACATTCTCTGTGACTCTGTTAATTAGTCACCATGCCATATTTTGCGGTAACTGATGCTGTTTTTTTTTTGCTTTTTAATTATTATTTTTACACGAGTCTGACTTTTTTTAATTCGTTAATTCCAAGCGCGAAATTCAGCCCGTTGTTGGGGGTGGGCAGCGGGGTCGGTAGCTGCCCATGGACTATGTCAAAGGCAGCAAAAGGGTGAGAAGCGAAACTTTTCCGGAGTCAGAGGCAAGAAGTGAGTCATTTACAATGTGAAGGAGGACGGTCTCGGTGCTATGGTTGAAGCAACCATAGCACCGAGACCGTCCTCCTTCACATTGTAAGGCACACTGGAAAGGATGAAGGAGGCTGTTATTTGAGAGGTGGTTGTTGATCTGCTGAAGAATGATTTCCGCAAGAAGCTTGGAAATGAACGACAGGGCAATATTTTTTCAGGTCATTTGGGTCAAGGTTGTTCTTTTTCAGGAAAGGCCGAACAATAGTTGTCTTAAATGCTGTGGGAAAGGAACCTGTGCGCAAGGATGTGTTGATAATGTCCATGATGGCAGGAAGCAGGTATGGGAGACAGTCAGAGAAGAGAGATGCAGGAATGGTGTTGAGTTCACGTGATTTGAAAGACATTGATTTCAAAGTGTTTGATACTTCTATTTCAGAGACAGGATGAAAGCAGGAGAGCGGTGTTCTGGTGAAAGGTGGGTCATGAGGGCACGACTGGAGAGGTAGCTGGTCAAGCACGTCGCGGATATTTTGAATTTTAGCAGAGAAGGAAGAAGAGAACATAGCAGTTCAGCTGTACCCTAAGAGGTAGGCAGCGTAGTGGATCTAGCAGTATCAAGAAGTTCGTTCATGGTGGAATGGAGTTCTTTGTCTGAAGAAGAGTCAGTGATGCGGTTTTGACGGAGGAAATCAGTTTCTTGACTTTTTGTTTTTCTTTTTGATAAATTTGTCTGTGGACACTGAGCTTCGTGGAGCGCCATCGACGTTCTGCCTGCCGACGCTGGCGCTTGGCCTGACTGATTTCAGGTGTGTACCAAGGTGTGTACGGACGGTCGGGCAGGAGACGTGTGGTGGCGGGTGCATGCTCATCTAAGTACTGGCACAGTCGCGTGATGTCGCGTGATGTGATGCTGGATCAGAGGAAGATGGTATGAAGGTACCAGATGATGACGAAGGTACCAGAATCATGACTACAGCTCTTTCTGTTCTACAGTTATCATTGATCTTATGATGCTATGACCAAAGGCAGAAGATGGACAATGTGAAAATGAGACATTTTTGAAGCTTTCGCACGCTGTACTTGCAATACCTGAGTGAGAAGCAGTACTGAAACAATTACGTCTATTCTATGTAGTTTAACCACTGAATAACAGAAGCCGTAGGTGTATATAAACGATAATTTGTATGTTAGAGGCATGCAACAATGACATTTTGTCAAATGTGCGTAAAACGCCTAAATTTGTTGATATTTGAGGGATCATATCTCAGAAACGTGTGTGATAAATGCATGAATTCTGGATCTCTTTAAAAAAAAATCTTTAGTATGACATATGAATGGATCATATCGTCTGAATTTCAAAATTTGGCTGGACCTACCTATCAAGCGGGGGCGGGGTGGGGGGCGGGGGGGGGGGAGGCAGTTTTGACAATTTGATGGGGGGTGGGGGGGCAGGGGCGACTGGCTAATGTGACGTAAAACAGGCAGACTAGAGTAGATCATCGATCTCGCCTGAAGTTCCATCTTCACGGTACCCGCGTCCGGTGGCGAAGCGCGGCGCGGACAGCGGTCCTTACGTCCACACTTCAAACGGCCGTATCAGTCCACCGGTAGTAATGTAACAATACGCTCAGCTTCAGACGCTCAGTCTTCATCTCGCGACCTCTTAAGTCCAAGTTAAACATGGTGCTTAACGTCCACAGAAACCATTAGGCTTATTAGGGACGAGTAAGCCCTCTCCCTTTCTTTTGTAGCAGAGGCGGCGTTGTTCAATATAGAGGTTACTGCCGCCGCCCCTACCCAGGCGGGTCCCCCTTTCTCAGCGGTCAGCTGCTTAAGCCACGTGCGCATTGCCCCATGCCCCGCCCCACTCCATCGCCTTTCCTTTTTCTTCCAGCATCAGCAGGCCATGTCCACATCGCGCGCTACCCCTCTACCTTCCCCCCTTGTGAAGCCACAGGTTAGGTCCAGTCTTTTTGAGTGGGTAGCAGCGACAACAGGACGGTGATAGATGTACATGTGGCGGATTTCAGAAACGTTGTATAGAAGTTAAGCTGCTTCAGAAGTTACCCACAGCCATCCCCTTGTATACCCTCTCTTCTTATAGCAATCGGTACAGCAGTTTCGACAGGACGTACACTCGGTGTTCATTCTACCGTTATTGAGATGATGCTAATATTGTGGGTCATCTCGTTTCGTGTTGTTCGTCAGTGGTTGCGTGTGTGTGTTGGAGGGAGTGGCGGTCGGGGGGGGGGGGGGGGGGAGGATGCGAATGTTTGTGTAATGTTTTGGGTACGTATCAGTCTTACAGCACGTCCGATCCGGGGCAAGTCACAGGTTACTTTACGGTCTACATACGCAGCTATCAGCATCGAGTGCGCAGAGTCACAGCTCCACATAACTATATATTGATTATAAAAAATGGATTACTGGAAGGATAGAGAGACTGGTCATTATGGATGAGTGGGTCCCAACATTTGCATACAAACAAAGAAGTCTCTCACTGTGTCAGTCAAGGCAACAGGCAGAGAGAGAAAACCGTTGACACAGGGTTTCACCCGCCGGTGAATTTACTAGAGAGTGAACGCAGAAATGTTCCAAGCTCTTGAAACGGTGCCGTTGCAAGATTTACCTTGTGAACTGTTGGATGCATACAAAAGTCTCTCGGGTTACCTGGCGGTAAACTCGTTAGTGCACAAAAGAACCCTCCAAACCAAATCCAGGTTTATCGTGGTGACACGCATGCGCAGTCAATCTCCCGACCGTGAATCCAGGTATGGAAATACCATGGCAGAAAGAAGAAGAAAACTGTCGCCTGGCAAAGTGGTTTCACCCGGTGGTGCGATCAGGGAGAGGCCTTCCGACTGTGAATCCAGTACACTAACCATGGTGGAAACTGTGCTTGGCACAGGTGTTTCACCTACTGTTGACAAGTAGGTTGACATATATGTATATATGTACAGACTGATACTTTCGACTTTCAACAAACGCGCACACCCTTGCAACATCAAGGAAACGATCATTTCTGCCACCCGCAGAAGATTTGTATCGATACTTGATCCAGTCCAGAATTCCTGCATGTTGATAAGCCTTGGTGAAATTCGTCCGCTCGATCGGTCTGGGAAACTTCGGCCACCGAAACACCCTCTAAACTGCGCTCAACACTACGCATCAACCCCTACAAGTGAACTTTTCCAAACTGTAACAGCAGCTTCATAATGCATCAGTCCACAAACAAAACAACCAATGAGAGTGATTTTATAAGCTGCGGGGGGTGGGGAGGTGGTGGGGGGGGGGGGGGGGGGGGGGGGGGAAGAAAGCTGTGCTATTCTGGGAGCCGCGCTGATCGCTTGGCAACAAACCATATTTGTTACACGCAATACGTAAGGACCGGTACACTGTTAGCTACTGTTTCGAAGTTCAGTACTTCAGTGCTTGAAAAGTCTATCGAATTTAGTCTTCAAACATTTATCAAGTTGATGAATCGATATACGTCACTTACTTTCAGAAGAAGAAAAAAGAAAGAAAGAAAGAAAGAAAAAAGGAAAGAAAATCACATAAAGTAACAAATAAATTTTCGAGATGGACGAATTTCCCCCAACATAAATTATGCTTGGGAGAAGTTCGCCCACATCATTCGGGGGCAATTCGCCCTTTATGTTTACCCGTCGCTTTTAATACATCGCTAACAGTAACATGGAGCAGTGGACTAGCTGACAATTGAAAGAAATGGGGAAATGTTAACCTCAGCCAAAAGGGAGGCGGGGTAAACAATACAATGAAAGAAATTTGTCAACTTTGTAGGACCAGTTAGGCCTTCGGAAGTAAAGCACTTTGGTCGGGTTTACATCACACTATACGTAGCCTGCTGAACCACTCTAATTCCACGTTTATGCTATAAAAAATAAATAAATATATCTATATAAAGAATTCATATTTAGTCTTTCTGAAAACACTTACTGATTGTGCGTGTCTTTCTTAGCTTTTCCTTTCGTTTATTGTGTTCTCTTAAAGGAACTCTCCTTCGGCGGCTAAACTTCTCGTGTGCTTAGAGGAGGTTAAACGAACATGATCAGCGTTAACAGTTTTGTGATTGAACGTGCCGTTGATTTTATAACGATTTTAGAAGAGGACTTTCCCAGACAGTATTACTAACACTGTTTTCACGAGCTCTTTCCCGAGTTTCAATATGACATCATTGATAGGATACCGGATCTTCTCAGTTTTGTGTACATGTCACGTATAAATTATTTTTGTCAATGTTTATTCTTTAAATCTGGACAGTCTGTGTGAAAGTTTCATTCTCCTAACGTTTTTATGGGGAACAGATTTTTTTTTAAAACTAGGAAATAAATTGATACTGTTTGAAATTGCCAAGACGAACAATGAAATGATGTGTGGCGTTCTTTCGAACATTTTAGGGTGGCCTGGGGGAAATTCGTCCAGACAGGTACGTTTGATTCACAAGCACACTTCAAGAAACGATTCTGTTACATTGGCTCAACCAACACAATCTCGTTGTGGTTTGTAGATACCTTCGACCAATCGCAGCCTAGTATACAACACAACCACCGGTGTGATTTCATTAATATGAAAGAAAGCATTCGTTTTCTGAGGAATGAGTGAACAACTACTGGTGCGGTTGACAAAACTGATAGGACAGATCTAAGGAAATGTATTCACCTATGCGACGAAACACAAGGAAACAAGGAAACACAAGCGCTTTCGACACAAAATTGTCTTCGTCAGATGCAAGAAAATAGATAATGATAAAAGAAGAAAGCAAAGATGAAGAAGCTGATGTAAAAAAAAATTGTTAAGAATGTATAAGTAGATTTAAAACGACGTCATCAAAATGACGAAAATTAGGAGGATTTTTAAGTGGGCAGATCGTGGCAAACACTGAACTTCAAAACAAACAAGATCTGCGAACAGTATGTCGGTCCTTACTTTTCGTACAACCTACACTATGGTTTTGTTGCCAAGCGAATAGCAAGGCTCCCAAAACA
>JABMCL010003553.1:0-15000 GCA_018857735.1 Alviniconcha marisindica | reverse complement strand
GAGAAAGTTGTAGTCCTTGCCACACCTACCCTACAGGCCTGGCTTAGCACCATGTGAATTTTGCTTGTTTTATACTTTGAAAATAGGCCTTGTTGGCAAGGTTTTACCAATTCAAGATCTTGAAAGAGAGATGAATTCGCAGCTTTAGAGTCATACCCCCTTTGGAGTACTCCAACACCTTCCAAGAATGGCTAAGGCAACTGTCCTCTCTATGGACAGCAACGACGAGCACTTTGAAAATCCTTGAAATTAGTGTGTGTGTAGTGTAAGTCTTTTGTTTTCGAATTATAGCATCACTTCTAGAACTTCTTGACTGACCCTAGTGATAACGCACACGATATAAGGCAATTTCCGTTGCCACAATAAACACAATTTATTTGCAAAATCAGATTTTTTTTAAACGAAGCTGCGATGAATTCTGTCCAGCTTATTACCAATTACACATTTGGCGAACACTCATGCAGTATGACGATTTTTGCAGTACACCCATCTAATTCAAATTATGATGTGTATGCGTCAGTGCGCGAGGGGAGGGAGTGGGGGAAGATGAGGGGGGGGGGGGGGGGTAGTGGTGCTGTGTTTTGATACTATATCTATTCAATCTAAATTTCTGAAAGTAGCAAACAAGGAAGCAAATAATATACCTGAAAACAAAGAAAAAGGTTCTATTTGCAGGTTTCGTATGTGTCAAGAATGAGAACTCATCTTGATTTTGTTTATTACATTAATTAAGTTAATTAAATGTGATAATAATAATTACAATTTCGTGTTAGTAATTAGTACGCATGTCTACTAAATTACCTACTGCTTCTAATCTGAGTGTGATCAACAGTGGTCCGTGAAAACTGCAGTGTTATCAGAGTCCTAACAAGTGAAATTCTCGTACTGGAAAGTCCACGTGAAGCACGTTCTGCAAACTCAGCTGAAATTGTCTGTTGGAAAAACAAAATTGTGTTGGCCAATCATGGCCTTGTTGATAGTTTGTGTTTTGTAGCCGGCCAATCAGAGGTGGTTATAGATCCTGAAGGCAAACATCTGATGTGAGTTAAAGACTCGGCACGTGAACAAAACTGAGAATCCAGCCGAAAGAGGAGGGTGTCGTCGGGCTTTCGGAACTCGGTTTTCTAGTCTCTCATCGCCGGTCAACAAAATGGGCAAATTTAGTCGACATTCTTTCTTCTATGTTGCTTTACGTCCACGGAAGCGAGATGGCTTATTAGGGACGGGGACAGAGTGGGAAGGAGACGAAAGAGTGAAGGCTCGACCGCGGAAACCGCCCGAAAAAGACCGGAGAGACCGTGGACCGCCGCCAGAGCAATGGAGGTGTTAAGGCGGTGTCCCCTCGCCATTGCCCAGCGACTTGTGCACTGCGCAACTGCTGTTTCAACTGCTGTGCTTGGGCACAGTCACAAAGACAATGTCCGTTGCACTGCTGTTGACGAACAACCTGGACAACTCGAAGCGAAAGAAGTCCAACTTTCGCAGTCCAGCTCCACCTCCCTTCTCATGATCTCTTCTGGGCTAACTTGAAGGTCCAGCTCCACCTCCCTCCTCTAGGATCTCTTGATCTTTTGATCTCGCCTGGAACCTTGAAGTCGACATGCCGCGTGTTTATTTATATAGCTGAAAGTCAGTTCCGTAACATATGCTTATGTGGTGTCGTGCACCCGGAGTGTGAAAGACTACTGTCTTGAGGAGCATCGCGGGACGAGTAGTTCACGGAAGGGACTTCCTCTACACGTGTTTTACACGTGCTTCGAAGAGGAAGGCACTTTCTGTAGCATACAAAAATGAGTGACGAGTCCTCAAAGTGTGTAGTTTCAGTATGACGCCGGACAGTAGCTAGGCCATGAAGAAGAAGGCATGTGCCAGCGACAGCCTGCCATTCGAGGTGTTGTGTGTGGAGACGGTCGATGAGCTGAATCTTCGCCACGCTCCATTATAGCGTATTTTGTGTTGTGTTGTCTCCAAACTAACATTAGGTAGGTCCAGCCTCTCTGTAGCACTAGTTAACTTTGCTGTCGCGAGGTAAAAATTGCTCATTTTCAACGTGTATAATAAAAATGTCATTTACTCTTTCTTTTTTCACGTCCACAGAAGCCACATACGGCTTATAAGGGACGGGTGAAAGGGGGGATCGGGTACATATGAGTAGCTCGTCCCCGAACTCCGACCCGTAAAGACCGTCAGCCAGAACAACAATGTTCAGGAGGTGGGGACCCAGCCCGTACAAAGCAACTTGCGCACTCCGCTAACTGCTCTTTCACACAGACAGACACACTCCGAGCACCGCTTTCCGGCACCTTCCTCCAAAGGAAGGATGTCGTAAACCAGTGCTTGGAGTTTGACAGACAGAGTGTCCGAAAAAGCAACTGCAGCAAGACAGTCCCTCCTCTCGACCTCCTCTAAGCTCTGAATGTCCCTTTTTTCCGTCTCTCTCTCTCTCTCTCTCTCTCTCTCTCTCTCTCTCTCTCTCCTCCCCTCTCTCTCTCTCTCTCTCTCTCTCTCTCTCTCTCTCTCTCTCTCTTCATGCGGATAATGTTTTGACGGTGAGTTTGGAGGTAGTTTTTTTATATAATACTAATAAGCATCCGAATCGCTCGGGCGCCGAACGTGGTTCTGAAGTTGGAAGTCGGAAGATCGTGATCGGAAAACTGCTACAAGAATGCATGGATACAAGGATATTTGTTCGCCAGTGAATTAAAATGTACACAGGAATTTGTCTTTGTTACGTTCAGAAATCCCCTAGGAGTTTCACAAAAACAACGGTCACACGTCATGTTACTATTTTCAAACAGAGGAATTCTCTCAGATTACCTGGGTATAAAATTGAATGAGGTTCTGTATTGTTCTTGTTGTTTTTCTGCATTAAAAAAAAGAAAAATATTATAAAATTCAAAAACACGTTAATTTTTACCTGAAATTTACACAGGGAAAGCCTGAATCCATCATATTCAGTTTGACGCCACTCGAAAGATGAATTTCGCTCTTCAGAACGGAATACCGTTTGACCCGGAAACCGATACTGGTAGGCCTACACGTTCCCATACAACGGAAAGGTGCACACCCCGCAGATTCAACCATTACGTCGTGGTTTCGCGCTGTCGAACGTGTGCGATTGAGCACAACGATTTTTAACCTGGGTAATCTAGGGAAAACAACACCTAGATAGGTTTTAATTCGCTATCTGACTCAGTCGTAGCAGTTTGCATCTGTTTGAATGCATTCGAAGTGAATAGGTTGAACAACAGTTTTGACAACATTACGCGATTATCTTCTCTTCGATGTCTCCGTGTTACAAACGGTTGAACATGTAACATACCTTTTCCCCATAAACCATAACCATAGGAACATGATATGTAGTTTATGTTCAAATAGCTGCAATTTTCAAGACAAATCAACTTATTAAGGCAGTAAAAGGTTTGAAACACCTTTTTGTTTATGTGTTAGTAACGATAACTACTTGGGCGAGCAGACGATGCATAGATCTGCAACCCGACTTATTGGATTAGATGGAATTACTACTTTTTGAGTTTCCTGTCATATTTTGGAATTATTTTTGCTTTGGGTGGAATTCATTTCTTTTTATTCTTGTGCACACAGTTGCTGCCCCCCACGGTGGCGAAAGCTGTAATGAGTCGACCCCATTACCCTGTTAGTGTAACCGTTAGATTTTTTAATTTATTTTTTTACATTAGCAAATATATTATTATTATAATTTAATATACATATATATCAAGAGAGAACAGCAACAACGTTACATTTCTACAGTCACGCCATATTATTCTGCGGGGAGGGGATAAGTGCAGAAATCAGTTTAGATCTATTGGAGAGCATAAAACACACACACACACACGCACGCACGCACGCACGCACGCACGCACACACACACACACACACACACACACACACACACACACACAACCCTATGTGGTGATTGGGCTCAAAGCACCAACTGAATAACTAAGCATGGTTCAATCCGACGATATCTCACTTTTGAAGAACCAAAACTCACGTTTCCTCTCTTGTTCTCTTATTATTGTAACGCTCTCCTTGTTGTCTCCCCTCAGGTTTTCCTTTACAAACTTCAAACTGCTCAGCTCGCCTCAACGCTCCTAAATCTGCCCACATGACTCCTTTTCTCTTCAGTCTTCACTGGCTATCTGTAAGCAGCCTGATTCAATACAAAATAGCCCTCACCTGCCTCCACATTGTCTCTGGTACAGCTACCCCATACCTCTCTGAGTTATTTCATCTCTACTCTCCTCGCTCTCTTTGCTCAGCCTCGGATACTCGGATCTTCCGTGTTCCAAGGATGGGCAGGAAGACCCTGAGTGAGAGATCCTTTCAATACATCGTACCCGGGCTCTTACGAGATGGGGCGCCATAGATAATCTCTTATTATTATATAAATAAACCCATTAGCCCAATTACCTTCGGAGATTCCAACGGTGGGACTTTCTATCTGGGAAATATGAACCTGCCGCAACTGTTGTGTGCCGACTAACATGCTGAAGAGGATTCCATAGAAACTTTAGTCGGGCGGACATTGAAACTGTGACACCTCATCCTTTCACGTCGTTGATTGTTTGTTATTATTGTTTGTTTTAGCGTGCGCGGGGCTACAGTTGTAATTTCCTCTGACTGAAAACAGTTCTGGTTGTTCAAATTCATTTTATTGTTATTGTGTGTGTGTGTGTGTGTGTGTGTGTGTGTGTGTGTGTGTGTGTGTGTGTGTGTGTGTGTGTGTGTGTGTGTGTGTGTGTGTGTGTGTGTGTGTGTTATTTCTTTTACATAATGCTATTCTCTGCCTCCGAGCAGACTCTGAATGAGTGAGTGTAGTTTCACACAGTGCGTTTTACATATCCACCGAAGTGGTGCACGCACAGTGCTGTTTGGTTGTTACACGTCGGTGCCACGTAAAACTGCTGCCATCTCGGCGCACGTTTTGTGTACATAAAACATCCATGCACCAGTTTACAGTTTTATTCGAAGTAACTTACGTAGAGTGCATATGTGTTTAACTGGAACCTACTACTGCAGTTCAGGCAGGATGACCAGCATCTATTACGTGCTACTGCGGAAACACAGGGGTGGAATGGATACCGAAATAAAAGTCAGCACAGAAAGCTGACCCTGTGAGTAGAAAATTCACCCGCCGCCCTGCCATGAATCGAACCCGCGACCTTCCGATCACGAGTCCGGCGCTCAGCCACTGAACTAACTATACCCGCCCTCCATTTCGATATCAGGTCAGCTGGCAACTGCTCCAGTTTCAAGTTTTCACACATCTAATTGTACCTTAGCTATAGAGAAGAACGATTTAACGATTTAAGAGGAATATTATGTTCGACCTATAGCAAAATCATGTTTGCTCTCTCTCTCTCTCTCTCTCTCTCTCTCTCTCTCTCCTCTCTCTCTCTCTCTCTCTCTCTCTCTCTCTCTCTCTCTCTCTCTCTCTCCTGTTTTTTGGGGGGTGTTTTTTCGTGTGGGGTGAGGGTAAGGGAGGGGAGAATCTCTCGCATTTTTGGATGAAGATGGTTTTTCATACTAACGAAACTACCTGAACTTAGATGATATTGATCTTTCAGCTGAATCGTTTCGTCATTCGAAATGGCTCAAATGTATCCTTCAACTTGCCGCATCAATTTTGCACTATCCGCTTTGTCAGCAAACGTGTAGGACCCTGACCTTGGACTTCAACGAAATAACAATGCATTGTCTAAGTAATTTGATAAGCATATAAAACCTACCTTTCAGAATCATACCCAGCATGCAGGTTATCCGTAACGTTCCTGGAAAATTATTTCACAATGTAGCCGGGCAGAATAACCGGGATCTTTTACGTGCTTCTGCGGTAACACGGAGGTGGAACGGATACCAGTCACTGACAGTAATGCGTCAAACTTACAAACCATTATCAAATTAGTGGGTCACTGGCCGAGTATTATGTCATAGTACAGGGAACTTAAACTGTTCATGTACATCTTGCGTCTTAAAATATAGGGTATTAGACAGTGTCTTTGCTAACAGTTTAATGTTCTTCTTTGTGTGCTATTTGCACTGAAGAGTGACGTGTATTCCAGGGCACAAGTGTTTCACAGAATCCGAGTCATAGAATATTTACCGAGCCGGCTTCACACAAAAGAGGCCAGCAGTGTAATATGCCCTACCTGTTGCCCAGGGTATGTACAATCATTGCAATTGTTACCTGCAATTCTGTACGCAAATCTAGTCTGCACTGTAGACAGTATTAATGTACTAAGACAAATTTTAAGCAGCAGTATAATGTATTCACAGATTAGAACTGGTCAGTTCCAGTTACTGCAACAACAGTCTGTGTTCGCTGATATCACTGTTATCATCGTAGCTTAATTACAAGGAGGGCTTTTGCAAGCCACGTTGTGAAATAGTCTGTGTGCAGGAGCTATGTCGTGCAGGATGGCCAAAAGTAGTCAAAAACGAAGATGTTCATCATAGGTATCCAGTAATGTTTGAAGGTACAGCGTTGGCCCTAGTAAGTAATAGCACGGTCTCCGTTGTGTCGATCACAGATAAATTCAGTGCAGTAGGTGGGTTCAGATAAACACAACAGTTGATACTCCAGCGAAATGTTCAATGTACAACGTGGTTAAAGTGTTACAAGACACGTGGGTGTGTCGTTGACGAGTTGAAAGCCACGGATGCAGCGGATCACAGATGAAATATGTTCACAGGTGCCACAAGGTGTCAAATATCTCTACAAATGCTGACAACTGGATACCACATATGCACACATCCCTGACGTATCATCTCGCTTTCAATTTACACGGATTTTCCTGGCATAACAAAATTGTTTTTTGTTTTTGTTTTTTCACCTTTTTGTGAACAAGCTGGCTTTCACACATTTCTACATTTCTCTGTTTCTACGTGACGCACCTCAACGGAAGAGAACAATTTCAATGAGCTCCTCCTTCTCGTTTAATATATAAACAATACTTTCGATCCAGTTAACTTTTGCAGGTGTTGCAAACAGGCACCATCGTGTGATCTATTGAAGAGCTGGATATCACGATAAGAGGTGGGGTAGTCGAAGAAAACCGGGTGCAGCAGGATGAGACGACAAGAGAGAAGGAGAGCTGACGTGGCGTGTTGCCTGCTGTCGACAATCGCAGCATTGAGAGGCTGGCTGGTAGCTGGCACTGCAGCAGCACAAACCCGCCATTGTCACAGCAAAGGCACGCAGCCGCTGCATAGCTTCACTGTCGCAGCCGGGCCACCCAGCAACGCAGTCGCATCACTTGGCTCCACCGCATCCGAGCTGTGCTGCTTCCAGACTATTGGACTGTGCTGTATAGTTTCCCGGAGTCGCTTGAACGTGATTGTTGCGCTCCCTTCCCTCCCCCCCCCCCCCCCCCCCCCCCCCCCATGTCTCCGGATAGGTTGTCCGACAGGCATTCGTGCCTACTCTCTCTCTCTCTCTCTACAAAGTCAGAGATCGAAGCACCATTGGTCTTTTGGAAACCCGACGTTTCGGTGAAATGTCTGACCAGAGATGCGACATAAACTGCGGTGGGAAGGGAATGCGTGTAACAAGTTCTCCAGCCGCCTTGTTGGCCGTCTTGTTTGATCGCAATCACGGGAGATAACCGGCAATCCACTCGACTACCAGATCGCACAGAAACTCTCTACTCAGTAGTAAAAAAAAAAAAAAAGACTCTCTCTCTCTTTCTCTCTCCCCCCCCCCCCCCCCCCACCCCCCCTCAGTACTACAGATTATCTACTACGTCTGCCTAAAGTCGTGTATGACTATCAAACTCCAGCTGACTGATAGTAAAACAACTAAAGGAAATCTACAGCGCCTTATCCCTGTGGTCTGCGTTCGTTGGCAAGTTTTTAACGTTTTTTAATAGTTGTTGTTTTTTTTTTTGGGGGGGGGGGGACAGCACTAGGAGAGCTACAGTGCGGCGAAATGCGGTTTATTAGGTGTTATCTAAGATGATGATGATTATTATTAGTGGCATTAATGGTCAGTATTGGTAGCAGTAGTAATAGCAGTAGGCAGTAGTGGTAGTAGCATTATAGCAGTAGGCTGGTCAGTAGTAATAACAGTAGGCTGGTCCGTAGTGGTAGCAACAGTAACACTAACAGCAGTAGTATGGTCAGTAGTGGTAGTAGTATGCTTATCAGTAGGCTGCTCAATAGTGGTAGAAGTGGTAATAGCAGCAGGCTGGTCAGGTGTGGTAGCAGTGGTAATAGCAGCAGGCTGGTCAGGTGTGGTAGCAGTGGTAATAGCAACAGGCTGGTCAGGTGTGTAACAGTACTAATAGCAGTAGGATGGTCAGTAGTGGTAGTAGCAGTAACAGCAGTAGGCTGCTCAGTGGCAATAGTAATAGGCTGGTCAGTAGTAGTAGCAGTAGGCTGGTCAGTAGTGGTAGTAGCAGTAACAGCAGTAGGCTGCTCAGTGGCAATAGCAATAGGCTGGTCAGTAGTAGTAGCAGTAGGCTGGTCAGTAGTGGTAGTAGCAGTAACAGCAGTAGGCTGCTCAGTGGCAATAGCAATAGGCTGGTCAGTAGTAGTAGCAGTAGGCTGGTCAGTAGTGGTAGCGGTATTAATGGCAGTAAGTGGGTCAGTAGTCGTAGTAGCAACGGACTGGTTAGTAGCAGCGGCAATACTAAGACGAGTCAGCAGTGGTAGCAGTGGTAATAACTGTTGGCTGGCCAATAGTGGTACACTCAAGACACAAATGTGATTCCCCTCTTTCACAGCATTGCGTCATGGCGGCAGAATTTAGTTATTTTTTGTTCTTAACAGAGCAAAATGATTTCCTTTCCTCAGCGTCTGGGAAATCACTTCAATATTGGTAGACCATGAGACCATGAGCCAGCCTATATCCCCTCCCGCCTACACCACCCCCCCCCCCCTCCTCCCCCGTGATTTTCCCACAGAGTAATATCTGAGTACCTTGACCATCAAAGTACGCTGTTGCCGTTTGTGTCTGTGGTGCTGGTTCTAGTGAATGCACTGTCCGGAATTCCAAACCGTGATGACATTGTGTTTTATTAACTCATTTATCATGACAAAAAAGCCATTTCCAAACATTATTTTGGCGTTTGAACAGTTTAATGCATTGCACCTTTCAATTTATCTCTGTCTTAAATGTGTCTTTGTTATTGGGTACTGCGGACGCAGAAATATTAAAGGAACTCTCCTTCGGCGGCTAAACTTCTCGTGTGCTTAGAGGAGGTTAAACGAACACGATCAGCGTTAAATGTTTTGTGATTGAACGTGCCGTTGATTTTATAACGATTTTAGAAAAGACTTTCCCAGACAATGTTACTAACAGTTTTCACGAGCTCTTTCCCGCGTTTTGATATGACATCATTGATAGGATACCGGAACTTCTCAGTTTTGTGTACATGTCATGTATAAATTATTTTGTCAATGTTTTTTTTTTTAATCTGGGCAGTCTGTGTGAAATAGTTTCATTTTCTTAACGTTTTCATGGGGAACAGCACAAAAAACTCGGAAATAAATTGATAGTGTTTGAAATTCCCAAGACGAACAATGAAATGATGTCTATCGTCCTTTCGAACATTTTAGGGTGGCCTGGGGAAAATTCATCCAAACAGGTACGTTTGATTCATTTGCACGCTTCGAGACACGATTCTGTCACACTGGCTCAACCAACACAAGCTCGTTGTGGTTTGTAGACACCTTCGACTAATCGCAGACTAGTAACACAACTACCCGTGTGATTTCATGAATATGAAAGAAAACATTATTTTTCTGAGGAATGAGTGAACAACTACTGGTGAGGTTGACAAAACTATAGAACAGAAATGTATTCACGTATACGACGAAACACAAGGAAACAAGGAAACACAAGCGCTTTCGACAGAAAATTGTCTTCGTCCGATGCAAGACAATAGATCATAACAAAAGAAGAAGGAAGCATGCCCCTAAAACCCTCTCCTGAACCCCTCCTGACAGTGATGTCACCAGAGGTAGCCACTGTCAATGATCTCCAATGTGAGCAGCTGGCTGTCGACCCCACCCCCACTGCTGGCGTCCTTGGCGACACCATGGCCCCTGTGCCGCCCCTGGACAAGGAGGAGGAACCTGATCAAACGGCTGTTCCAGAGGCTGCAACTGAGGTACTCCCCACTGAGACTGTCTATCGCTGACTTGCAGCAGCTACAGCAACGAGATCCAGGGCCTTAACTATGAATCGGGCCTAAACTAAAGTCCCTGACTTTAGAGTCCGAGACTTTGAGTTAGGCAAAGTTCGTATACATGGACGCGGACAATGGTCGAGACAACAGAGTCACTGACTTCGCGCTGATAAGAAAGTGGTCATCACACGCGTCATCGCTTGTGCTAACTTTAGACGGGGCAATCCCATCTGGGCATGCGCAGCGACACGCTTCGTTCACTTCCCTGCGACGTATTTCGCACGCGCGAACATCGGTAAACATAAACATTAGGTGAAGGCATGCCTGGCAGGCCCCGATTCTGGATGTGATTCGCCATGTTTTACTTCTGCAACACCCTAGCGATCTCGACGAGGTCATTATTCGTAAAAACGCTAATCTCTCGACATCTTCGATGGAGTATTCTTCTTGGCATTTACTGAATCGAGTAACCGTAGCATCGTCTGCTGCGTCGGCCATTTTGAACTTGTCAGAAAGGCGAGTGGACGCTGTGAAATCAAGTACCCTACGCTGTGCAGATGAATTTAAATAACAAGAAAATAAATCAAGTGAGAGTGTAAGACGTCAAGCAAACTTGCTCTCATAATAATTTGCAAACATTAAATCGTACGATCACATTAATCAGTCATTATGCCTGTGTCGCTCGGCGAGTGCGACCTTTTCCCCCCAAATGAAACGAACATCTAGTACTCATTTGACGAAGTAAACGAAAGGGAAAAAAAGAAAAGTAATTAAAAAGAGAGAGAAACCGCTGGATTCAGACGTAAAGACGCAACAACAGCAAAAAAACTAACAAAAACCAAGAAAAAACCAACTTTCCAAGCATAACAAGGCCAAAAGCAGTCACTGATCGCTAGCCTAAATATCGGCTGTTTAGGCCCGAGGTTCGGCCCGGACTTTGGTGTAGTCCCGGTCCATGGTTACCATTTTGGGGCCATTGTCAATAGCCTCGTGATTTAGGCCGGCCTACCGCTTTAGGCCCGATTCATAGTTAAGGCCCCCAGTCATTGGCCCGGTGCACGCAGCCTGGCCAGCCAAGCCCTCCGACACCAAGGAACGCTCCACGCGAGCATTGGTGCAGCAGTACCCTCGACTATTCCTAAAGAAGGGGGTACTCCATCGTAGGCAGGCTGACCAGCGGCGGGGTACTCTCGAGCAGCTGGTTCTTCCAAGCTCACTTCCGCCTGATGTCCTGGCGTCGCTGGGCCACCAAGGTTATGAGCGCACCATGGAGTTGCTGAGACCTCGTGTCTACTGGCCCGCCATGTACGGAGAGGCCAGGGACTACATCAGCAGCTGTGAGCGGTGCACGATGGGCCATGCACCAGCGCTCCACACCACTTCCAGTCATCTGCTTGCCAGCCGTCCCCTTGAAATCCAATGGGTTATAGCCGCGCAGGTTCGAATCCTGATCGCAGAGCCAGATTTTGTAGGGGAGTGGAGTGGGGAGTGAGGGAAGCAGGTTGGAAGTAAGTAAGTAAGTTGGTGTTTTACGCCCAGCAGGTTGGAAGCATGAATCAGGTCAGTCACAAGTCAGAGGTTGCTATAACATAACTTTTATTTGCACCAACCAGGAAACAGTGTGTGTGTTGGAAAAGACACAAGCAAACAAAACATTTAGAACATGAAAGCAAACGTAAAGACTAAACAACAGCAATTATCTAATAAATACAGAAACCTGAAGTTTACCTGTAGGTTACTATAATACTGATAGTAACCGTGACAAAATGATTAATAATCAAGCACATAAATTGTGCGCTTGACTTGCACTTAAAACCTGTATCTCACAGTGTCGCGGTGAGTATACAAGAGACGACCAGTCAATTAACTGATGAACTCCCAGTATATAATAAAGTAACTGTGAAAAATACGGATTACCAAGCTGACCTGTAGTGTGTTAATTGTTGATGCCGTTTTGTTGAATTGGGGTAAAATGTACGTAAGTTGCACAATTGCTTTTTATTATGTGGATTGGATGTGGCATCTATTGAGTATGGATTGTTTGGTAGTCATGCTCAAGAGAGGTTGAAGTATCAATTATACATTGATTAACCTCGGGAAGGTTGCTTGGTACAAGCAACAGGGCGAATCAGGATTGATTGTATCTGTGTTGCATTTTGTATATGTGGATATGTATGCAAATGGTTATATATACCCGCCCTAGTGTATATTTATTTCATCATGATCGATCGTTGATGGCTTGACCGCTAATCTGGTATTATTTCATAGCATTATATATGTTCATTTGAGTAGTAACAGGACAGGGTCCACATCAGGGTCACTGAGCGTTGTGTTGTCTGTGAGTGATAGTTATGTTTACTACGAGTATATGTGCTAACCTTTATATAAGGCCCTGTATTTTCGTGGGTGCATTTCTCTAGCGAGACGTTTTATCAGTCGTACCGCGGGGCCTTCACATAAGGCTTGGTATTAAAATCATAGTTTGAGATGGCAGACATCACTTCATGTAGTAAATGATATGCAATATGTAGTACTCGATTGTTGCAATCTGGTTGATGTTTTATTTTTTTCGAACATATTGTTTTGAGGTCTTGTACAGCCAATTGTGGAACGTCCTCCATTTTTATATCCCAGATGGCAATAGGTTTTTGAAATGCAATAAGAACAGATGTTTCTTTTGGAGTTTTCTTCATTAACAGAAGGAATCCTGTTTTTCATCCTTTTTGTCCTGTTTCAAGCAATGCGTCGTGGGTCTGTCTGGTTTACTTGACTTAAATGCGGTAATCATTTTGCCCTTTTACCGCAATGCAATAATTGCTTGGAGATGTTTCCCTTTTTCTTTTCTTTTTAGTTAGCCAGGCTCTTACTACTATGTTGGCAAAAAGGAGATGCAGTTTTTGTGCGTGGATGTACTGGGTACCACTTTGATGGTTTGGTAATTCAACTCTTAGTTACCCTACACCCTTTAGTTCTGTTTATTGCTATGTGATTAACCAGCGAGGACGCTGGTTATGATTGATTAGGGGGGGATGTAACCGAGTGTATTGTATGTGTTTCGGGCCATGACCCTTTAACCTTTCTTTGTTCTTCTTTGTTGCTTTACGTCCACGGAAGCGAGATGGCTTATTAGGGACGGGGACAGAGTGGGAAGGAGACGAAAGAGTGAAGGCTCGACCGCGGAAACCGCCCGAAAAGACCGGAGAGACCGTGGACCGCCGCCAGAACAATGGAAGTGTTAAGGCGGTGTCCCCTCGCCATTGCCCAGCGACTTGCACTGCGCAATTGCTGTTTCAACTGCTGTGCTTGGGCACAGTCACAAGACAATGTCGTTGCACTGCTGTTTACAAACAACTGGACAACTCAAAGCAAAAGAAGTCCAACTTTCCCAGCCCAGCTCCACCTCCCTTCTCATGATCTCTTCTGGGCTAACTTGAGGGTCCAGCTCCACCTCCCTCTTCTAAGATCTCGATCTTTTGATCTTGCCTGGCACTTTGACCTTTCTTTCCGGTCTTTTTCCTTTTTGATTGGATGGGAGTTTTATGGCCCAATTATATAAAGTGTTAAAACTTGTGCTTTGGGGCGGGCCCCAAATTGTAAATGTATCCAGACTTTTAAGAACACAAGAGTGTTCTGGCCCGGAGCGTTTTTTTGGGAGGAGGGGGTTTTTTTGTTTGGGGATTGTATATGTAAAAGGGGGAGTGGTGAAGGACAGGCAAGGAGGGAGTCAGTCAAAAAAGGAGAACAGCAGGCGCGGCACAATCGGTTTTATTCTACCAGCAGAGACAACTTTTCAGCACACCCCAAAAAAAACACTAAACATGAAGTAAAATAAGCAAAAACTATACGACAAGCATGATCGACACGAATTACTTTTTTCGAGTCAAACAAGATTTTACAAATTTTTATAGTACTACAAGAAAAAACGCCCTGCAGACGAGGTATAAAAAGAAAAGGACCAGAGGGCACGGCTATGACAAGCTCGACCTGCGTCTAATAGATCTAAAAAAAACATTCTAAAAATGCAAATTTTATTACAAAAAGGCTTTGGTGTATTTTAAAAAAAAAGGGTAGGGTGAAAAGGAGTAGCGGGTAAACCAAACAAGCGGTCAAAAAATTAGGGAGTAAACAGATTTTAAAATGGCGCGCACCAGCGGCTTCGCCCCGGGCGGCTGTTTGAGGCCATGTGGCGTTTCGCAACAAGCAGGCTTTAAAAACAAATGCGTCGTTGCTCCCCGGGGGAAACAGTACAGTTGAAATTGCATGGACGATAACCGGGGGGGGATTATTGTAAAAAGACAAAGAGCACTTGCTCACCCCCCCAAATTACCCCCAGCGTCCTCGCTGGTAAAAACCCCAATCTGTCAGGCGAGTTTTAACGTAACAAACCAGAAAAGGGCTAAGACGTCTCCCGGCTGGAACCGGGAAAAAAAATCAACATCCTTTTATTTAATTGAGGTCCGCAATTTCAAAAAAGACCAAATCAGAGGCGGCATTATGCCTTAGATAAAAGAGGGGTTATTTAAACAATAACCTCAATTTTAAACCACTGAAAAAGGCCTATGATTACCGTAGCAAACGGGCACTGATTTCATATTTTACAACCATTTAGTCACAAAAATGCATATTTTTCCAGCAAAACGGTGTTACACTAGAAATTTGCATTTAAACAAAATTTCTTTAAATCCAATGTTTTCCCACATATTGACCTACAACTTTGGGGAAATAGCCAAATAAAAACATCCATGAAAAGTAATACAAATGGCTTGACAAAAAATCATGAACAAGTTTAAAATCAATCATCACACACATGTCATGTCAACAAAACAATAATTTCAACACATCACGG
>JABMCL010002359.1:955000-1010435 GCA_018857735.1 Alviniconcha marisindica | reverse complement strand
CGGAGCAAAACCCCCAAGAACAAAAAAAGGCGGGCGGATAAAGGGCCAAAAAAAAAGCCCCAAAAAGAAACATTCAGATCAAAAAGGGAAAACCCCTAAAAAAACCAAACTTGAGAAAAAACAGACCCCCCCCCTAACAAAATGGGGAAAAGAACAACAAAACCCCCAAGAAGAAGAGCCCTGAAAAGAAAAAGGGCCCCGGGAAAAAGCTCTAAAAAGCAGCACTCAGAGAACACGGGCAAGTGGTTTTTGTAAAGAGGTAGTTTTTCATACAGTGAATCACCGCGGACCCCCCCCCTTTGAAGGAACTTCACTCCCCCGGGTTTTGAAAAAATGGGGGGAGAGACCCGGGGGGATCTTGACCCTGTTTACTACCTGTTTACCAGGGTGGGGAAATCACCCTGCCACAGGCTGGGGGACATGTGGACTACCCCTAAAAAACACACTAAGAGGAGAGAAACACTAGGGAATGCTAACCAGAACAAAACCACAAGAAGAGGGGGTACAAGAAGGTGTATGAAAAAAACACCAAAGGAAGCTTTCGAATTGGGGACCCTTTATGAAATGGGGACAAAAAAAAAATACTAACAACAATAGGGGGAAAAAGGGCCAAAAAAAAAGCCCAAAAATGAAATCAAACGGGAAAGGAGCCCTAAAAACCCTCTGAGAAGAACAGAGCCCTACAAAAAGGGAAAAAGAACAACAAAACCACCAAGAAGAAATTCTGATAGAAGAAGGCCCAGCTAAAAGCTCTAAAAAAGGGCCCCTGAGAAAAAGGGCCCCCCTTTTTTAAACAAGGAAATTTTTTTCAGGGGAAAAGGGCCCCCCCAAAAACTTAAAAACCCCCCGGGGAAACAATATGTGGAGAGACCCTGGGGGGTCTTGAGCCTGTTTACCACCTGTTTATGATTCAAATGAAATCCCCCCACCCGCCACATTGCAGAACTTTCCCCCAAAAAACAGTCCAAAAAAGAAAAAGCTTAAAAAAAAGTCCTACAAAATCGGGAAAAAAAAAAGTTAGTTTTGGGGTTTTTACATTCCTCAACCTACAGGGTCACCTCAGGAGAATCAACATTCACAGTTACTTTATACCAGGGCAAAACAATAAGTCATCTAAACGCAAGTTTTAAAAAAAAGAAAAAAAAAGAAAAAACAGCCCACAATTTAGACACAACACAATCAACATCGAACATAGCCAGCATCAGTATTTACATTTCACTTACTTACAACTAAGAAAAAATACAAAGGCGTGTTTTTTCCTTTTTTGGGGTCATTTCAGTACAAAATTAAAATGATCAAATCACAAGTATATTATGTCTAATTACTGTTATGTCACACAACAACATGGGTTTGGGGGCCAATATTTATATTCCGCAGGCACTCAGTTATATCGGGCAGCTTTGATGACAAGAGTGTGACCTACACTAGTCACAAGTAGTTAAGTGTATTTTTAAGCTCACTGCACTGAAAAATATAAACTAAATCCATTGGCAATTTTGAAAAAGGAATTTTTTTCAATCAATTGGCAACAATTTCATACAGATTTCATTTGATTTCAAACAACAACAAAACAGACATGCACTCTAAAATGACTCCACCCTTCTTTTCAAAAGTCACACACATGACTCCCACTCATAGCTGTCAATAGTGAGAATATATTATTGCCACCATTAGAAGAAAGATATTGGTGCACTTTTAAGGCAAGTTCCTTAAACTGAGAAAAGAAACTGTCAGCAAAAACAGTTTTAAAAACAAAATAATTCAGGGAAACAAAAATTACACACTTACGACACATTTTTAACCCACAACCAAACGAGCAGTAAGTAAAAGGCTGAAATCAATCATGTTTTGATCATGTCTGTAACCTACTTTTCATTATCTGTCACTGCCCTGATATTTTTCTACATTCAAAAAAAAGTAAGGTGAAAGGATTTTGGTAAACATGGTGAATGGACTGAGAAGACAGATATCAGATAGAACTATGGAAACCTGCCTGGCTGTCGGAGAAGCATGCACAGCTATACTTTGACCTACTCCAGGCTTTAAAGGGAGAAAATTTCGCAGCTCTGGGTTCTCAACACAGGGGACCTTAATTTTTCACCCACAGTATGCCACTGCAGGCAAACAAACAAAACCACTAAGACAAAGAGCTGGCAAGAAGAGACATCAGAAAGAAGAAAAAAATACAAGACATTTCTGAAGAGAAAGGAGCCCCCAAAACTACTAAACAAACAGTAACACTAACAACAGTAGCTGGGCAGAAGGCGCAAGAAAAATCCCTGAATGGAACATACAGGCTACAAAGAAGAACCTTCCGAGAAAGCCCTCTGCGCTTATATTATCATGACAATCATACAGGGTATACAACAGAGACCACTACATCATGATTACAAACAAACCAAAACTCTACCAGTGATTACGATAGTTTTCAAACCAGTGTGACAGATGTAAGATGTTGACAGTAGTTCACGGAAACCAGTCAAATAATCACTGTAACTGGTCAGACACACGGCCATCCATACCACTACTATATATATATATATATATATATATATATATATATATATATATATATATATATATATATATATATATATTATACAGTACTACAGCAGTACTAGAAAACACCCAAAGTTCTCCCTTCCCTGTCTAGCATGCACACACATAACACGCACTCTCTTGTTGTGCTGCACTTTAAAACTATTGCTTTTGTTTTTGAGAACCAGTCAAACAAAATCACAACCAACCGTCTGACCAATTGCTGATTTTTTGCCAGTACAATATATATATATAAAATACATAATGCTGATTTTAACCAGTATAATACCAGAAATTACCAGTTAATGCAAACCCAGTAACAAAGTTACAACAAAAGTGTCCCTAAATATATTTGTTAACCACACTGACACACACACACACACACACACACACACACACACACACACACACACACATCCTCATGCACAGTCACATCACTGATGGAGATGGAAGAAAAAGAGGGAAAGACATGAAATGTTTGTGGCAGGAGCTACAAGAGAGCAGAAGAGCTTTGAGGGAGGACTTCAAAGACTGGAATTCGGAAAATAACTCTTGAGCCCTGTGCTACTAGGAGGTGCTAGTTTCCTTTTAGTGATGACTTTCTCTTACACACTCCACGATGGTTAATTCTTTCTGCTGGGAGTTTCTCTTACAGTCCCATGCTGCTTTACATGGGGAGTTTCTCTTTAGTCTTACGCACCCTGTGCTGGTTTATGCAGGGAGCACCTCTTGCATGCCCCGTGCTGGTTTTATATGGGGAGTTTCTATTACATGCCCAGTGCTGGTTTACATGCGGAGTTTCTCTTACACACCCACACACTGGCTTCTTTCTCTTGGGAGTTTCTCTTATAAGGTCTATGCTGGCTTCTTTATGTTGTGAATTTCTTCTTTACAAAAAATAAAATTTAAAAAATGTAAAAATGAACAAAATGTACATAACTGAGTAATGTTGCTCTTCAATGCAGAGGCGGACATCCAATGCAGGCTATACAAGGTTGCATCATGTCTTCCAGCAGACAGTGCTGAAATAAATACAAACATGAAATGGGTACCTGTTAAACAGTAACTATGCAACTAAACTAAACATATATGAGCCTGTGCCAAAAGGTGCTCGGCGAGGACATCCATTTTTTGGTCGTAAATGCTTCTTCAGGCTTAAGTTTTCTCTGAACAAACCTAACTTTATCTGAAAGAGTATGCATCAAAGAGATAATAAAGATAAACTTGGCTCCCAAAGTCAGTTTTGAGTTAGTAAAATATGAAAATTTACACCAAGTCCGGGCCGAAAATCGGCAAAGGAAGGGTGGACATTTCGGGTGCACCGCTTCAGTTGTCGTTTTGTTTGCATCTTTCTTCTTAGGCAATTTTCCCTTTGCTGCCTGACAGGACATTGTCAAAGCTTTTTAATGCTTGAGAAAACGGCTCATAACTATTTGTAAAATCTGAATAATTGAAATAAACATATGTTTATTTCGATCGAAACGCATTGGGTCCGGTCCCGATGCTGACGAAAACGTTCGTCTGCTACTATTCACTGCGGACTTGTGGGTGGTGAAACAAAGAAGCTGTTGCTAAAATCAGTGTTTAGTCGAAAGCAGTGATAATAAAAGCGTTGGATTCCGTTCGTAATAAACAATTTCAAGTTTAAAATTTCAAGTTTTTATTTTGTCAGTCCGTTACGATCGAAGAATTGCCGATTCTGGGGATAAACGTCGATTTTGTGACCGCGGTCTTTTTGCACAAAGCGCGGCCATGTTTACCCACAGTGCTTTGCGCCTACTTTCTCTTCAAACATGGTGCCAACAAGGAACGGTGAGTGAATTATCGATTTGGGTCATGTACCTTTTTACAGTTTCGATCGAAATGTGATGTTGCGTCCGACAGATTAAATAGTTACTTTTCATTGATACAACGTTATTTTTGCATTTTCATTCGTAATTGTAAGCGAAGTGACCATTATTAAACAGGTTTCGGTCGGCAGTGTGCAAATTCAAAGTGATGTCTTCGTTCGATAGCCCGCTGTTTCTCGGATGACACAAGCGGGCCTTAGGTCAGTGTTTCGATCGCGAGTGACCGAATTTTGCACAGTAATGTCCACGTTTCGATCAACGAACTAGTTTTTTCTTAGTGTTTCGACTGAAAGAGAAAAACTTATACGTTCAAGTGTTTACTTCGTAATGGCGAAAATACCCGTGTTTACGACGGCACACGTTTCGGAGTTGATTTACCGCTGTCGGACAGCGGTTTTTTCATTTGTTCAGTCGATCGGAACAGCATGATGCCATGACACAAATTCTTACTGCTCAATACACTTCTGCAACTCTACAGGTTTATTATTGCCGTCTGTGATGTGAACTAAGAGTTTAAAAAAGGCATAGCCGTAAATTATCTATTTATACCAATTTATACAAATTGTACAAACACACAACAACAACAAAAAGAAGAAGAAAGAAAAGAAAAGAAGCATTACCATGACATTAACATTGTGATTAGGGAGATTTTTTTTAAAATTATTTTATCTTCCCAGGCCTTCCCATTTCTGGGATGAATAAAGCATATTGTTATTGTTGTTTTGATTCTATTTCTAGCAGGACAGATGCATTCTAAAGTGTGTGCTGAAACTAGTGAAAGCCAGAATAGAATTTCTTAACTGATGCAGTTTTATATGTGCATTGCAGTACAAATACAATACAGTGCAGCATATAAAGTAGAATTTTTGTGACATTCACTATAAATATGCAACATGAAGACAAAAAATTCATACAACACAAAATACAATACACTGTGGCACAATGTAGGGTGGGGGTGGAAGTTAGTTTGGGATGAAAAGACCAAATGAACAGAAATTTAAAAAAGGAGGGGGTAACCTGGTATTTGTGTTATTATGTTTCAACTAAAAGCACTAAAATATATTAGTAATATTACCTAATGTCTGATATAGATATATATGTATATATATATATATTCGGGGGAAAGTCAAAACACCCACACGGTGCGTGCAGACACACACAATATCTTATATGCATGTAGGCTCCAGAGTTGCATACCTATAAATAGGAGACATATCCTCAAAAACAGTTGTTATATTGCCTTATTTTGGGACACATGCATGTTTCTTTTCAGGCTAAAGAGGTCGATGCTCCAAAGGGCAAGAGCAAGTGTTTTCATGACACAGCAGGGACAACATTAGTGGAGCATGAAGCCAGATTCGTCCTGGGAAGCACTGCAGTACTTAGGAACAGCAGAGAAATAAAGATATGTCTCAATGCTGAAGTGCCAACTCACTGAAAACAAATCTTTTAATTTATTAGGATTGGAAGAATTAGTGTTAACATGGAAAATTCTCTATGCTTTGTCATCAGTTTCCAGATTTTGCATTACTGTTTCTGGTTACTTACAATGTGTTACAGTTGTTATTCCAGGTAGTGAGACTTGAATGCCAAATCAATGTCTTTCGTAATTGAATTTTACCTGCTGTTAAAATAGGGTATAGGGTGAATGTACATTTGTAATTCACATGGTTTTCTGTTTTGTCAATGAAGAATAATAATGACAACTTGGCTGTACTTTTTCTAAGTCACATACTGACTGTCCAGTGTTACATATTCCATTGTGTCGTCTGATATGCGAGGCATCCGACAGTGCATTACTTTAAATAATGGTTTCGGCCTTGTTCAGTATTTACAGCAATGTGTCAGATGTAGGAAACTAAGTGATTTTATTAGCTGTGCATATGTTTTACAGGAAAGGAAGTGTTGTGTCCACCATAGAGTTGTTACATCCAACAGATAAAATGCTGAAAAAGGGCCTTTGACAAAATTACAACTATACAAGCAACTTGTTTAGTGCTGCAGTCATTAAAACCACTACTAAATCAGCTGGTAACATTTTGTTGCAGTGTAGGGAAATCAGCACTGTTATTTTATAAGCTGTGTATTGTGAGCATGGGAAATGTTTTGTCCATCCAATAATCGTTACATCCGACAGATAAAAGTAAAAAAAAATCGTTGATGACCTTATTTCATGCTGCAGTCATGGAAACAACTATGCTTCATAAATTCTAATAAACACATCCTATTTTTGATTCAGTGTTGTGTTTCATTTTCATTTTATTAAAAAAATTAAAGTGGCAGTCTGTCGGATGTAACACAGGACATCATTGTTATGATTTTGAATATGAAATAAAAAGTGAATTGAGTCAATTTAAGTTTTACTGTCTTGTTATAAACGATGGATGTTTATTTTCCCCACAGATTGATAGCAATCATTAAATTCAAGGATTAAATCAAACAAACATTGTGTCCTGTGTTGCATCCGACAGATTCAGGTGTCCGTCTTTAAATGTCTTTTTCTCAGACTTGCTTCATCAAGTTATCTTTTTAGGACCTGAAATGTATATAAAAAAGACTTATCTTTTAAATGGTGTTACTTGCTAAATGACTTTTCTGCTTTTATTTTTCACCCTAATGTCCACCTTCTAAGCAGCACCTTTTGGCACATGCTCATATATATATCCATTCACATTTATTAAACTGCATGTCCATTCTATTATTTTTCAAATGCAAGTACATCTACATGCTGATTTAGTGTATCTGTTCATTTCTATAACTGGCATAGTAGCAACACCCATACCCATTCATTCAACTACTTCTCTAGTCAACAAATTGGAAACACCAATATATACACACACACACACACATATATATATATATATATATATATATATATATATATATATATATATATATATATATGTTAAGACTTGCAAATAATGGAAACATAAATTTGGCTACAAATAATACAGGCTTATGCGGTCAACTGGGAAAAGAGTGGCTGTCTCCATGTCTTGTTTGTTTTGAAATTAAACCTTTGGATCCTCACTAATAGTCATTAATTCATTAACCTTGGCATACCATCCAATCCCAGACAAAGACATGTCTTTTCTCTACAAACAATGCATTTTTATTTTGACATCACCTTGCAATTTCTAGTGTAACTGAGTGTATTGTATACATGTTTTGGGCCATGACCCTTTAATCTTTTCTTTCAGGTCCTTTTCCTTTTTGATTGGGTAGGTGTTTTATGGCACCAATTATCTAAGGTGTTAAAACATGTACACTGGCCGGCAACGTCCCTTTCCCCCAGTGTCCCTGCAGAGGCAGGTTGTTTGTTTGCTGCTGCGGCCGGTGTTCATGTGTTTATCTCAGGGGAGAGCCTGTAAGTAGTTATTTTTCTATGGCTTTTTATTCTATTGTTTTTTTATTGATGTAAATAATGTATGTTTATGTTACCTTGTTCACAACGTGCCTTGATTTTGGTTCTTCAACACGTGGGTAATTGGCGTCAGTGTACATTGTTTGCGCGTTCAAATGTTAAGCCTTTATGCCACAGGATGACCAGTGTTTCCAAAATGTATGCAGCTGATATGTAGCTAGTATGTTATGCTGCCACTGTTGGAGGTTCAGTTGGAGTTATGCTTTGCCGATGTAAACGGATATCCCTCAGTAGGGTATGGTTCTTTTGTGCAACTGTGCAGATCTCTGTGCGGCATGGCTTATTTGTTTAGTTTCCTACTGATCTATTTTTCTACATGAAATCGGTGGTATATTGTGGCTAACACTTTGAAGATGTTGACTTCATAGTTGTCGAATGTTCATTTTAATAGTTGAATACGGTTTAGTGCATAGGGGTGATTGTATAAACTGTGAGACATGTTATTTCTGTTTTAATCCGGCTTTTGTATGGCCGAGTCTTGGGCGCGCAGACTTTCACTGCTTAGCTTGTAAACCCTTTCCGGGTCTTTGTGCGTGTACCTGAACAGGCCGGCGATGCGCGTCAGTAGTGGCAATTAGGTCTTTGTCTCTTCACTAACCGAGCAGACAGGCGCAGCCAGATCAACAGCTTAGATTCTTGATGCGCTACCCGCGTCAGTAAGACGCTTGACGTTGTTCACAGATATGCTCTGCTAGTCAGTAACAGTAACATGCTGTAGCCCTTTTGTACACGCGTTGAGTAACGAGGCTGGAGCCGGTCAGTTTATGACCGACTTCCTCCCGCTCACGGCGTGGTCCCACCCGTGTCCTGTCCGTCTCGTTGTGTGCTTAAGTGGAACAGTGATGTAACAGTTATCTCACTCTTCCTGTTTAGTTAAGAATGAGCTTGGTAATCTGCATTTTTCACTGTTACTTTATTGTTTACTATTATATACTGGGAGTTCATCAATTAATTGACTGGCCGTCTCTTGTATACTCACTGCGACACTGTGAGATAGGGTTTTAAGTGCAAGTCATGCACACAAGTTATGTACTTGATTATTAATCATTTTGTCACAGTTACCATCATGTATTATAGTAAACTACATGGTTACTGTATTTATTAGATAATTGCTGTTGTTTAGACTTTACATTTGCTTTCATATTCTAAATGTTTTGTTTGCTTGTTTCTTTTCCAACACAGACAGTTTCCTGGTTGGTTGGTGTGCAAATAAAAGTTATGTTATAGCAACCTCTGACTTGTGGCTCTTCATCAATGCTTCCAACCTGCTTCCCTCAACTCCCTTCCTCCACTCCCCTACACTAATAATGAAAAAAGACTTTCTATTTATTGTACATGTACACAAATTTCTTTTTGTGTACCCTGCCAGTTTTGCTGGCAAAAGTTACATCCACCAAAGAAGTAAACATATTCCTGGAGCAAGTTTCTATAAATATTTGTAAAACTCTTGACTGGGTGGTATGTCTCAGTGATTTCCCCTTTATTTTCCTGTTATCTTGGATTATTTAACCAGAGTTGTCTGAACAGTCAGATCCCCCCCCCCCCCACCCCCACCCCCCCCCCACCCTCCCACCCACCCCCAAAAATAAAAATAAACCCAGCCTGTTCAGTGAAAAAGGGAAAGAAATGCACATAAAGCAGTAAAAAGCACTTTAGTGACGGATTAAACAAAACACCACACTTCCGATTTTGCTTTAATCACTCCGTGATTATCCCATGAGAAGACCCAATTTATAAACACACACCCCCCATCCCCCCCCCCCCCCCCCCATGCTTCGGCTTGATAAGTTGATTAAACACATATTTTTTGTCATCCTGGTGTTTGTTTTTTCAAAAAGTTGCAAAGATTTGAAACTTTTGGAAAGTTGCAATTAATTTCTGCGATACTGTGAACCCGCTATGAGTTTCCTCTCGTTTTTCGCGCAGCAAATTAATAAAACAATGTGTTGTGGATTCGCCGCCATTGTATTAAGTGACAGTGCAGCTTGATCGGTTATGTTCCATCAACGGCTACACCTAAAAAATAAAAACATGCAGGCACAAAAACCGATGTCCAAGATGGGCCAGCACTGCCCGAATTTTTTTTGTGACTGACTCCACACACACACACACTGACACACACACACACATGCACAGACTCACACTGAGAGAGAGAGACAGGGAGACTGAGAGAGAGAGAGAGAGAGAGAGAGAGAGAGAGAGAGAGAGAGGGAGAGAGAGAGAGAGAGAGAGAGAGAGAGAGAGTATCAGGGCAATCAGGACTGAAGACTGAAAAGGATTTTCAGTAAGAAGAGCCAAGGTTTTCATGGAAGATTTTCAGTGTTGGCATTTACTTTGAAAACTTACGGGGGCATTGATTTGATACTGAGTCAGTAGATCCCGGCACTGAGTAGATCTACTCGGTCAATGGCCACTGCCTCGTCTTCAGCCGGATGGCCACAAACACTACAGCAAGTGTTTCTGTGTAGTGTCTCTGGCCGCACCGTCGGCCGTACCGTGCTGCGGCCACTCCCGACTGAGGTGACTGTTATGTTCTTTGCTATTGTTAGTTAGACGTACAACATAATCAACAGAAGCCTTCTTGGAATTGACTGATAGATGTTAGTATAACACCAGTTTGAACAGAAATGCAGGTCGAACCTAAATGTTGTTTAGCTTGGGTCATTGTTGCATTTTCGCTTTTGGTTTGAGCTGGAACTTCTTGAAGAGACAGAGAGTGAAAGGCAGACCTAAAGCACCAGAACTGCGGACATCATGTTTTTACTACGTTTTGTACTACTAAACTGATAATGCTATGGTAAAAAGTACAGAAGGAAGGAAGCGGTCTCAGTGCTTGGGGGTGGAATGCCAAGTGCCCTCATGGCGGGGAAACACGTACCTTTGTCTAAAAGCCTTTACCAAATAAGGACATTACGGTCTAGACACTAAAGGAACCACTAAGCATAGGTGCTTTACATAGTTACTTTTACATTACAGTGACTGCAGCCGACGGCGATGCTGCCGGTTGGCTCCTGACTGGGTGGTATGTCTCAGTGATTTCCCCTTTATTTTCCTGTTATCTTGGATTGTTTAACCAGAGTTGTCCCCCCAAACCCCCCCCCCCCCCCTAAAAAAAAAACAACCCCAGCCTGTTGAGTGAAAAAGGGAAAGAAGTGCACATAAAGCAGTAAAAAGCACTTTAGTGATTAAACAAAACACCACACTTCCGATTTTTTTTAATCACTCCGTGATTATCCCGTGAGAAGACCCAATTTATACCCCCCCCCCCCCCCCCCCCCCCCCCGCCCCCCATGCTTCGGCTTGATAAGTTGATTAAACACATATTTTTTGTCATCCTGCCGTTTGTTTTTTCAAAAAGTTGCAAAGATTTGAAACTTTTGGAAAGTTGCAATTAATTTCTACTGTTCTGTGAACCCGCTATGAGTTTCCTCTCGTTTTTCGCGCAGCAAATTAATAAAACAATGTGTGTTGTGGATTCGCCGCCATTGTATTAAGTGACTGAGCAGCTTACTTGATCGGTTATGTTCCATCAACGGCTACACCTAAAAAATAAAAACATGCAGGCACAAAAACCGATGTCCAAGATGGGCCAGCACTGCCCGCATTTATTTTGTGTGTGTGTGTGTGTGTGTGTGACGTAATTATGTCGGCACTTCCGCTTGGTCGAGTTTACTCTGCACGTGCTCCATTCGGCGAAGTACCCAAAAAACGAAAGAAATAGACATGTTTAACCCTAGCACCTAACCGCGGTAGCCTAGGGGTGCTCTAAACTTATTCAGGCTCAGTTGTGGTATTGTCCTGGGATTTAACCCACAAAAGCACGCAGACAAGCACACAGGCACACGCATGTCGCGTCACACTGACCCTAGCTCGCGCGGCTCGACACAAACACACACGGTTCGCCCCGTCCGCGTATAAAACGCTTTTGCACAAAGACATAAATCTGACAAAAACATACCTGTAAATCTCGCCAAAACTGCTACTGCTGCCTTTGTATTAACTTCAAAATGTTCAATCTAAATCCACAAGGATACATGCTGTCAGCCCCACCATGTCATATGACTGACTAAACTTGAGAAAGGCATCACGTGTTCAGTAAAAGCTGCACGAACAGCACGGGCCAAATGGAGCTGCCTCGGGTTGACCAGCCATAGGCGCCCGATATTTGGAGAAACTGATTGTTACAGGTATACAAGGTGCGGGAACTGTGTTGTCAACAGCAAAGAAGATTCGGTTCTTGCAAGCACCTGATGCTAGTTTGTGTCAGAGTTCTGACACCACTGAACAGAACTGCTTGCCTTTTTCTCTTTTCGCAGTTTTCACTGATCACTGTGGAACTTGATTTTTCAAAACCAGTGATTCAACTCATACAACTGACTCCACACACACACTGACACACACACTCACACACACACAAGCGCGCGCGCGCACACACACACACACTCACACTGAGACTAGAGAGAGAGAGAGAGAGAGAGACTGAGACAGAGACACTGAGAGCGACAGAGAGTATCAGGGCAATCAGGACTGAAGACTGAAAAGGATTTTCAGTAAGAAGAGCCAAGGTGTTCATGGAAGATTTTCAGTGTTTGCATTTACTTTGAAAACATTGATTTGATACTGAGTCAGTAGATCCCGGCACTGAGTAGACTCTCTACTCAGTCAACGGCCGTTCGGCCTCCAGTTCAGCCGGACGGCCACAAACACTACAGCAAGTCAGAGTTTCTGCGTGTAGTGTCAGTCTCAGTCTGGCCGGACCGTCGGCCGGACCGTGCTGCGGCCACTCCCGACTGAGGTGACTGTTATGTTTTTTGCTATTGTTAGTTAGACGTACAACATAATCAATAGAAGCCTTCTTGGAATTGATAGATGTTAGTATAACACCAGTTTGACTCGAACAGAAATGCCGCGGGTCGAACCTAAATCAGTTTAACTTGGGTGATTCTGTGTTGCATTTTCGCTTTTGGTTTGAGAACTTCTTGAAGAGACAGAGAGTGAAAGGCAGACCTAAAGCACCGGAACTGCGGACATCACTGTTTTTACTACGTTTTGTCAGTACCACTAAACTTGACTGATAATGCTATAGTAAAAAGTACAGAAGGAAGGAAGCGGTCTGCTTGGGGGTGCCGGAATGCCAAGTGTCCTCAGTCAACGCGGGGAAACGCGTACCTTTGTCTAAAAGCTTTTACCAAATAAGGACATTACGGTCTAGACACTAAAGGAACCACTAAGCATAGGCGCTTTACATAGTTACTTTTACTAGCTCTTGCAGTGACCGCGGCCGATGCAGCTGCCGGGCCGCCGGCTCAGTTGCGGCCGAGCTGCCGGTTGGCTGAGGAAACAAAAGTAGATCTAGTATCTGTCATGTTGGTATGCCCAGTAACACTCTAGCACTCTAGCTTGTCATGATGCCCCGCTGTAAATATTAATCCCAACACGATAATAATAGCCAAAGCTTCGGCCGAAATTGTGTGCCTTGATCATTTTGGTGTGTTCCAGTTTTTTGGGTTTTTTTTTTTTTTTTAAGGGAGGCTTCACTTGCAAAACGTGCAACAATCATCACGGCAGAACGATTTCGTTTTGGGCACTTTGAGCTATTCAGTTTATGAACCGTATTAAAATTGGTTTTTAATTTTTGTTCGAGAAAAACTGGTAACGCCTACAAGGACAAAGCAGTCTGTTCGGTCTCTGCGTATTTGCCCCAAGATACAAACCGATCCCAGCCAGCCGATCATATGATCATAATGGCGGCCAGTAGAAGGCGTGTTGCAGACGACGGACGACAAACATTGGGGAAAATTCGAAGAAACGTCACCAGAGGAACTGTCGAGAAACTGTTTGAAGAAGATAGTTTTGTCTTGGAATTGACAGATGTTAGTATAACACCAGTCATTTGAACAGAAATGCGGGTCGAGCCTAAATGTTGTTTAGCTTGGGTCATTGTTGCATTTTCGCTTTTGGTTTGAGAACTTGAAGAGACAGAGAGTGAAAGGCAGACCTAAATCACCGTACATCATGACGAACCTGAATGTTTTACATGGAGCGTGGTTGCGTTTGCCCTATTGGTTTGAGAATTTGAAAGACTGAAAGTACAAGATAGGCCTTAAAGCTCCGTCATGGCGAACAGAGCAAGAAGGCGTAAAGCTCAGGGGGTGACCCCTGCCCGCTCCCCCCTCTCCTTCTCCTTCCCCGGTAAGCAGAGTCCATGATGGCCAGGGGCCGTACCATTGAGGGCTTGCCCCTCACAGTTACCAAGCAAACCGGGGAAGTAGAGACCTAAAAACACCAATAGGGATTTTAAAATTGTGCACATTTGTTACGCAGTGGTGTTTTTGTTTGTTTTTGCTTTTGCATCAGGCCTCTCAAAGTGGCAGTGTAATGAAGGGGCATTTTTCAATGACATGATTGTGGCCACTAATTGGATGGAAGTAAAGATGAACTAAAATAGCAGAGATTAAAGTTCAGGGGGCTAGACTACTCAGTAAGCTTGGTTGCTGAAATCCCAGAGGTTACAGTGCAACTTCAGAAGGTTACAACAAGTACTAACTGTACCGGAGGAGATTTTACACACACAGAGAGTTACAGTGCAACTTCAAAGGGTTACAACCAGTGCTAACTGTACCGGAGACTACACACACACACACACACACACACACACACACACACACACACACACACACACACACACTCACACCCACACACACGCAGACACACACACACACATACGTACACACACATGGGTGAAACTGAGAGTCCATAACACTGACTCAACTGTGCAGCTGACATGCTGACCAGTAGTGTAATGTGTGTAGCTGAGTTTCAGTGCATCTGGGTTAAATCATATACATGTATACAGGTCATGCATTGGTTGGAAGTTTAGTGTGTCAGGCCTCATCTTAGTGCTTCAGATATATGCATGTTTGTGCATATTGATTAATTTAGCACTGTACCTTTACATTCAGTTTTTTTTTTTTAAACATACAGACCGAAAGACCATTGAATTAGAAACCATCTGTACCCATGAGGTCAATACTTTTCAAGAGCTTGGGTACACATAAAGTTCTATGAAAAGAAGCAAACTTGCTAAGCTGGTCTATGTTGCAGGTATTGTGTGAAGATGGGGTGGATGTTGCAGTCAAGACAGAGCTTCTTGCTGTGTTGGAACAGCACGGTTCAGACCAACTGAACACCAAATGGTAATGATCGTCAGTACACCTACATGAACTAATGCAGCACAACCCTGGCAGGAGACCACCCACCTAAGTTTTGAATTGATAACATTGGTGAATAGTGTGATGAGGATTTAATTTCTTTTTAAATTTTATTCCCACATCTGTAAATGAGTCTGTTCAAAACACTGCAGGGCATAGGGCAGGAAACTTGGAAGCCTGCTGCCAGTGACTCAGTAAGTGCTGTTTAGTGTCAAAGTCACTGCGCAACCTATAACACTTTTTTTTAACTCCCATTTTCCCCTTCCAAGTTACCTTTTTACTTAATGCTAGAATATAGATGATTCTGTGTTGGCATTCTTCCAAAAATGAAAGCTGAATTTCCCGTAAAAAATCCTGGTAGGAGTGACATAGTAATGAAATACACACACACACATCCATCCATGCCTTTCTGTGCAGCACCCCCCACCCCCCAACCCCCGGCACACCTCCCCCCACCACCCACCCCCACCCCTGGACATGCACACAGAAAAGAAATCTGAATTTTCCAGAAGAATAATTCCCAGCTGGGCTGATAAGGTATCACACACACACACACATTCCAAATGAAAAGCGGTAAAGATTGAGATATAAATAAAGATTTTCTGTCACAGTGCAGAGAAGGTGACAGCGAGGTTGCTGGATGTTCTGCGTGAATGTCAGGGCCGCAGTGAATGTCCACGGCTCGTGGTTCAGCTTATGCTGACGCTCACCTCACTCCTCATTCAGAAAGACATGCTGGTAGGTTCAGAAATGGATTCCATCGTGATTGGTTTCAGTTAACATGTTGCACGGGGAGAGAACTCTGCTAAAACACTATGTGGCTATGTTTTGAGTCCCTTGCCAGAAATTCAGGTCATCTTACATCCTGTTTGTGTGTGTGTGTGTGTTGTGTACATGTGTGTGTGTGTGTTTCATTATGCTTTGTATGATTATGTTTATTAATAGCTTTTGCTTGTTTATATACCGCTGTTTTGTATGTGGGTATTTGCACATTGCATGTTTTTCTTTAATTAAGTTGTGGAGCACTTTGAGTCTCTGCAATCACTCTATTAATTCCCTATTATTTTTACTATGGCTGGTGCAGCTGCCAGAACAGCTTGGTCTAAACCTGCTTGTGTGTGTAACTGTGTGGTTGCATTGGTCTTAACAAATCAGTTGATGGGGAGTATATATTAATACTTTGCCAAGCCATTTGCTGATTATGATCTTCATGTATTGGTACATCTTTTTTTGGGATGTGTAGAAGACAGAGCTGTGTGGATCCCTGGTGACCCAGCTGTGGGAGATTGTGGTCCAAGTAAATGATGTGGCAACGCGCCGACTGAGGGGGAATGCTTGTCAGTGTCTGCGGCAGCTGGAAATCTGGAGTCCGGTAAGATTTGTGTGTGTGTAGCTCATCTTCATCTTCATTTTCTATTTTTTCTATTTTTTGCTGTCCCATCATCTGTGCCGACCTCAGAAGCACTGCTCCTATGCCGCTTGTCGGCCCCACCCCCAGAGCCCAGTAAGAGTTTTGTGTGCAGCTCATCTTCATCTTCATGCTGTTCCACCTGAGCTTCCCCTACTAAAATAGGATGAAATGTTTTGGTATTAAAATTATTTTACTGTTTGTCACTGGCTTTAGCTTCTTCTTCTTCTTCAGTGTTTGATGACTGGCATCAGAAAATGGAAGACAGAATATTAAATTGAGTGTTCTGAGTCACCGACACCAACACAAAGTGCAGGCAGTGAACTTTTAATCTGATACTGATATATCAAGACTGTGCAAAGAGCTGAGTAGAATGCGCTGAAATTCAGGTCAGTGCTCCAGTGCACATTGATCATGCATGGTTTTTGATCACTGAGTGGTTGTACTGAATTGTGCCTGTCTTGCAGGGATTGCTGTCTCGCTACAAGGACCGGCTGGTGCAAACTACGCGAGAAGAACGCACACACGTGTTTCAAGACTATGCCACACTTCTCTCCACTGTTCTTACCAACCTGTCCCAGTCCACCACTAGGGGGGACAACTCTCAGCCAGACAGCATTTCCGCAGAGGAAGTTGTTCCAACATTGTCGTTCTTGATGGATAATGCCTTTCTCTTCACTCCATCGGGTCTGTGGCCAATTGTGGTGTCAGTGATGGAACTGGTGAAAACAGCAGTCCATGTGGCACCATCGGTAGGTTCCAGATGGCCCTGATATCTTTTCTGTATATATAGAAAAAAGAAATCTTTGAACCAAACATCCCTTAGGAATAAATTTAAGATAATGTCATTGTAGCTTTTACAGATCTGGGGCTGTAGGTGTACATACCTGGTCATCAATTGTGCACTTGAATTGTGAACGTCAACATATATCATGCATGACTAAATGGAACTGCTTGAGCTGCAACCTTTGAACAGTAAGCACGGAAGGTTTGCTCCAATAAACTTTAAGATTTCTTGCAAACAAGAGGCACTAAATTGCTACTAAATGTGTGAATTTTGGCACAGAGTTACATTTTGCTGCTGGCATATTTTGCCTGTACCACTTTTTCATCCAGGCAATTTTTCATTTTATGTTTGTTTTGCAGAATCAGTATTAAGTCATTGATGCTGTGATGTTTGAGGTGTGTTTGTGTGTCAGATCTTCAAGCCACTCATGCTGCAAAACCTGGCCAGTCTGGATCCTTGCATGCTGCACATTGTTCTCTTCGTCCAGGTCAGTGCTTGCCGAACAAGGCCGCAAATTCTTTTCTCCATCCCCTTTCAGTTCTTTCAACAGAAGGAGTTCCATTAAACATCTGAGGTTGTTTTCCCTGCCAACAGAAAGAGCCCTCTGTAAACAGTTATTCATATTTTCCATTCCATGTCTTCTTTTTCCTTTAACAGAAAGAGCCATTTTAAACCTCTGTTGCTTTTTTCCCTGCCAACAGAAAGAGCCTTCTGTAAACATTTCTTCATATTTTCCATTCCTCGTCTTCTTTTTCCTTCAACAGAAAGAGCCCCATGAAACCTCTCTCGCTATTTTCACTGCCAGCAGAAAGAGTTCTCCTTAGACCTTTCTTCTTGTTTTCGACTCCAACAGAAAAAGTTTCTCTTCGACCTTAATTATTTTGACCTGCAGCAGAAAAAGTTTTCATTATACCTAAATTATTATTTTCCTCTTCAACAGGAAGAGTTCCTGTAAAACCTTAATTATTATTTTCCCATCCAATAGAAAGAGTTCCCCTTAAACCTTAATTATTATTTTCTCCTCCTACATACAGAGTTCCCCGTAAACTTGAATTACTATTTTCCCCTCCAGTTACCAATAGAAAGAGTTCCCCTTAAACTTGATTAGTTTCCCCTCCAACAGAAAGATTCCCCCTAAACCGTAATTTTTATTTTCCCCTCCAACAGAAAGAGTTCCAAGGGGAAATTTTGACAGCAGAGGAAGAGCGCCTGTTGTTGCAGAGACTGGCATCAGCAGTCAACCTCTTGACCCTTCACCCGGCCCAGCGACTGTTGATGCTGCAGTGGGTCAAAGCTTATTTACAGGTACTGGTCAGCTTATTGGGACTGGGTCAGAACTTGCTTACAGGTACAACTGAAATAGATCAGTTTACTGGTCAGCTTATTTGGACTGGGTCAGAACTTGCTTACAGGTACAACTGAAATAGATCAGTTTACTGGTCAGCTTATTGGGACTGGGTCAGAACTTGCTTACAGGTACAACTGAAATAGATCAGTTTACTGGTCAGCTTATCGGGACTGGGTCAGAACTTGCTTACAGGTACAACTGAAATAGATCAGTTTACTGACAATGGATCATGGCTAACTACAGGTACCACTGATATCTATAGATCATGAAAAATGTTTGAGAATTTTCTGGATAAATGTCATGAGTCAGAAAATTCTGAAGCATTTTTCATTAATAGTTAGGCTTTTTTCTTGCTCTGATAGAATCATAATGGTTGACTGGGTGTAAAACACCAAGTTACTTACTAGGCTTTTTTGTTTGGCTCTTGTTGAGCACCTGGGAGATGATAGGTGGTACATGGTACGTGCAGCTTGCTGCCATATGGCACTGGTATTTGCCATTATCTGATTATGTATTTATATAATGTGTTTAAATTTTTGTATTGTTTATGTCCATTCCTTTTTTATATTTTTCCTTAATCTGGTTTCACCAAATGATGGAATAGTCAACGATACCGGCATGTCTTAGCCTTATGTGCTCTTTTAACAGGGTAATATTGAAGGGACTAAGTCATTGAAAATTTGTGTTTAATATTTGTGGATATAAACTTTGTATTTTTTGTTTTGTTTTATGCTTGTGTAGGGATCATTTTTGTGGACTGACTTGATAAAGGGTTTATGTATGGGAAGAGTTTTGAAGTGTGCATTTGCTTATGACGGAGTTTGATTGTCCTGAGGTGACCCTGTGTGGTTGACCGGACATTAAAACCAAGTTACTAACTAACTGACTAACTCCACTTGCAGCAAAGCGGTGATGAGGTGGTGCTGGACTGCCAGGCAATGGCCAGGCTGCAGCGTGTTCTTCACCCAAGTGTGTTTGACAGTCTGGACATCCACATTGACAAGCTTAATGTCCTCACACACAGCTATGCCAAAGACCAAGATCAGAGTGAGTTGATTTGTCAAGTAAATTGTGTGTATGGCAGTTTTGACATTCTCATGGGCAGTTTGAATGTGCTGAACTGCAGTTTACAGCTACACAAAAGCTCAAGATCTGAGCAAGTTGATTTGTCAGAAAGAAACCAGTGGGGGACTGGGAGAGGGGGACACTGGGAGATTCAGTATAAGGATTTGTGTGATTTGTAAAACATTTGAATACTAGTGTAAAATATTGCTGTTTGTGAGATTTGTAAAACATTTGAATACTAGTGCAAAATATTGCTATTTGTGAGATTTGAGAAACATTTGAATACTACTTACTAGTAGTATAAGATATTGCTATTTGTGAGATTTGAAAAACATTTGAATACTAGTGTAAAATATTGCTCTTTGTGAGATTTGAAAAACATTTGAATACTAGTATAAAATATTGCTATTTGTGAGATTTGAAAAACATTTGAATCCTAGTGTAAAATACTGCTATTGCTTTGATACAGATGCTCAGAAATAAGGGGACCTTAAGGTCTATTTTTGTGGTTGCAGATTTGCTGAAAGATATTCACTACCTTAAGCGTGTTGCCCTGACAACTGGGAATGAAGTGGCCACAGTGGGGCTGTACAGAGTTCTGTTTGCTGCCTACACCCACCACCAGACACAGCCAGTGTCCAATGTGGTCATCAAGTATGTGACAACATGCCTATGGTCAAATGTAGCTATTACTGTGTATACCCTCCATCCTACCCACCCCACAAAATGCTCTCACGCACACACACACACACACATGCATGCATGCATACATATGCTCACACATGCACACCACACATACACACAGAGACACATGCACGCATGCAAACACACACACACACACACACACATGCATACATATGCACACACACAAACACACACACACATACACACACACACACACACACACACACACATGCACATACATATACATATACATGTACACACCACACCACAACACACCACAACACACACACACACACACACACACACACACACACACACACACACACACACACACACACACACACACACACACACACACACACAGTGGACTGCAGTGTGAATGAAGTAACCAGGTGGTGTGCTGTTTGTCAGGATCACTCAGGACCTGGTGGTGGACTACCCCCATCTCATCCCCCTCATCCTGGACTTCCTGCTGGCCATCAAGGAGAGGCTGACTGACAGGTTTGCTTTGACCCTAAGCCTGCTCTGAACATACCACAGAGTCTTTAACCCTAAGCCTGCTCTGAACATACCACAGAGTCTTTAACCCTAAGCCTGCTCTTAGCATACCACAGAGTACCTTCTTCTGACGTAGAGTGACCACCTTCGTCATATTGAAGATTATGATTACCCCTGGCAGAGTAGCTTCAACCACATCTCCAAGACAGTGCCAAGGTTTTTCTTTGGCAAAGTTACAGTGCATGTCAGATTGTGCAAAGTCTTGGCCATGTAGCCAAAGCTGACTGCTGATTGGCTAGTCAGTGATTACCAGCTGTGACTGGGTTGTCGGCCATTGTTTACTGCATTGCGTCCCAACCTGCGGTCAAAGGAAGACAAAACTGCTGCCACTGAGAATAAAAAGACTGAAGTTTGAGTTACCAAGTTGGAGCATTAGCAGATGCTGTGGGACCCCTCTGATCACAGCTGTGAGAATAGAAACAAAAGAAGGGCTGTGTTTCTGTAGCAAATTGCTGAAGATTAGTACATGGATAGCATGCTGTTTGTTGTTGAGAACTGAAGTGACCAAAGACATGGTCTCCAAGTAGCCTGTCATTAAGTCAGTGAAGTATATGTAGAACAGCCTTTATTTGGGAAGGGAAGCTCAGTGACAGGGATAAGGTACTGACAAAACAAACCTGCAAGTATATTACTGAATACCTAAATGCACTTTTGCAGTTTGGACTTTCTGTGTTATAATCCCCCAAACCCCCCACAACAAAAAAGAAAAACAAAAAGGTATGATGCGGGGTAGGGTGGTGGTGGTATATTGGAATTACCTCATTTAAGTGATGTTGTTTGTGATTTAGCTTTCATTATAGTGATGGGAGAGAGGTGGCAGTGTTGTTTGCATGCAAGTTTTCAAAGCTAATAAGCACTAGTCACATGCTGTGATCATAAAACAGAGCTCTGGAAGATATGTAAAATTAAGTCAACATGCAGGAATACAACATGGTAAAACTGAGCCAACTGAAGACTGTACTGCAACATCCATTGGACAATATCTTAATTCTGGTCATGTAAATTTTCAACAACAAAGATGGTTCATTTTCTTCTGGGCCAAAACTAAACCAGCTGACAGCTAGGTGATTTCATTTCTTTCACCATTTGTAGATTAACCATCTGTTACATGAAAAGTGGGTCTACCTTGAAACTGTACATAGGTTTTGTATTGTCCTGTTAAAATAAGCATCTGTTTAAGTCTCTTAGTTTTATCTTTATATACAGTATAAAATATAAAAAAGGAAATTTAGATATTTAGTGATACATTTGCTAGTTGCTGTTGTCAGTATTATAATGGATATGTATATATTTGTACGTTTTCAGTTTGATGGTAATGCTCTAGAACTTGCAAAGCTTGCTGTCTAGACCTATTGCGGATTCCTTTGTTGTAGTGCATACAAAGGGAAGTAAAAAGTGGCAGTAGAGAAGACGAGTGGGTGTAGGTTTATTATTGTGAGATACTTTGTTGCAGCTGCGTGTACCTGGCCACGCTGTCATCGCTCCACAGCCAGGTGTTGAATGCCAGGCAGGTGGAGGTGCTGATGCAGTTCCGCTTCTACCTCCAGGTGTTGAGTGTGTCTGCCAAGCAACCTGACATACAACAACAGGTGGGGTGGGAAGGTGTGGAGGCTGTGGGAGTTAGAAAGTTAGTGACTTGGTTTTGTGATGTCCTGTTGGCCATATAGGGTCATCTTTAATTTCCCACTGGGATTAATAAAGTATATTGTTACTGTTATCTTGGAACTGGCTGCTAGAGTTTGTTAGTAATTTAGTACAAGGATTATTTTTTTCATACCTGCCAACCACATAGGCTCATCTTAGTACTGGCTGCTATAGTTTATTAGTAATTTAGTACCAGGATTTTTTTTTCATACCTGCCAACCACATAGGCTCATCTCAGCACTGGCTGCTAGAGTTTGTTAGCAATTTAGTACCAGGATTGTGTTTCATACCTGCCAATCGCATAGGCTCATCTCAGTACTGGCTGCTAGAGTTTGTTAGGCATTTAGTACCAGGATTTTCAGTTTCCTGTCAGTCACAAAGGGTTATCTCAGGACTGGCTGCCAGAGCTAGTTTAACTGAGTTAGTAATTGGAATCTTGAAGTCCTATCAACCACAAAGGGTTATCTTAGGACTGGCTGTTATGGCTAGTTTAACAAAGTCAATAATTGGAATCTTAAAGTCTTATAAACCACATAGGGTTATCTCAGGACTGGCTGCAACAGTGCTTTGTCTCACCTGACATCCAGCGGCTAATGCAGCACATCATCTTCTTAGCTCTTCTGTTTTCATTTTGTGTTTTCGTTACAACACTTAGATCCTTGCTGGTGGATGTTTCAGAAAACGATCCAGTTTTTGCTGCGCCTCGTGCGCTATGCAGAGGACTACGGTGTGTGCGAGTGGGAACTGGGCTGTGCCGTGCTGACCATCTGCAGGAACCTCCTTCTGCACCACTGTTCTCACTACCTGTACTATGGTGAGTCCTGCTGCACCACTGTTCTCACTACCTGTACCATGGTGAGCCACTGTTCTCACTACCTGTACTATGGTGAGTCCTGCTGCACCACTGTTCTCATTACCTGTACTATGGTGAGTCCTTCTGCACCACTGTTCTCACTACCTGTACTATGGTGAGTCCTTCTGCACCACTGTTCTCACTACCTGTACTATGGTGAGTCCTGCTGCACCACTGTTCTCACTACCTGTACCATGGTGAGCCACTGTTCTCACTACCTGTACTATGGTGAGTCCTGTGCACCACTGTTCTCACTACCTGTACTATGGTGAGTCCTTCTGCACCACTGTTCTCACTACCTGTACTATGGTGAGTCCTTTGCACCGCTGTTCTCACTACCTGTACTATGGTGAGTCCTGCTGCACCACTGTTCTCACTACCTGTACTATGGTGAGTCATGCACCGCTGTTCTCACTACCTGTACTATGGTGAGTCCTGTTGCACCACTGTTCTCACTACCTGTACCATGGTGAGCCACTGTTCTCACTACCTGTACTATGGTGAGTCCTGCTGCACCACTGTTCTCACTACCTGTACTATGGTGAGCCACTGTTTTCACCACCTGTACTGTGGTGATTCCTTCTGCACCACTCTTCTCACAACCTGTACTATGGTGAGTCCTGCTGCGCTCCTGTTCTCACTACCTGTACTATGGTGAGTCCTTGTGCACTGCTGTTCTCACTACCTGTACTATGGTGAGTCCTGCTGCACCACTGTTCTCACTACCTGTACTATGGTGAGTCCTGCGCCACTGTTCTCACTACCTGTACTATGGTGAGTCCTTGTGCACCGCTGTTCTCACTACCTGTACTGTGGTGAGTCCTTGTGCACCGCTGTTCTCACTACCTGTACTATGGTGAGTCCTGCTGCACCACTGTTCTCTCTACCTGTACTATGGTAAGTCCTGCACCACTGTTCTCACTACCTGTACTACAGTAGGTCGTTCTGCACCACTGTTCTCACTATCTGTACTATGGTGAGTCCAGCTGCACCACTGTTCTCACTACCTGTACTATGGTGAGTCCGGCTGCACCACTGTTCTCACTACCTGTACTATGGTGAGTCCAGCTGCGCCCCTGTTCTCACTACCTGTACTATGGTGAGTCATGCACCACTGTTCTCACTACCTGTACTATAGTGAATCATGCACCACTGTTCTCACCACCTGTACTATGGTGAGTCCTTCTGCATCACTGTTCTCACTCCCTGCATTATGGTGAGTCCTGCTACACCACTGTTCTCACTACCATTTTTGCTATGGCAGGTGAGTTCTACACCACTGTTCTGATTCAGATGGTACCACTCTCTGCACTGCCGCTGCTCTGCTATGATGAATCCTGTGGCACTACTAGTCACTCTCCCATTACCATGTACATGCATGCGCACATATTATGGGCACATGTTCACACACACACATACATGCACACAAATGCTTGCACACACAAGGACACAAAAAGACCAACGTCCTTTATGGTGGGTGATCCCAGCTCCAATCTTTGTCAGTGGTGGTGGTAAACTATTCGCCTGTCAAGTATAATAAGTTAGACACAAGCATATTTCAGTCATCTGACTTGAATACTTAGTTTCCCATTCTGTACATGGTTTGCAGATCTGGGAGAGCTTCTGTTTGAGATGCAGTCATGCTTCACTGATTGCGACATTCGTAACAGGGCACGACTCTTCTATGCTTTGCTGGCTGGAGCATCTGATGAAAAAGTAGGTAGTCCTTTATGTTTCTTCTTATCTGTTTCCTGACCTTTTTGTTGTTGTTGTTGTTTTTGGTGGGGGCGGGTTGCAACACTAGAGGTGAGTAAATCAGTAACTTGGTGTTTTTTGCCCAGTCAACTGGTATGATTATATCAGTGTGAACAGCACAAGAAAAAGCTAATATATTATTGCAGGGGTTATAAAAGACAAGTAAATAAGCCTTTTGGCGTGGCTTGCTTGATACAATGTGGTAGACTGATCTTGTCTACCTCCTAGCCACACCCCCACCACACCCCCATGATTATTTTTAATATTTGTTCAGTTTTAATGGGTATGCAGCTATCTCTGTGAGGTGCAGAGGTCTAAGTTGGGTGTGCAGCTGCATGAGGTCCCGGGGTCTCTGTTTTAATGGTTGTGCAGCTGTGTGTGTGTCAGGGTTTGAGTTTCAGTGGGTCTGCAGCTGTGTGTGTGTCAGGGTTTGAGTTCCAGTGGGTCTGCAGCTGTGTGAAGTGTCAGGGTTTGAGTTTCAGTGGGTCTGCAGCTGTGTGAAGTGTCAGGGTTTGAGTTTTAGTGGGTGTGCAGCTGTGTGAAGTGTCAGGGTTTCATTTTTAATTGGCATACAGCTCTGTGAAGTTTCAGGGTATTAGTTTTAATGGGTGTGCAGCTCTTTGAAGTTTCAGGGTTTTATTTTTAATGGGCATGCAGTTCTGTGAAGTTTCTGGGTTTCAGTTTTAATGGGGGTACAGCTGTGTGATTTTTTATATATATAATTTTTTGTGCAGCTGTGTGAAGTTCGGGGTCTGCATTTACATGGGTGTGCAGCTATATGCACAGGGTACGGAGGTCTAAGTTTTTATTGTTGTGCAGATGCGTGAGGTGCTGGGGTCAAAGCTGCTGAAAGGAGTTGTTCTGAGCCAGAACATCACCAACATTTTGACAGGTAGGTTTTTGACTGTATGTACCAGTATATACAGTCATGTGGGTGTGTGTGGGTGTGTGTGTGTGTGCTTAGAATAGTCTCTAGCGACAAGATTTTGCGCTTTAAAAATACTTTAAATGTTTATTAATTATTAAAATCAGCATACAGACCTTTATTGTGCGTAAAGAGTTGCCATTGGTCACCGTCAGCCTTGAATTTCTCTGTAAAAGAGTTCTTATAAGTCTGCATGAGACTATTTTTGTTTTCACTAGTTGCGAATTGTTTCACTTTTATTATGAGAAGAAAAGGAGAAAATTGTGTTGAATCATATGTGAGTGATGACAGAAAAATGATACATGTATGAGTGATGACAGAAAAATGATACATGCATGAGTGATGACAGAAAAATGGTACATGTAGAAAAATGATACATGTATGATTGATGACAGAAAAATGATACATGTATGAGTGATGACAGAAAAATGGTACTTGTATGAGTGATGACAGATAAGTGATACATGTATGAGTGATGACAGAAAAATGATGCATGTATGAGTGATGACAGAAAAATTATGTATGAGTGATGACAGAAAAATGATACATGTATGAGTGATGACAAAAATTGATACATGTATGAGTGATGACAGAAAAATGATACATGTATGAGTGATGACAAAAATTGATACATGTATGAGTGATGACGGAAGAAAAATGATACATGTATGAGTGATGACAAAAATTGATACATGTATGAGTGATGACAGAAAAATGATACATGTATGAGTGATGACAAAAATTGATACATGTATGAGTGTTGACAGAAAAATGATGCATGTATGAGTGATGACAGAAAAATTATGTATGAGTGATGACAGAAAAATGATACATGTATGAGTGATGACAGAAAAATGATACATGTATGAGTGATGACAGAAAAATGATACATGTATGAGTGATGACAAAAATTGATACATGTATGAGTGATGACAGAAAAATTATACATGTATGAGTGATGACAGAAAAATTATACATGTATGAGTGATGACAAAAATTATGTATGAGTGATGACAAAAATTGATACATGTATGAGCTATTTTTGATGACAGAAAAATGATACATGTATGAGTGATGACAGAAAAATGATACATGTATGAGTGATGACAGAAAAATGATACATGTATGAGTGATGCCAAAAATTGATACTGTATGAGTGATGCCAAAAATTGATACATGTATGAGTGATGACAGAAAAATGATGCATGTATGAGTGATGACAGAAAAATGATCTGTATGAGTGATGACAGAAAAATGATACATGTATGAGTGATGACAGAAAATGATACATGTATGAGTGATGACAGAAAAATGATACATGTATGAGTGATGACAAAAATTATACATGTATGAGTGATGACAGAAAAGTGATACATGTATGAGTGATGACAAAAATTGATACATGTATGAGTGATGCCAAAAATTGATACATGTATGAGTGATGGCAGAAAAATGATACATGTATGAGTGATGACAGAAAAATGATACATGTATGAGTGATGACAGAAAAATGATACATGTATGAGTGATGACAGAAAAATGATACATGTATGAGTGATGACAAAAATTGATACATGTATGAGTGATGACAGAAAAATGATACATGTATGAGTGATGACAGAAAAATGATACATGTATGAGTGATGACAGAAAAATGATACATGTATGAGTGATGCACAAAAATTGATACATGTATGAGTGATGACAAAAATTGATACATGTATGAGTGATGACAGAAAAATGATACATGTATGAGTGATGACAAAAAATGATACATGTATGAGTGATGACAAAAATTGATACATGTATGAGTGATGACAGAAAATTGATACATGTATGAGTGATGACAAAAATTGATACATGTATGAGTGATGACAAAAATTGATACATGTATGAGTGATGCAAAAAATTGATACATGTATGAGTGATGACAGAAAAATGATACATGTATGAGTGATGACAGAAAAATGATACATGTATGAGTGATGACAAAAATTATGTATGAGTGATGACAAAAATTGATACATGTATGAGTGATGACAGAAAAATGATACATGTATGAGTGATGACAGAAAAATGATACATGTATGAGTGATGACAAAAATTGATACATGTATGAGTGATGACAAAAATGATACATGTATGAGTGATGACAGAAAAATTGATACATGTATGAGTGATGACAGAAAAATGATACATGTATGAGTGATGACAAAAATTGATACATGTATGAGTGATGACAGAAAAATGATACATGTATGAGTGATGACAAAAATTGATACATGTATGAGTGATGCCAAAAATTGATACATGTATGAGTGATGCATGAAAAATTAGATACATGTATGAGTGATGACAGAAATTGATACATGTATGAGTGATGACAGAAAAATGATACATGTATGAGTGATGACAGAAAAATGATACATGTATGAGTGATGACAAAAATTGATACATGTATGAGTGATGACAGAAAAATGATACATGTATGAGTGATGACAAAAATTGATACATGTATGAGTGATGACAGAAAAATGATACATGTATGAGTGATGACAAAAATTGATACATGTATGAGTGATGACAAAAAATGATACATGTATGAGTGATGACAAAAATTGATACATGTATGAGTGATGACAAAAAAATGATACATGTATGAGTGATGACAAAAATTGATACACGTATGAGTGATGCCAAAAATTGATACATGTATGAAATATGTTTTCAGGGTCTGTGCTGAACATGAGCAAGGCAGAGATCATTCACGCTGACATCACTGGTTTGCTCTGGCAAAAGTATGTGCTGCTTTTCTTCTTGTTATCTTCTTTTCTTTTTTCTTCTTCTCTATTTGCCCCCATCAGAAAACATTTATGTTGCTTTTTGGTTGGTCAAATGATCCTTGACATTCTGTGATGCATTGACGATCAACGCAGAGAGTATAATGGTAACATAAATTCACCTTTGAATGCAAGCTTTTGGTCTTTCCCATGTTACCTGAAGCAAGATGGACAGTCTGTTTGATGGTCACCATGTTTTTCTGTGTTACCTGAAGCAAGATGGACAGTCTGTTTGATGATCACTATTAGTTTTTCTGTGGCTTTTGCCCATGGCAGGAACTTAAATGGTGTGTGACATATGTCAGTGAGACTGATTTTGTCTTTTTTGTTGGATACAGGTTGTCGGCAACACCAGTATTTACATCACTGGAATGCCCATCTGAAATCGTCAGCGTTCCAGACGTAAAGGGTGAGTGTCTGAGGTGCAGGGCTGGATCATGGTGACTTTGATGTCAAATGGAATTGGTGCTGACAGTGACTTTAATGTGAAATGGAATGGGTGTTGACAGTGACTTTGATGTGAAATGGAATGGGTGTTGACAGTGACTTTGATATGGAATGGGTGTTGACAGTGACTTTGATGTGAAATGCAGCTGGTGTTGACAGTGACTTTGATGTGAAATGGAATGGGTGTTGACAGTGACTGATGTGAAATGGAATGGGTGTTGACAGTGTCCCAAATGACAAATGGAAAGGGTGTTGACGATGACTGATGTGAAATGGAATGGGTGTTGACAGTGACTTTGATGTGAAATGGAATGGGTGTTGACAGTGACTTTGATGTGAAATAGAATGGGTGTTGACAGTGACTTTGATGTGAAATGGAATGGGTGTTGACAGTGACTTTGATGTGAAATGGAATGGGTGTTGACAGTGACTTTGATGTGAAATGGAATGGGTGTTGACATCAGCTTACTTGCTAAGCTTTCTCATACTCTTCTGCTGTTACTTTTGGCAATGCGAACTTGATGTAATCAGGCATTTGGTCCAAAAAACAAAGTGACATAATTTTCTGATTAGCATTTGGTAGAGGGTGTTGTTGTTGTTGTTGGAGGGGAGGAGAGGGTACTTGTTTAGTGTTTTTGTTTTTCAACATTGGTCATGAGAGAGTGACAGAAAACTGACAATGTTGTTTTCATTTTTTTGTGTTTTCTTTCTCCCCGTCCCCATTTTTAAATATATTTTTTTAATGTTTTATTTTTTAATTTAGCACAGTTTTATGCATCACATGCACAGAGTTGTTGGCAACTGGCCCAAACTATCAGACTGTTTTCCATAATTTCAGGACGACTGGAGAGTTACTACAGGCACTTGATGCATCTTGACACACAGCTTGTCTATCAGTTTAGGCTGTCACTGGTAGGTGACATTGTTTTTATTTTGCTTTTAAACACTTTTTTTGTTTTGTTTGTTCTTCTTGTGCTTATGCATATGTGTGTGTGCGTTTGTGTGTGTGTGTGTGTGTGTAAGCATGTGTGTGTGGGCAGGGGCGGGGGATATGAGCATGTATGTGTGTAATTGTTTGTGTAAGTGTGTGCATGTGTGTGTCTGTCTGTGCATATGATATTGTATCAGTAATGTAGGAAGCTGAATGTTGTTTCTTATTTATATCGTGAGGAATGTGATGGCTGACTGTGCATTTCATATTGTTTCAGAGTGAAGCTTCAGAGTATGAAGTGTTGAGTGCTCTCAGTGTTCGGCTAAGCTCCTCAACAGATTCATTCTTACCTGTTCCAGGTACTGTCTCTCACTCTCTCTCTCTCTCTCTCTCTCTCTCTCTCTGTTTCAATAAAAATGATAATAACAGTATTTCTGAATTGCAAAATCTTGTGCAGAGTCTGTTCTAAGGGCATATGTGCATACATGCATGCACACACACATGCATGCTTGCACGTGCACACACACACACACACACACACACACACAGGCACTTGCACACACAAGTATATACACTGTACACAATTTACAACAAACTTGAAAACAATAGACAGGATGATGGCAGAGGCAGGCAGCAGCATGGAGTGGAAAACAGTGGGTCTGTTGTTTAGGAGAAAGAAAATAGAAATGTCTCGAGGTTAGATTTGAAAGTTTCTGGAGTTTCTGTTGGAGAGGAAGGGGAATGTCATTCCATGTTGGGGGCCCTAAGATGGAAAAGACATGATAACCAGAAGTGGAAAGTCTGATACAAGGAATCTGGAGGTCTTGTTCTTGCACCCAGCCTGTCTCTGTCTCTCTCAGTTTTTGTTTTTCTCATGGATTTTGCCAGGATGAAGGGATGAAATAACAGGATGTGACGGGTACCTGACCTGTTAGAGCATAAACTCTTGTTGGAGTCTTTGTTGTCAGTTTTATATAATGTCTGTTCTCCTTTACTTTTGAATGATTTTCAGTTTATTCCACTCGCCCAGCAAGATGAAGTAGACAATTGAATGCATGATTTAGACTTTTCTTAGAAACTGAAGATTGATGTCATACATGTTCTATTACTTTAGAGTGGGAAATACCTTGAACATTCATCCATGTTTTCCTGTTTTGATATCTTTGTTCTTTTGCCTGTGTTTCAGATATTCACCTGATTTCTCTGTCAAAATATGGTGAGCTTGCTTTTCTTCTGCATGGCTACTGTAGATATATATAGACAGACAGGTCACTCAACAGGCTCTCACTCTCAGTTTAATTGTGTGGATGAATTGTGAGTGTTATATGTGCATGCTTGTGTGCTTGTGTGTGCGTCACAGCAAGTGTGTGTGTGTGTGTGCTTGTGTGTGTGTGTGTGTGTGTGTGTCACAGCAAGTGTGTGCATGTGCATGCCAGTGTGTGTGTGTGTGTGTGTGTGTTTGCGCACTGCAAGTGATTGCTCAAAAGGTTGCTGCCTGATCTGTACAACTGGAAGTTGTAGGACACAGGTTTGCCTTGCTCCAGCAGTCATGGCTGTGGTCACAGTCTGTGTAATGTGACCTGCCAAATTTTGTGTCTGAAATTCTTGTGTCACCACATGGCTTGCCACCATTTACACTGGGGCCGTGTGCACTTAGACTGGATCACAACTGAGATTTGGGGCTCATCCTAGTGGCAGAGATACAGAGTATTATAAAACTACAGTTTTCCCTAGTACACCCAAAATGACAAAAACCTGAGATCGCAAGATGTGCCCATGTTAGCAGCCACAATTTTTCCAAAAGGTGTCTTTCACAAACTGGTGGCATCATTTTCATAGATGGTTTGAAGAAAAAAATATAATGTTACCAAAGGCACTGTGGTGCAGTGTGATATAAAACATGAAGTTTGTCTAATCTGAATACCCAGTACATGTAGTCTTTTTGTTGTTGTTTGTTTGGTCCCATGGTCAGAGTACTTCTTCTTCTTCTTCGTGTCTTCACTCTGTCAGAGTGTTGCAAGTCCTGCAGTGATGTGTATTTAAAGGGTGGTCATGGTCAGTGTCTTGGGGTTATTAAAACCGTAATAGTTATTCATTGTTGGACTGAATTGAGGTTTTGTGTGTGTTCCAGGGAGTAAAGAGGTGGGCATCAAGCTGATTCCCAAATATCCCCAGCCTTCCGTCTTCCACATTCAGTAAGTCTAGGCAAAAACCCAAGCAAAAAAATAATTTCTTTGTCGAAAGTGTGTGTGTGTGTGTGTGTGTGTCTGTGTCTATGTTTATGCATGTGTGTGTGTACATCTTGCATGTAGTTTGAGCCCTTACTGATGTGTGTATTATGTGTTGGCTGTTTGTTGAATTGCAGATAACATTATCTGAATGTACATTATGTGCGTTATAGTATGTTTGTTTGTCCCTTTGAGCTGTGAGGTGGACACTTTACAAATTTCCTTTATTATTATTATTAGTAGTAGTAGTAGTAGTCGTAGTAAAACTTGGCCACAAATCGTGTCTTTAACATTTGGTAGAAGTTGACCGAAACTACGCAGTAGTATTTTCTTTACTCTGAAGTCAGGGCCAAAAGTATTTATTATCAACGTGCAGTAGGTCTCAGCAAAAAATGCACTGTCAGTTGGTAATTGGATTTTAGCACCTGTTAACTGCATGGGGTCATCTTAGCACCAATATAAAATAAGCATCTTCTACATTTGTTAAGTCTTGCAAACATACATGTTTTCAACAGTTTGTGAATCTGTCTTTGTTCATGATTTGGAGATATCCCAAACTTCGAGGAACTGACTCTACAGAGAGTTTGGAGATATCCCAAACTTCGAGGAACTGACTCTACAGAGAGTTTGGGCCAAAATACACGTCTTCAACATTTAATAATAATAATAATGAGATATTTCACGAGTGAATTTGCTAGCAGCAGTAGGTTTTAAACAGATGGGCCTTCAGAGCAGTTTTAAATGCTGTGGTTGACTGAATGTGTCTAATTTCAGAGACAGGGGATTCCACAAGAATTAGGTCCTGGCCAAAAATAGGTCTTCATGATTTGAGTGTGAGAGCTGAAAACATGCATTTTCAACATTTAATGAGCCTGGAAAATCAGGACACGATACTTCACCTGTTGGGACATTTTCAACATTCAGTGAGCCTGGAAAATCAGCACACAGTAATTCATGTTTGGACATTGTCGACATTCAATGAACCTTGAAAATCAGTACACAGTACTTCATCTGTCTGGGTATTTGAACATTCATTGAACCTGGGAAATCAGTACATGTCGGTGAGCCTGGGAAGTCAATACAGCTCAGTCTGTCTGGACATTTTCAACATGGCAACTGAGGCTATAAGCACACATCTTCTCCACAATATTGCCAGTTGTATTTACAATCCTTCCTTTATCTTGAATAAAAAAGTGTGACTGGTTTGAATAAAAAGAAGAAGAAAAAAATCTAAAATACATCTTTCCTTTTTTTTTCAGGGCAATGTTTTCAACAGTGGACCACAGCGTGGTGTCCAGTACTCTCCAGCCTTTAGAGGTGACCTTTGATGACATGACCTTGCCCTTGCCATGGCAAGAGCTGGGCGTTGAGGTGCTGCAGGACAGACATTGCGTGTTTGATGAGCTGTGGACCTTGTTGACTGGTGACGGCGATGCTGAAAGGTGAGATGAGGACCGAGCTACCTGAACAGAAATAAGGTGGTTAGGACTTGAGACCTGAGTTGACCATGATGATTCAAACTTCTGGGGAGTTGGGGTGGGGATGGGGGTGGGGGAGGGGTGCAACAACAACAGTGCTGATGTGTGTCTGGCGTGATGCTGATTTGTAAATGTGGTGCTGACTTGTCTGTGTTTGGTGTGTGTTGTGATGCTGATTTGTAAATGTGGTGCTGACATGTTTTGGTGTGTGTGTGATGTATATTGATTGGTAACTGTGGTGCTGACATACGTGTCTGGTGTGTGTTGTGTGCGTGTTGATTGGCAACTGTGGTGCTGATGTGTGTGTCTGGTGTGTGTAGTGTTGATTCATAAGTATGGTGCTGATGTGTGTGTTGGTGTGTGTTGTGTGCATGTTGATTGGTAACTGTGGTGCTGATGTGTGTGTTTGGTGTGTGTTGTGTGCGTGTTGATTGGTAACTGGTGCTGATGTGTGTTGTATGCATGTTGATTGGTAACTGGTGCTGATGTGTGTGTCTGGTGTGTGTTGTGTGCATGTTGATTGGTAACTGTGGTGCTGACGTGTGTCTGGTGTGTGTTGTGTGCATGTTGATTGGTAACTGTGGTGCTGACATGTGTGTCTGGTGTGTGTTGTGTGCATGTTGACGGTAACTGTGGTGCTGACATGTGTGTCTGGTGTGTGTTGTGTGCATGTTGATTGGTAACTGTGGTGCTGACATGTGTGTCTGGTGTGTGTTGTGTGCATGTTGACGGTAACTGTGGTGCTGACATGTGTGTCTGGTGTGTGTTGTGTGCATGTTGACGGGTAACTGTGGTGCTGACATGTGTGTCTGGTGTGTGTTGTGTGCATGTTGATTGGTAACTGTGGTGCTGATGTGTGTTTGCATGTGCTTGCAGGGGCCAGTGTGACTGTGAGTGCATGTTCCAATGTACTCTCGGTAACAAGATTCGTCATTCCTTGCAGGCTTTCCAACTGCCTACCTCCACAGGTAACATGACCATGTCACGCCTTGCAGGCTTTCCAATGCCTACCTCCACAGGTAATGTGACCATGTCACGCCTTGCAGGCTTTCCAACTGCCTACCTCCACAGGTAACATGACCATGTCACACCTTGCAGGCTTTCCAACTGCCTACCTCCACAGGTAACATGGCCATTTCACACCTTACAGGCTTTCCACTGCCTACCTCCACAGGTAACATGACCATGTCACACCTTGCAGGCTTTCCACCTGCCTGCCTCCACAAGTTATGTGACCATGTCATACATTGCAGGATTTTCACCTGCCTTCACAGGTAATGTGATTGTCACATTTTGGAGGATTTTTAAATTTTTTAATGTGGACTTGAACTGACGTCAAAGAACTTAGTGGATGTGGAGTTACATAAACATTTGCTGTTTTCTTTAAGTCAGAATTTGATGGCAAAAATTGAATGACTTCTGGTGAAAAGAACAAGCAGTAAAGAATGAGGAAAATGTACCCGTGTTGTTCTTTTCCTTCTCTCTCCAGGTGAGGAGAGTGCTGTGGACAAGTTCCTGGTCTTCCTCCCACCTTGCTATCACCTGCTGCTGAAGGTCTACCCTCAGGGCAAGAATCAGGTTGTTTCCATAGCAACTGACCACTGGAAGGTTCTTCCCTGTGTCAGCAACTACCTCAACTCCTTGGATACTTCAGCATGACACTGCCAAGAAAGTTCTTTGTCGGTGTGACGCTGGTTTGAAGGCTGCTTGGTTCTTCAGTGTGACGCTGGTTTGAATGTCGTCTACCAGGCTGCTTGGTTCTTCAGTGTGACGCTGGTTTGAATGTCATCTACCAGGCTGCTTGGTTCTTCAGTGTGACGCTGGTTTGAATGTCATCTACCAGGCTGCTTGGTTCTTCAGTGTGACGCTGGTTTGAATGTTTACCAAGCAGCTTGGTTCTTCAGTGTGACACTGGTTTGAATGTTTACCAAGCAGCTTGGTTCTTCAGTGTGATGCTGGTTTGAATGTTGTCTACCAGGCTGCTTGGTTCTTCAGTGTGACACTGGTTTGAATGTTTACCAGGCTGCTTTGTTCTTCAGTGTGGCTGGTTTGAATGTCATCTACCAGGCTGCTTGGTTCTTCAGTGTGACGCTGGTTTGAATGTCATGTACTAGGCTGCTTGGTTCTTCAGTGTAAAGGGTTTGGTTCCAGGCTGCTTTGTTCTTCAGTGTGACACTGGTTTGAATGTTTACCAGGCTGCTTGGTTCTTCAGTGTGATGCTGGTTTGAATGTTTACCAGGCAGCTTGGTTCTTCAGTGTGACACTGGTTTGAATGTTTATCAGGCTGCTTGGTTCTTCAGTGTGATGCTGGTTTGAATGTTTACCAAGCAGCTTGGTTCTTCAGTGTGACATTGGTTTGAATGTTTACCAAGCAGCTTGGTTCTTCAGTGTGATGCTGGTTTGAATGTTGTCTAGCAGGCTGCTATATATTTTTCTTTCTTTCTGTGTGACACTGGTCTGAGCATTTCCTGATCAGATTGCTACAGGTTTGCACCCAAGGCATTAGGATGTAATTCAGTTGCTGGCGGTGGTAGGCCCTGCACTGCTGAGCTGACAGTGACTGCTTTCTAACCATCCCTCCAAAGCTTCCTACAAAACCAGCTGCACATATGTTGACTTGTGCACTAACACCGCAGCAGCTCTACACCACCTGGCTTTCACAGGCTTCGGACAGTTGAAATGCTGCCTGTTTGTGGTGTACGGCAAGGAAGTGTGATAATGTAGGTGTGTTGTGACAGTTGAAACGCTGCCTGTTTGTGGTGTATGGCAAGGAAGTGTGATAATGTAGGCGTGTTGTGACAGTTGAAACTCTGCCTGTTTGTCTTTGTGATGTACGGCAAGGAAGTGTGATAATGTAGGTGTGTTGTGAAATAACCTGCTCCATGCAGGAATGGGATGGGGGATGGGGGGGGGGGGGGGGGTCAACATGCACAATGGGGAACATATTTAAATTTGTTCCGTCACTTTCAGCAGTGAACAGTGGACTTTTAATAACTTCCATTTCACAAACTAGAACCTTACACAGAGGCAACCAATCTGTATCGTGTTCTCAGCTTGTTCTCCATTTTGCAATGGCGGGGGTGAAGGTTTGATTGTGGTGGGGGTGGGGAAGATGTTAAGAACTGAGGTAACCACAAAGTCAGCAGGAGCAGCTGTGAAGTGCAATCAGTGTTTTCACAGTGCCAGGATGTATAGTTAGGGTATTTATTTCATTGCGTGCATGTGTGTGTGTACTTGAGCGTGTGAGAGTGCGTGTGTGTGTGAAATAGTCTATCAGTATCAAGTGCATTATACTGCCAACGTTGGTGGTGATTACTGTGGTGGTGAACATGTATCTTCTGGCATGACTACCTCTCTCTTAACTACCTAGCAACACTGTACAGGTGCAAAAACAGTGCACTCCCACACCTGTACAACCAGTTTGCACAAGTGTAAGACCAGACAGTCCAAAGCAGATTGTAGGTGTTTTTTCCAGGTGCTATGACAATGCCAGCAGTGGATTGGGTGATTGTACTGTACAAATCTGTGATTGATGGATTTGGAGACAGATGTTGTTTAAACACTTTATATTTTATGTCATACATCATGTGTGTATTTTATGTTATACATCATGCAGGTATTTTATGTTATACATCACTGCTGATATTTCTTATTATAAAAGCCAGTTTCCATGTGCATTTTGTTCATGGACAATATATTTTGCTCATTCACACACCATGAACTGTTGTGTTTTTTGTTTTTGTTTTGTTTTTGTTTTCATCATGCATCTCTGTCCATGTGTCTTTCTTCCCAAAACCATTTCCACACAAACAGGCAGACCCTCAGTGTTTTACACTGACAGTTTATTACACAACACTCATTACTCATTCACACATTATCCACAACATCATTACTCATTAAGTGTCATTTACACATTCTCTTTCCATGTTAAAGTTAAACCCAAAGGCAAGAATCAGACAAATGGTGATTAATATGTAATAAATACAGTCATCTCCCACCATTGTCTACATTGCAATTTGCACGGTGGAGTCAGTTCATGTTTTATCACAGGTACAGTAAGGTGGAGATCAGCTGTATTCCCTAATCCTAAATCTAAGTCATAACCATGGTTTTATTGATAAAAATTAAAACAACTTAAACAAAATTAAGCTGCTCCCAAATCCGGTCCTTTCCTAACCACAAGCTATTCAAATTACAATGCAGTTAACAGTGTAACATCTAACATGAAGTAGTTTGATGCCATAACATTCTGCTAATGGCCATTTGACAATGTGTGTGTGTGTGTGTGTGTGTGTGTGTGTGTGTGTGTGTGTGTGTGTGTGTGTGTGTGTGTGTGATTTACATATATGTAATAAAGTAATAAAGACAGGATAGAAACATAATAAAGTAATAAAAACAGGATAATCTGAATATTGTATAACAGCATGATAAGATAACCTGGGCAGTGTATGGCAAAAGCGTAGTACATGAAGAAGAGGATTTGTCATTTGAATATGACATGATGGGATGATCTGAACACAATGACATGACCCAATGACTGGAACATGATGATCAGAACAAAGAATGCACTGTGGCCTGCATAACACAAGGTAGGTGATATTCCTCCACTCCCCAAAATAGGCTGAATGGCTTTAAAGTTTAAGCATGTATGTGTTGGGTCACTGGTGAAGCGACCATCCCCAACTAGGCACGTCCACAAGTGGTCAATAAAGAGTAGCCTCCAGATATATATACCTATAGTTTACCTGTAAATAACTGCCTTGCCAGTAACTAAGCAGTCACTGACTGACTGGTGGTGCGTCTAGCAGGACTGGGCGTGACTGCCACACCCACACAAAAATGACCCACATCTTCTGAAGGTATCATCAGGCAAGTAAGGGACACCTTAAAATTTCTAGACGAGGGGCAGGGCACTTTGTGGTAGTGGTGCTTGTCATCCTTGGGTGACAAATCGCCTACGAGAGGGGAACTCGGATGCAAAACCCAACACCAGAGATGGATGCTCTCGGCCACTGGCCCCGAACAACAGTGCAATGCATTCATTTCCACACTTGAATAAACTCCTCCATTTGAACCTGGCCTTCCAGCAACAGCCGGTGAGATTTTGTGTGTGCAACTCTTTGCCTACACATATAATTAATAATATGTATGATCGGTAATGTTCCCAGCCAGTCAGGCAGCTGCATGTCCACTTCTGGGTATACACACTACTGCTGCCAGACACAATACCACTGTGCAAAATCTTAGCTTGAGGAAAATGGTCAGGGGCAATGAGGCCCACGTCCTCTGAAGAAAGCTGGCACACACTGTTCACATAGTATCAAGTTGAAAAAGCTGGTGCACACTGTTCACATAGTATCAAGTTGAAAAAGCTGGCACACACTGTTCACATAGTATCAAGTTGAAAAAGCTGGTGCACGCTGTTCACATAGTATCAAGTTGAAAAAGCTGGTGCACACTGTTCACATAGTATCAAGTTGAAAAAGCTGGCACACACTGTTCACATAGTATCAAGTTGAAAAAGCTGGTGCACGCTGTTCACATAGTATCAAGTTGAAAAAGCTGGCGCACACTGTTCACATTGTCTCAAGGTCCTTTTGGTCTCAAGATCTCTTTCAGTTCACATGGTCTCAAGAGCTGTTAAACACTGCTCACATAGTCTCAAGATATTTTACACAGTTATCGCATTCTCAAGACCTCAGTCTTACACACTGTTCACACAGTCTCAAGATCTCTTACACACTGTTCACACACCTCAATAGCTGTTACATACTGTACATCCAGTCTCAAGATCTCTTGCAGTTACACACTGTTCACACAGTCTCAAGATCTCCTACACACTGTTCACACACCTCAATAGCTGTTACATACTGTACATCCAGTCTCAAGATCTCTTACAGTTACACACTGTTCCTGCAGTCACATCTGAACACACTGTTCACACAGTCTCAAGTTCTCTTCCACACTGCTCACACTTGGTCACAAGATTTCTTGCATACTGTTCACAGTCTCAAGATATCTCTCAGGCTGTTCAGTCTCAACATCTCAAGTACAGTGACACTGTTCACAGTATCAAAATATCACACACACACTGTTCACACAGTCAGTGAGTCTTTTTCTCTCTCTCACTGTTCATGCAGTCTCAAGATCTTTCACAACATTCACCGTCGTAAGATCTCTCCTAGTCCTACACTATTAAAGTCTCAGTATCTCTCACACTTCACAGTCTAAAGTTATTTTGTACACTATTAAACTCTTAAAGTCTCAGCATCATTCACACTGTTCAAAGTCTACAGGTCTCTCGTACATCATAGTTCATAGTCTGAAGACCTCACATGCATTCTTCGCAATCTCAAGATCCTTTAAAGTTTTCAACAGTTCACAGTCTGAAGATCTCTCACACACTGTTCAATCTCAAGATTTTTCACACACTGCTAATACTAATAAATATGGATGTTGATTCATCTTTATGGTAGCTCAAAACCTATCATCCTGTTCTGGAAATGTTTTATGTCTTAGAACAATTTCTACATGGAGCAAAAACTGTTCTGAAGTGAACAGCTGCATTTCAAAGCAGTGTTTGTGTGTACTGTACATGTACACATTGACAGTGCATCAGAAATGCAAGGGCTGAGCATATTATGCACCCATTGATACCATGTCGATGTTAACATCAATGACCACTTCCACAGATCATGGTTACCTAAATCAATCCATAATTTGAGAAAAAATATTTACGCCTGCGAGTACTGTAACTGCACCCCCCACTTCAGCACAACACACACGCAGCACAGTCACTGGTCCCGAGTGATCACATTAGATGTGATCCGTGAAAGACTTCAAAACTGCTGGGAGAAGAAGCACCAATGTGGATGTTGACAGAGACCACCACAAGACCGTTCCCAGAGGAAGCACCAACTCAGATGTAGAGACTGCCGTCCTGGGGGCCGACGTATCCTACAGCGATGAGAATGACATCCACAATCGTCCACACGCCCAGCCCCCCGAAACTGAACAGCTTGCCAATGCCCTCCCGCCACAGTCCCAGGTAAAATCGATCCACGCCAAACCCTCCCAGCGTTATGCTGCACAGAGACGGAAATAAAACATGTCAGCAAAAAAGCAAGAAACTGAAGGAAAATCAAAGATTAGAAAACGACAAACAAAAAACCAAATACAGCAATGAACAAAAGGGTTTGACCCCTTCGCTGCCATGATGACACTTGAAAACAACCAATAAAATTGTGAAATTTAAAACTCCTTAAGCGTTTTTGTCTTCTTTTTAACACCGGCACGTGAAAGGACCAGAAAATATACTATTTGCAGGAGTGTCCGTGCATCTTTCAGCCCAGAAATCTAACAGGCTGGGGCAGTGAAGGGGTTAATACTTGTGCCGGATTGTTGCTGAAGATCAGATTTCAAATGTTTTTAATATAATTTATATAAACAGGCTGCAGCACAGGTCACAGAATCAGTAGAACAAAAAACTGAAATTGTGAATTGTGTTCAGTTCAAGATCACGCACACAAACTTCTCCAATGTTGCCTTACCTCAGTCTTCCCCAGGTGATCAATGGTTATTTTTATTAAAAAAAGTAAAAGTAGTTGTAACCCCCCAACCCCCATTTTAAAACAACAACCTGCATTGCAAAGACTTGTGTTAGGTTACAGCCACGTGAGGGAGTTGTGGAGCCTTGTAACTTGTACTGACACCTTGACCGGTGTGATACGCTGAAGTGGACTTTTGCCACAGAACTACAAGCCACTTGCAGAGCTCTACACTTACCTCAAGGATGAGGGCAGTGGACCACTTGTATCCCCTTGACCAGTTACAAGGCTGCTGCTTGTAGAAACAGCGTCTGCCTGAAACACACACACACAACAAAATGATTAGTAAGCATGTTTTAAAGATATTATAGAAAACTAAGCTTAGGGTTAGACAGCAGAAGCTTCAATAACATGAGCCTGAAAGGACTGAGCATTAAATGCTATTGGCTCCTCTTGGAGAAAGTGTTACCGACAGCACATACACAAGAACAAGCAGACATACCCAGGCAATAATGCGATCCGTGTGCTTTACACACAGCGGTATAGAATGGTAGAGCAGGGTAGTAGCTGCGTGGTTTCAACAGTGAACAGGAAGTGGACTCGTTGCATGTGTACTGCCATGGCTCCAATTGGTAACAATAGCGACAGTGGTAATAACGAGTCAATAAACGTGAGCCCTGCAACAACAGTAATAATGAGTCACTCAATGACGGACAAATAATTCTTCATGACAGCAATAATTAGAGATTTGTAGAGCACATTATATGTATATAATATGTATACCCTTCAGAAAGCATAATGCGTTATAATGAATTATTATTTTAAAAAATTAAACTAGAAAAAATACAGCAATCTTTCCCTTTCCCATCACCCCATGCATAGGTAAGTAAATAAGGTGGTGTTTTACGCCCAGTCAACCGGTACGGTTATATCAGGGTGATCCATGCATAGGAATTGTATGACATTTGACAGCCAAAATTAGAACCAGTTTAGCAGTGAAAATACTGTTTGATGAGCAAGTCAGCCATGTAGTCTGTTTTGCCATTTGGCTTAAGTAGTGAAACTGAAAATGCAACCTGCAAGTGCAACAAATGAGCAATAACTGAGTCACTGAATCTAAACCCTGCAAGCACAACACCACAACCACCATTAAAGGAGTGTTGCTAAATGTGAACACCACAACCACCATTAAAGGAGTGTTGCTAAATGTGAACACCACAGCCACCATTAAAGGAGTGTTGCTAAATGTGAACTCTGAAATGTTGGCCACCTGGACAAATGCATAATGTTGCACAAAAATCATTAAAATAATGAAAAACAAATGTTTGTTCTCCATAAGAGGAAAAATGTTCCCCTGTCTTTTCATTGCCATTGGCAAGAATATTCACAAATCACTTCAGTGGGTGGCTTCTAGGTGAAAGTTAGTTATTAACTGAACTAGGCTGAAAAAATATCACTGAAGTTGCAGAGTGTTTATTTGGCCTGAAAGTAAAAACAAAGGGCTCCCAAAAGAGCTGGTACTAGAAAGAGTCAAAGACCCATGGGATTTATCTCACAGTCAACTTTCTTTCTGCTTCTTTAGAACATTTTACAACACAACCTAGTCCATCATATGCATAAAAAAAATATGACTACAATCTTACCGTGCAGTTAACCTGTGGTTTTGGGCGACATTGCACCTCGTGAAAGTCTTTGGATCCATACGCACACTTGCCAAACTCGCACAGAAGGCAGTCTGCATCCAGGTCATTGCACGGCACACCCACTGGACAAATCTCATCCACTGACTCAAAGCAGTCCTCTCCTGTGTTGTCTCCATTTGGGTTGCTGACGTTGCCTATGCTGGTGACATTGGTCTCCTGGACGGAGGTGATCACAGCTGTGTCACTCTTTGCCATGTCATTGTTGATGTCAGGGTTGTTCTCTGCAAGTAGTATAAAATTTATTCATTTAATAACTGATTAATTAATCTCTTGCATGAAATTTGGGAAGCATTACCTGGGCAAAGCTCCTGCAGTCGTGACATTAGGAGCACAGCAACCCAGTCCTAACTCATCATTTTATCAACTAGTGTATACATGTATGTGATGTTAGATTGTTACAGTTTTACTTTTACCAACTGATTTTGAAGTAACAGAGAATGTCTTCTTTTAATCTTCACATTCAAGGGGCCTGAGCTCTCATGGTCCTGGAACACTTGCAGTCGGGAAGAACATCAGACAAGGTATGCATCGTGTATAAAGTGATGAACAGACTTGTCACTGTCAACCCTTCTGCTGGGTTTCTCAAGCCCAAAAAACACAGCTGAAGGGGTGGGGGGAAGTCTGACTAACACAAAGTCCCCAACTCCAGAACCAACACATACCAGACCAGTGCACACTCTAACTTCCCACCAGCAATGTGACTCTGGTCTGGGTATCCCCAATTTCCACTGATGTTTGTACCAGAATTTGGTGACATTGCCAGCTTACTTTTTTGAGACAAAGATCAAGATAAAGAACTGAGCAGCCAGGTACGTGACCAACAACTACACTGAGAGGTCTCTAGGCACTGTCACTATGCATGCTCAATCCAAACACATAAATCTGATAAAAGGTTCGAAAGAATGCTATTTATTAGGACAAAACAAAAATCCTAATAAATACTAAAAATGTAAAATAGCATTCCTTTGAGTTTGAACCTTTTATGTGTTTGGATCTTGTTTTAGAATGCTAGCGGTCATTCTTGTTTGATTAAAAAAATTACGCATGCTCGGAAATCTGGACAAGTGTTGAACAACTAAGAAGACAGACCCGCTTGAGGATGCTCTACAAAATCAACAACGGCCTTGTACTTGTAGACACAAACCAAGCAGGTTTCTTCCGTCACTCTGACCCTAGCACAGACTGCACCAGGAACAGACCCAACACCATACTGCAGACATGTCCTCTTCAAGTTCCACTCCCTCTTCCACCGTATAATCTCTGAACGGTTTACGGAACCTCTTCCCTACGGCTGTTTCTTCAGCCCCTTCACTCGAGTCCTTCTACTAGTTCTAGAGTGAACTAGGCCACAGACTTTACAACCTGCAGCTATTCCCCTCCTTTCCATGAACATGATCACGTTACAAACAAGTGATCGCTATAATAAAGAAAGAAAAAAGAACAAGAACAAATCTATGGCCGTACATCTTATACTGTTAATGTTATAGTGTATGATTTTGGGCTACATCTAGTACATGACATGAGACTGCAAATTTCAAGTTACTTGACAAGTAAACTTACTGTCCTGGTCAAGATTCGATGCTAGAATCTGCGCAAAAACCGGCAGTAAAATCAGCCACCTCATCTTGGATGGAAACCGGGGAAATGTCGAAGTCCAAGCTACATTACTGCTCATGGACTCCGTTCCAATGAATTTCTGCTTGGAAGCGGCTATTCGCACGGCCGCTGTGAGAACAATAATGGTTGGGGGGGGGGGGGCTCTTATCGGCACAGCGGGTCTGCGAATAGTGGTCGATGGTTTCCTTATTCGCACATCTGTGAAAATAGCGTTTCGATGCAAGGATCACGTGATATAAATCAGGTACTTTGATTGGTTGCCTGCCGCTCTGCAAATAAGCCAATGAGTGATGACAGTTCACATAGCGGCTGTGCGAATAATAAGGAGCTTCACACAGACAAATTATTCGCACAGTGGTGTGCGAATAGCCACTCCATTTCTGGTTCTGCACCTTTCGTATTTTCTTTTCCGAGGAACGGATCGAGTTATCTTCTCAGGGATCGGTTTGTTATTTGTTGTTTTGATTTTCAAAAAGGTCTTATACTTCAGAACTAGTCAGGAAATATACACATAAATAGAACAGCAAGAGTAAAATTTAAGTGTATTTTCAGCGACCTGTAAGGATTACCTTTTTCTTAGACTTTTGCATAAATTACCATCACTAAGACCAATTAAAAAGGATGCTCCCTGGTTGGTCTGGAATGTTTACAAATGGCGGGATGGTTTGGAGATAGGAAGTCGTTCCTCTCGTTCTCGTTATCTAACAGTTGTAAACAGATTTATATGTGACCGAAATAATCAGAGAGTAGAAACAGAAAGAGTCATTTTTAACCCGGCAGCTAAAGTGCATGTTTGGCTTCTTCCCCCCCCCCCCCCCCCCCTCCCCCTCCTTTTTTTATTATTTTTTTTTATTTTTATTTTTTATTTTTTCAAAGTCCATTCATTGCCCAGCTACTTTATGCACTGACGGTTGGCAAACTGTGAATTTTTGAAAAACAGAGATGCCTCGCAGTGGCGGCAGGCTGAACTTGACGGGGGCATTAAACAGAAAGGTGCCACCCAGTCACCTGAATCCTTTGTCGGCTGAGCCCGTTTCAAAGCATGCTTCTGTTTGTCGACTGGAACGAGAAATAAAGGTAAGCATGTTGATTCGTCTCCCTAAAACTTTGTACTGCTTTTCATTCACCTCTCTCACACTGTTTCTGTGGCTTTCAAAGGCCCCCTCCCCCCCCCCCCCCCCCCCCTCAGTCTCTCTCTCTCTCTCTCCCTCTCAGCCTGAGCCTGATGACCTGTATGATTTGTTTCAAAATGTAATCTAGATCCCACAGCAGTACACATCTTGGTCATTTCAGTATCGTTTTTGACAACATGGCTAAAGAGCGTCTGCAAAAACTTTCCCTGACTCAGTGGCTGCCATATATATATATATAAATTAATTATCATATAGACATATGGAAATGGTTCATGCTGCTTAAAATTAATTTGACTTCAATTGGTTTGCGGAGTGAGCAACATTACTCTGAGGTTTCAGACTCTGATCAGTTCAGGTTGACACTTTCAGGAATGCAGTAACTAGGGCTAGGAGTAGGAGTTAGAGTAGAACTAGAAACTGTAGAAGTTTAGATTTTGGCACTGGCAGTATTGAAAGTAGTGTCTGCTCAGTACACTTGTTCCATGGGCAGCTTGCAACAGCTGGAATATTACTTATGACATAATGTACCACTGCCACATGTATACCAGTCACTATTATTAATATTACTACAATATTAGGCTATGAAGCTCTCAGTCCTAGTTGTCTACAGCATCAGTTTAGAATATAAATATTGATTATATCACATAGCCTATACTTTTATGCTATAGTCATTAATATTTTATTAGACTATGTGGTAAATAAAAAGTATTATATAATAATAATTTTGAGTTTGACAATGTGAGCCCAAAAATATTTTCAATACTTAATACAGCCTATGATAATACAAATTATACAATACAGGGATTTTTTTTAAATTTGATTTGATTTGATTTTTTACTGTGTACTTCATATGCAAACGTACAGAAAACTGTGCATGGGTCAGTTATGTTTGCATCCATGTAAAACATGCGAAGCAGTAATCTGTCTGGCCCCAAAACTCCCCATGTGCCTTCCAAATGACCATTCTGTTGTCCCTTACATGAGGCCTCTCCATTCCAGTAAGCGTCTGCTCTGCCATCAGTGGTTTTGTCCGGATCTTTCAGTCTAGATCTATCTACAGGTCTGGATTAAATTCTGTTAACTGAAGCACGCGTTTGTACAGCATGGAACTCATCTTCAAGCAAAATTAATGGTAACAACAATATATAAGTTGTTGTTTGTTTTTTTTTTTTTTGCTGGTAGGCCAACTGGAAAGTCATAATGTATGCTGTTTCTATGTGTGTGTGTGTGTGTGTGTGTGTTTGTGTGAGAGGGAGAGAGAGAGAGAATCGACACTAGCACTGTCAGTTGATAGTGACTGCCGTAATATTAACATTTGCCGTTTTGAAAAAAACAAAAACAAACAAAACAAAAATGCAGAGCTCTTGCTGCTGCTTTTACATACATTTACTTTTTTTTAAATGAATGGAGAGAAAAAATATCCACAAGAAAGTGAACTCAGAAAATTAAAAAAATTAAAAAATCTGTGTGACTGTGAGTGAAACTATTACAAAAGTGAAATCAGTAAAACAGCATTGCTGTTTGTATTATGTATGTCATGATAGTTTGCTACTTTTAGTTGTTGAAAACTAGGGCAAGAAGGGATGACAATTCAAGCACAGCAAGGCATTTATTCATTTTGGTGGCATGCCAGAAAACTAGTTCTTTGATGTTTGTGTTAGGCATCACTATCTAAAAATGCCTATATGGTATTCAGAACTGCATAAAATATGCATAAAACATGTGTTAATCCCTGGTAATACAGCTAGAAGTAGAACCCAAGAAATCAACATTACAGTTTACATTAGATTCTAAGACTAGAGTTAACTGCCAGTAATCGCTATGCTGTCATTTGTAAATATTTTAAATGTTATTGTGTTTATGTTGCATTCTTTTCTTTCAGGCTGTGAAGGAAGAAAATGACAGACTGAAAGATCAGCTTGAAGATACAAGGTAATAACTAATGTACCATGCATTTGTATGAAAATGATTAATCTGTTATCATATAATCTAATTTAATCTTAATATTATATATATATATATATATATACACTTTTCAGCAATGTGTGAGTCTGAGTAGAAACAGGTTCTCACTGCTAGTCCTAGAATGATGGGGTTTTGTACAAAGGTTGCTTTTTACTTATTTAGAATTTAGATGCTTTCAGCTTTTAAAAACAAAAATCCCCCTAATGTTCTCTCATGAGTCATGGGTTAACTGTTTTGTTTTGTGACAATGATGTGCAACCTTGTGAATGCATATATATATATATATATATATATATATATATATATATATATATATATATATATATATATATAATATGACAAATGGATAGATCTAGCAACATGAACATGCCACCTTTCTCATGGAATGTGTAACTATAAGATTGTTTGTTTAACAAAGTCATATTCAAATTCAAATTCAAAAGACTTTATTGTCCGTTGCAATCATAACAGACAGAATCTTTTCTTCACTCACACCAGCTCTGCCACATTAAATAATGTATATTGTATACATGTATGTAATATGTCCTGTGCGGTGCTGTATCTGTTGTGGCTGGAAGGTCAGCTCTGAGGCAGGTCACCAGCGAAGCCAGCCAAGAGAGGTTTGATGAACGGAGGGTCAACATGCTCAAATTGCAGCTCATCCAGCTTCAGAGACAGGTGCCCTTGTGTTCTCTGTTTGGTTGTGTTTGTGTGTGTGTGTGTGTGTGTGTGTGTGTGTGTGTGAGTCATGAGTGTGTGTGTATGTGTGAGTGTGTGTGTGTGAGTGTGTGCGTGTGTGATGTGTGTGTGTGCGTGTGAGTGTGTCATGAGTGTGTGTGTGTGTGTGTGTGTCATGCGTGTGTGTGTGTGTGTGTGTGTGCACGCACACATGAGCACGTGCACACAAATGACAACAACAAAACAGAACTATATATATATATATATATAGGCATCAAATATATATAGATATATATGTGTATGTGTGTGGGCATGGATATGCATGTGAAGGTTTGACATGATTTTTTTTAGGCGCCACATGCCTTTTGTTTCTCTCTCTTTCCAGTAGTATGTATATATGAAGGAATTAATATTACATTATTATGTTTACATTAACATTATAACAATAAAAATTGTTTTTACAGTTTTGGGAACTGTTGTAACTTAATTGAATAATCTATACAATCATGGTTTGTTGGAACCAATAACATCTTCAAGTTCAAGAGCAGTAATGATACTGAAACTAGTAACCAATCCAGTTTTTATTTAATTTTATTTTTTATCACATACCAAATGTTTACCAAATCTTGCTCACATCAGTGTGAATAATGAAATCTTCATACATCATGATGCTTTCATAAAGCCTTACTTTTAGTCTACAACTGTACAACTTGCACACATTCCTGATGTATAGCTCAGTGGTTAGAGCGCCGGACTCGTGATTGAAAGGTCGCGGGTTCGAATCCCTGCAGGAGCAGTGAGAGAATTTTCTTCTCCAGGGTCGACTTTCTGTGCTGACTCTTATTTCGGTATTTGTTCCACCCCCGTGTTACCGCAGTAGCACGCAAAAGATCCCGGTCATTCTGCCAAAAGTGCAGGTGGCAGGTTACAGCTAAACACGCATACACCTTACGTATGTGGCTTTGCATGAAGTGACATGGAGCATGGTTGTATGGTGTACACAGACCTTGCACCGAGACGGCAGCAGTTTCATGTGGCACCAGCCATGCCAGCGCTGTTCAAAAAAACGCGCTATAGAAAGCTAGTGACTCATGTAGAATTGCATGCGAGCGCAGTGAGTCTGCTCAAGAGAGCGGAGAACAGCGCTATATAAGCGATCATCAATCATCAATCAAATCTTGCCCTGATATGACCATCCTGGTTGACTGGAATCAACACACAAGGGAGTTAATTACCACTCAAAAGACGTCACACAAACACAACAACAATGACCTGAGTCACCTACAGTAACTCTCACCTGGCATGCGAGTAAATACGAGGTACATAAACTCCACCAGAGGTACACCCTCTGCCCATCCCAAATAAGCCTTACGGTTTCTGTGGATGTTAAGCACTATGTTTACTTACACCCTCTGGTTGACTGGGTGTAAAAAAATAAGTTACTAACTCCTGATGTATCATATCTGCTGTATTCAGGTGTTGCTGATGTCCGAGGCACTGGGGTCACGCTCCACTTCACTGATGGAGGTGGAGAACGCACTAACCTGGCTGTCAGAAAAGTTCAGGTGTGTATAAACTAAAATCTAGACCTGCGTCTGCGGGGTAAGTCAACTGGGGAGAAGTGCATGTGTGTTTGGCTTTCATACATTTACGGCAAGAACATTGCTGCAGCAAGTGTCCATGCCACTGATCCTGTCCATGTCAGTTCAGTGTTGCTTTACGTCCACAGAGAAGGACTGTTAGGGACGGGGAGCCTAGGATGGCCACCTCAAGTTTGACGCAGCTGCTGAGCTGTGAAATACATGTCAGTGGGGCCATGTAGTGATTTACCCTACAAACTACACTATATTCACACTGTGACAGAGCTACGCTACGTTTATTCTACCACCTGCTTTAGGTTCACGCTAAGCAACACTACGTTTATACTATGACCTACTGTGTGTTTCCATTATGACCTAAGCTATGTTTACACTATGGCCTATGCTATCTTTACACTGTGACTTACACTATGTTTACATTGTGACCTATGTTGTGTTTACCCCACAACCCATGCCACATTTACAATACAACATATGCTACATGTACACTACAGCTTGTGCTGTGTTTAACCTGTGACCTATGCTATGTTCACACTATGACCTATGCAATGTTTATACTATACAATATGACATAATATGACCTATGCCCCTTTTACACTACAACCTAAGCTGTTAGCACTACTTCCTATGCTACTTTTACACTATGACCTATGTTACATTTACACTATGACCTGAACCAGTCCTGCGCCTGGTTCAGCTGAAACAGGGCCTGTGTTGCTGCATTTACATCTGTGATCCGGACTGGACATGAATCCGACGTTTGATGTCATCGTGGCTCCAAATGCATCATCTGTTTGTCATGGTGTTAAAAAATCCCATGCTTCCAGATTTGTTTAGGCCGCAAGAATCACGTCAGATTATGTTCAGTGGAATGAGGGCTGTGCCAACCAGTACACCAGAACAGAGCCGAGCATAAGACTCACATCTGTCCGGGGATGGTCAAGTGTAAACGCAGCGTAGGGCACCTAACCTGAGCACTTCGCAAAATATTTTGCAAATACTGATAGTGTAGATGACCCCATTGTAGATAAAAGAAACCTAGTGCATAATTTTGACTTGAATGGACAGACCAGCAAAATACGTTGTACAGTCCTTGTGAAGTATGCTATCCTGTTCAGATTGTGCAGTGTGTGGCACTATCTGTCCACCGCAGCTGCTGTAAAAATAGATGCTTATTGCTGTGTTTCAGGCACCTTTCGGTATAGTAACTGCTGCTGCTAATATTTCAATGATAATAATAATAATAAAATACTTTTCTAAAGTGACGTTTTCATGAGAGAGAGAGAGAGAGAGAAAGGGCTCAAAGCACCTTATAATAATAATAATAATGTACATTTATCATGCGCTCATCAACGCCCTGAGCGCTCACGTGATACATATTAACCTGAATGATATTCTATACACATGTAGAGCATACATAGACCTACCAAAACAATTTACATAAAGTATTATTAAACACACGCACACACACACACACACACACACACACACACTTCTTATCAGTGATGATACAAAATGACTGAGCATTGCAGACTCTTTATTGCTGTTGATGTTCAAATGACAGTCCATTGCAGACTGTAGATGTTGATGTGGATTGACTGTCTCCCTTGCCTACATTTTGTTGGTGTAGATCTATGGGAAGCAAGTGACTTCTTTTTTTTAGGCGATATATTGGAGTGGATGTTAGAGGAGCCGAGGTCCCTGTGCTTCGCAGTGATCTCATGACCATGGTGGACACCAGCGAGTCAGCGCGCATCAAGCTCTTCAAGAATGTTGAGGTGAGTCTGTGCACATCAAATTCTTCAAGAACAGTGAAGTGAGTAGTACACAAGCAAGTCTGCATGGATCAAACTCTACAAGAATGTTCAGGTGAGTAGCACACAAGTGAGTCTGCATGCATCATACTTTTAAAGAATGTTAAAGTGACTAGCACACCAGCGAGTCTGCATGCATCGAGCTCTGCAAAAATGTTCAGGTGAAGTACCACACCTGTGAGTATGCGCTGCGTGCATCAAACTCTTGAAGAACTCTGAAGTGAGCAGTACACCAGCGAGTCTGCATGCATCGAGCTCTGCAAAAATGTTGAGGTGAAGTACCACACCTGTGAGTCTGCGCTGCGTGCATCAAACTCTTCAAGAACTTTGAAGTCAGTAACCACACCAGTGAGTTTGCGTGCATCAGACTCTTTTAAGAGTGTTGAGGTAAGTAGTACTTTAGTGAGACTGCACACATCAAACTCTTCACTAACTTTGAAGTGAGCAGCACATTTGCAAGTGTACATGCATCAAACTCTTCAAAAACTTTGAAGTGAGCAGCACATTTGCAAGTGTACATATGCATCAAACTCTTCAAAAACTTTGAAGTGAGCAGCACATTTGCAAGTGTACATGCATCAAACTCTTCAGTAACTTTGAAGTGAGCAGCACATTTGCAAGTGTACATGCATCAAACTCTTCAGTAACTTTGAAGTGAGCAGCACATTTGCAAGTGTACATGCATCAAACTCTTCAAAAACTTTGAAGTGAGCAGCACATTTGCAAGTGTACATGCATCAAACTCTTCAAAAACTTTGAAGTGAGCAAACACATTTGCAAGTGTACATGCATCAAACTCTTCAAAAACTTTGAAGTGAGCAGCACATTTGCAAGTGTACATGCATCAAACTCTTCAAAAACTTTGAAGTGAGCAGCACATTTGCAAGTGTACATGCATCAAACTCTTCAAAAACTTTGAAGTGAGCAGCACATTTGCAAGCCTACATGCATCAAAGTCTTCAAAAACTTTGAAGTGAGCAACACATTTGCAAGTGTACATGCATCAAACTCTTCAAAAACTCTGAAGTGAGCTGCATACGAGCAAGGCTGCACACATCAGACTTCAAGAACAACGAGGTGAGTACCACACCAGTGAATTTGCTCGCATCAGATTCTTCAAGGACTGTGAAATGAGTTAGTTCACAGGTTAGTCTGCTTGCGTCAAATTCTTCAAGACCATTGAGGTGAGTTAGCACACCAGTGAGTCTGCTCACATCAGACTCTCCAAGAATGTTGAGGTGAGTAGCGCACAGTGAATCAGCTCACATTAGTTTCTCGCAAATTCCATCTTTCCACACCAGAACCTTTGGACATAAACCCTGAGTGATGGAGAAGGAAGTATTGGGCCAGATGGCACACCTCTCCACAAACCACCCTGACTGGTGGTAGATGGAAGCATTGGGCCACATGGCACACATCTCCACAAACCACCCTGACTGGTGGAGAAGGAAATATTGGGCCACATGGCACACCTCTCCACAAACCACCCTGACTGGTGGAGATGGAAGTATTGGGCCACATGGCACACCTCTCCACAAACCACGCTGAGTGGTTGAGAAGGAAGTATTGGGCCACATGGCACACCTCTCCACAAACCACGCTGAGTGATGGAGAAGGAAGTATTGGGCCACATGGCACTCCTCCACAAACCAGGATACCATGCACCATCATCAGTGATGACTACGTGTAGGAAAGACTCCCTTATCAAAGCAATAACATTGGCAGTGAGAAAGCATGATGTGGTAAAGGGTTAAAAATGGGAGAGTCTAGTCATGCGGGTGGATGAGAAACTGGTGAACTGGGACCTCGCTTGTACTTTAAACCCGTGAGACAAAACACATTTGTCCGTCCTCCTAGCTTAACAGTCCACCAGCGTGCTACTGACAAGAAGACGCGTTTTGAGGGGGCGGTTCTTTTCAAACCTTTGCTTGTTTTCCTTGTGTGATACATTCAATGTTGTGAGTTACCGACATTATTTGTGACAGGTGAAGTGAGCTGAACTGACTGAAAAGATTTGGATCTTTGCTTCTCTTCTGACTGTGCAGAACTGCAGCAAAGAGAACCTGTCACGGCCGCACATGTTCATGAACTCATTCTTGAAGCCTGGCTTGGAAAAAGAGTTCACTCTGCTGGACTGCTGCCTGGGTCGCCCCGACTGCCTCAACCTCAAACACGTGGTATGGAAGATAAAAATAGACTCTAAGGCCTACTTTCTGGACCCAAACACACAAAAGGTTGAAAAGAACAGTTTATTAGGACAAAACACATGCAAATTTTGGGGGTAATCCCCTTTATCAAGCTACAAAATGACACTTAACAGTTAAACAATGAAAAATGATGAAAGATGAGATGGAGAGTTGACTCTTATCCGTTTTTGGTTGAGCTATGTTGTTTTTGTGTGAAAACCTTCCAGGCTGATTTTTCAACCTCTGTCTTGTTCATCCAAAAGTAAATGTCTGAAGTGTTTTGAGGTGCAGTGTCTTGACAAGATACCTGATGAGACTGGTATCATGTGCTATTTAACAAAGTGTCAATAAACTTACAGTACTGTGAAGGTCAGGTTCTGAGTCCAGTATCCGATTTTTTCACTCCCAGGGGTCCTGGTACATGTTGATTTCTCTCTCCCAGGGGTCCTTTTTCTCACAGTCCCGTGTTTTGTTTTCTCTGGGCCTCCCAGCCTGTCTTCTATGAGCCCTACATCCTGTCTTCTCTGGGCTCTGAGCCCTACATCCTGTCTTCTCTGGGCTCTGAGCCCTACATCCTGTCTTCTCTGGGCCCTACAGCCTGTCTTCTCTGAACCCTACATCCTGCCTTCTCTGGGCTCTGAGCCCTACATCCTGTCTTCTCTGGGCTCTGAGCCCTACATCCTGTCTTCTCTGGGCTCTGAGCCCTACATCCTGTCTTCTCTGGGCTCTGAGCCCTACATCCTGTCTTCTCTGGGCTCTGAGCCCTACATCCTGTTTTTTCTCTGAGCCCTACACCTGTCCCTTCTCTGAGCCCTACATCCTTCCTGTCTCTGGCTCTGAGCCCTACATCCTGTCTTCTCTGGGCTCTGAGCCCTACATCCTGTCTTCTCTGGGCTCTGAGCCCTACATCCTGTCTTCTCTGGGCTCTGAGCCCTACATCCTGCTTTTTGGGTCTGAGCCCTACATCCTGCTTCTCTGGGCTCTGAGCCCTACATCCTGTCTTCTCTGAGCCCTACATCCTGTCTTCTCTGGGCTCTGAGCCCTACATCCTGCTTCTCTGGGCTCTGAGCCCTACATCCTGCTTCTTGGGCTCTGAGCCCTACATCCTGTCTTCTCTGGGCTCTGGCCCTACATCCTGTCTTCTCTGGGCTCTGAGCCCTACATCCTGTCTTCTCTGGGCTCTGAGCCCTACATCCTGTCTTCTCTGGGCTCTGAGCCCT